>JAQIUQ010000474.1:0-109952 GCA_030378365.1 Hybognathus amarus
ATTCATGTTTTTCTAGGACAATTTATTTAAAAAAAAAAAAAACATAATTCCCGACTTCCGTTCGAACTGTCGTGAAAACTTAGAGCACGAAAGTTGTTTGGCCTGATGTGATCTATGAGTGTACCGAGTTTCATATTAATCCATGCACGTGTGTTTGATTTATGGACAAAATGTTCGAATCCCTAAAGAATGCATCCTAAAAGAATGGTAAAGTTTGATGCGTCGCCACGGCAACAGTTTCAAAGATATCAAGAATCCATTCATAGGTCTTCATCTGCCGTGTATTTACATTATACAGATGAAGTTTGAAGCAAATCGGGTAAAAATAAGAGGGTGATTTCAAAGCATTTTGAAAGTGACACACTTCCTGCTGCCAGTTGGTGGCGCTATAACTTCTACTCACAATAGTCACATCCATGTGATCGTCCTCTTACAGCGAACGCACTGCTGAAGTTTCATCCAGATCAGTTAATGTATGCTGAAGTTATGACACACTTCCTGTTTCACGTTTCTCGCCATAGTTTCGTTTCCTCGCCACGGTCAAACCGTTCGAGATATCAAAAATCCCCACACAAACTTTCATCCTCAATGTCTTGACTTCACGCTGACCGAGTTTCGTCGAATTTGGATCAGAGCTCTAGGAGGAGTATTTAAAAGTTCATTGCGTGTGTTTTACAAAAAAACCTCAATAGCCGACTTCCTGTTGGGCTGGGGTAAAGTAAGAACGCGAGGTATAGATGAAATTCTGCTATCGACATGTGTACCGAGTTTCATATTATTACATGCAAGTGTGTTTGAGTTATGGACCAGGTGTTCGGACCCCATTCCAGGGGGCGCTGACGAGCCGCCCTGCCACGCCCGGGTAGGCCAGACACACAGTGAAATGATTAAGCCCCCTCCCCCTACACACACACACACACACACACACACAGACTGTGTGACAGGCCTAAGGCTTAGAAAGAGCATGATCATATTCAAACTACAATATCTGACTTTCTGTGGGTTTGAGCTTATTATTGTTAATTAGAAAGTTGTTTGGCTTGAATAGAACAATATACACGGCAAGTTTTGTAACTGTCAGTAAAACTAACCAAGTTATAACACACTTTATGTGTCCTTTTTTAGTCAAAAAATCCGCCACGGCCAAACCGTTCCGAGATATCAAAAATCCGTCCGGAATTTAGCATCCTCAATGTCTTGACTTCATGCACACCGAGTTTGGTGGTGATTGGTAACAGCATGGGTTGTAATTTGATGTTTTTCTAGGACATTTATTTAAAAAAAAAAAACATAATTCCCGACTTCCGTTTGAACTGTCGTAAAACTTAGAGCACGAAAGTTGTTTGGCCTGATGTGATCTATGAGTGTACCGAGTTTCATATTAATCCATGCACGTGTGTTTGATTTATGGACAAATGTTCGAATCCCTAAAAGAATGCATCCTAAAAGAATGGTAAAGTTTGATGCGTCGCCACGGCAACAGTTTCAAAGATATCAAGAATCCATTCATAGGTCTTCATCTGCCGTGTATTTACATTATACAGATGAAGTTTGAAGCAAATCGGGTAAAAATAAGAGGGTGATTTCAAAGCATTTTGAAAGTGACACACTTCCTGCTGCCAGTTGGTGGCGCTATAACTTTGACTCACAATAGTCACATCCATGTGATCGTCCTCTTACAGCGAACGCACTGCTGAAGTTTCATCCAGATCAGTTAATGTATGCTGAAGTTATGACACACTTCCTGTTTCACGTTTTCTCGCCATAGTTTCGTTTCCCTCGCCACGGCCAAACCGTTCGAGATATCAAAAATCCCCACACAAACTTTCATCCTCAATGTCTTGACTTCACGCTGACCGAGTTTCGTCGAATTTGGATCAGAGCTCTAGGAGGAGTATTTAAAAGTTCATTGCGTGTGTTTTACAAAAAAACCTCAATAGCCGACTTCCTGTTGGGCTGGGGTAAAAGCAAGAACGCGAGGTATAGATGAAATTCTGCTATCGACATGTGTACCGAGTTTCATATTATTACATGCAAGTGTGTTTGAGTTATGGACCAGGTGTTCGGACCCCATTCCAGGGGGCGCTGACGAGCCGCCCTGCCACGCCCGGGTACCAGCTTCAGCCCGGCTTGATGGCCGCGGGTTCTGACCCGTGTGCAAAGTTTCAAGAGTTTTCGAGCATGTTAAGGGCCCCAAAAGTGCCCGAATAGTCGCTAGAAAAGAAAAAATAAAATAAAATATAGCTGCCGAGCAGCGCATCGCGGGCCCAAGCCGGTGGCACCTCAACCCCGGTGCCTAAAGGCACCGGGATGGCGGTACCGCCGGCTTTGGCCCTCCATCGCTGCTCGCAGCTATATTATATATATATATATATCACACACACACACACACACACACACACACATAAAGCCGGTGGCACCGCCACCTTGGTGCCTTTAGGGTTATTCTGCACGACGTGCAAAAACGTAACCCCTGCTTTGGAATACATACTAGTATGTATTCCACAATTGGAATACATACTAACATACTAGTCAGAACTGAATAGTTGATATCTGAATGACAGATCACCATAGAAGTCAATGGAAAAAATGTGACTGAGTAACAAAAGAATAGTTACTAGTCACCATTGAAATAAGTACTAGTGTCTAATGAATAAGTACTAGTATCTATTTAATAGGTACTAGCATCTAATGAATAAGTACTAGTAACTAATTAATAAGCATTGGTATGTAATGAATAAGGACTAGCATCTAATGAATAAGTACTAGTATCTAATAAATAAGGACTAGTGTCTAATGAATAAGTACTAGTATCTTTAAAAAGGTACTAGTACCTAAAGAATAAACACTAGTATCTAAAAGAAAAGGCACTAGTATCTAAAGAATAAGCACTAGTAGCTAATGAATAAGTACTAGTACTTAATGGAATAGATACTAGTATCTAAAAAATAAGTACTAGTAGCATGAAAATAGAGACTAGTAGGTTAAAATGATTAAATGTTAAAACGGCTTGCCATACTCTATCTGTCGTTTCGACTAGTCACAATTACGTTACAGATATCTTAAATGATAATACAAACTATCCAAAATGTAATTACGACTAGAAAGACGTTGTTGATATCTACAATGTTAATTACGAATAGTCAAACTTAGCTTTTAAATGTTAAAAGGGCTTGCCATACAGAAGTGTAGGCTCAGAGAGACACTCAACATTTTCAAACCAAAATATCTGACTTTCTGTGGGTCCTAGCTCATGAGTGTAAATTAGAAAGTTGTCCGGCTTGAGGAGAATATATGAATATATGAAACGATGAGATCAACATGTGTACTGAGTTTCATATTATTACATGCAAGCGTGTTTGATTTATGGACGAAGTTTTGGACCCCGTTCCAGGGGGCGCTGTCTAGCCCCCTTGCCACACCCGGGTACCATCTTCCCGGCTCTGATGGCTGTGGGATCTGACCTGTGTGCAAAGTTTCAAGAGTTTTCAAACCCATTAAGGGCCCCAAAAGCCGCTGAAGAGACTCAAAATCATCAAAAAAAGGAATGTTAAAGTTTGATGCGTTGCTATGGCAACATTATCTTAGATATTGAATAATGCTTTCACAGCTCTTCATCTGGCGTGTGTTTACATTATACAGATGAAGTTTGAAGCAAATCGGGTAAAAGTAAGAGTGTGATTTCAAAGCATTTTGCAAGTGAAACACTTTCTGCTGCCAGTTGGTGGCGCTATATATTTGACTCACAATAGTCACATCCATGTGATCGGCCTCTTACAACGAACACACTGCTGAAGTTTCATCAAGATCAGTTAATGTATGCAGAAGTTTTAACACACTTCCTTTTTGATTTATGGACCAAGTTAATTTAATTAATACACTAATTATATAAAACTATTGTCAATGCACTACAATTAAACAGGTTATATGTCTTTACTTATAAAAAATAAAAACAAAACTTATTTAAAAAATACCAGGCTTAAGAAATGTATTTACTTTAGCAGGCCAGACACACAGTGAAATTATTAAGCCCCCTCCCCTCACACACACACACAGAGACTGTGTGTCAAAAGACTCAATCACACACACACACAGACTGTGTGACAGGCCTAGGCTCAGAAAGAGCATGATCATATTCAAACTACAATATCTGACTTTCTTGTGGGTTTGAGCTTATTATTGTTAATTAGAAAGTTGTTTGGCTTGAGTAATAACAATACACGCGCAAGTTTCTGGTAACTTGTGACTTTCTGTGGGTTTGAGCTTATTATTGTTAATTAGAAAGTTGTTTGGCTTGAATAGAACAATATACACGGCAAGTTTTGTAACTGTCAGTAAAACTAACCAAGTTATAACACACTTTATGTGTCCTTTTTTAGTCAAAAAAATCCGCCACGGCTGAAACCGTTCCAGAGATATCAAGAATCCGTCCCGTAATATAGCATCTCTTTATGTTCTTACTTCATGCATATTCGTAAGTTTGGTGGTGATTGGTAACAGCATGGGTTGGAATTCGACGTTTTTCTAGGACAATTATTTTAAAAAAAAAAACATAATTCCCTTAACTTCCGTTGCTAACTGTCGGGAAACTTAGAGCACGAAAGTCTGTTTGGCCTGATGTGATCTATGAGTGTACCGAGTTTCATATTAATCCATGCACGTGTGTTTGATTTATGGACAAATGTTCGAATCCCTAAAAGAATGCATCCTAAAAGAATGGTAAAGTTTGAATGCTGTTGCCACTGGCAACAGTTTCAAAGATATCAAGAATCCATTCATAGGTCTTCATCTGCCGTGTATGTACATTATACAGATGAAGTTTGAAGCAAATCGGGTAAAAATAAGAGGGTGATTTCAAAGCATTTTGAAAGTGACACACTTCCTGCTGCCAGTTGGTGGCGCTATAACTTTGACTCACAATAGTCACATCCATGTGATCGTCCTCTTACAGCGAACGCACTGCTGAAGTTTCATCCAGATCAGTTAATGTATGCTGAAGTTATGACACACTTCCTGTTTCACGTTTCTCGCCATAGTTTCGTTTCCTCGCCACGGCGAAACCGTTCGAGATATCAAAAATCCCCACACAAACTTTCATCCTCAATGTCTTGACTTCTACGCTGACCGAGTTTCGTCGAATTTGGATCAGAGCTCTAGGAGGAGTATTTAAAAGTTCATTGCGTGTGTTCTACAAAAAAACCTCAATAGCCGACTTCCTGTTGGGCTGGGGTAAAAGCAAGAACGCGAGGTATAGATGAAATTCTGCTATCGACATGTGTACCGAGTTTCATATTATTACATGCAAGTGTGTTTGAGTTATGGACCAGGTGTTCGGACCCCATTCCAGGGGGCGCTGACGAGCCGCCCTGCCACGCCCGGGTACCAGCTTCAGCCCGGCTTGATGGCCGCGGGTTCTGACCCGTGTGCAAAGTTTCAAGAGTTTTCGACATGTTAAGGGCCCCAAAAGGCTTTGGAATACATACTAGTATGTATTCCACAATTGGAATACATACTAACATACTAGTCAGAACTGAATAGTTGATATCTGAATGACAGATCACCATAGAAGTCACTGGAAAAAATGTGACTAGTAACAAAAGAATAGTTACTAGTCACCATTGAAATAAGTACTAGTGTCTAATGAATAAGTACTAGTATCTATTTAATAGGTACTAGCATCTAATGAATAAGTACTAGTAACTAATTAATAAGCATTGGTATGTAATGAATAAGGACTAGCATCTAATGAATAAGTACTAGTATCTAATAAATAAGGACTAGTGTCTAATGAATAAGTACTAGTATCTTTAAAAAGGTACTAGTACCTAAAGAATAAACACTAGTATCTAAAGAAAAGGCACTAGTATCTAAAGAATAAGCACTAGTAGCTAATGAATAAGTACTAGTACTTAATGGAATAGATACTAGTATCTAAAAATAAGTACTAGTAGCATGAAAATAGAGACTAGTAGGTTAAAATGATTAAATGTTAAAACGGCTTGCCATACTCTATCTGTCGTTTCAACTAGTCACAATTACGTTACAGATATCTTAAATGATAATACAAACTATCCAAAATGTAATTACGACTAGAAAGACGTTGTTGATATCTACAATGTTAATTACGAATAGTCAAACTTAGCTTTTAAATGTTAAAAGGGCTTGCCATACAGAAGTGTAGGCTCAGAGAGACACTCAACATTTTCAAACCAAAATATCTGACTTTCTGTGGGTCCTAGCTCATGAGTGTAAATTAGAAAGTTGTCCGGCTTGAGGAGAATATATGAATATATGAAACGATGAGATCAACATGTGTACTGAGTTTCATATTATTACATGCAAGCGTGTTTGATTTATGGACCAAGTTTTTGGAACCCCGTTCCAGGGGGCGCTGTCTCAGCCCCCTTGCCACACCCGGGTACCATCTTCCCGGCTCTGATGGCTGTGGGATCTGACCTGTGTGCAAAGTTTCAAGAGTTTTCAAACCCATTAAGGGCCCCAAAAGCCGCTAAGAGACTCAAAATCATCAAAAAAAGGAATGTTAAAGTTTGATGCGTTGCTATGGCAACATTATCTTAGATATTGAATAATGCTTTCACAGCTCTTCATCTGGCGTGTGTTTACATTATACAGATGAAGTTTGAAGCAAATCGGGTAAAAGTAAGAGTGTGATTTCAAAGCATTTTGCAAGTGAAACACTTTCTGCTGCCAGTTGGTGGCGCTATATATTTGACTCACAATAGTCACATCCATGTGATCGGCCTCTTACAACGAACACACTGCTGAAGTTTCATCAAGATCAGTTAATGTATGCAGAAGTTTTAACACACTTCCTTTTTGATTTATGGACCAAGTTAATTTAATTAATACACTAATTATATAAAACTATTGTCAATGCACTACAATTAAACAGGTTATATGTCTTTACTTATAAAAAAATAAAAACAAAAACTTATTTAAAAAATACCAGGCTTAAGAAATGTATTTACTTTAGCAGGCCAGACACACAGTGAAATTATTAAGCCCCCTCCCCCTACACACACACACACAGAGACTGTGTGTCAAAAGACTCAATCACACACACACACAGACTGTGTGACAGGCCTAGGCTCAGAAAGAGCATGATCATATTCAAACTACAATATCTGACTTTCTGTGGGTTTGAGCTTATTATTGTTAATTAGAAAGTTGTTTGGCTTGAATAGAACAATATACACGGCAAGTTTTGTAACTGTCAGTAAAACTAACCAAGTTATAACACACTTTATGTGTCCTTTTTTAGTCAAAAAAATCCGTCACGGCCAAACCGTTCGAGATATCAAAAATCCGTCCGGAATATAGCATCCTCAATGTCTTGACTTCATGCACACTCGAGTTTGGTGGTGATTGGTAACAGCATGGGTTGTAATTTGATGTTTTTCTAGGACAATTATTTAAAAAAAAAAAAACATAATTCCCGACTTCCGTTCGAACTGTCGGAAAACTTAGAGCACGAAAGTTGTTTGGCCTGATGTGATCTATGAGTGTACCGAGTTTCATATTAATCCATGCACGTGTGTTTGATTTATGGACAAATGTTCGAATCCCTGAAAAGAATGCATCCTAAAAGAATGGTAAAGTTTGATGCGTCGCCACGGCAACAGTTTCAAAGATATCAAGAATCCATTCATAGGTCTTCATCTGCCGTGTATGTACATTATACAGATGAAGTTTGAAGCAAATCGGGTAAAAATAAGAGGGTGATTTCAAAGCATTTTGAAAGTGACACACTTCCTGCTGCCAGTTGGTGGCGCTATAACTTTGACTCACAATAGTCACATCCATGTGATCGTCCTCTTACAGCGAACGCACTGCTGAAGTTTCATCCAGATCAGTTAATGTATGCTGAAGTTATGACACACTTCCTGTTTCACGTTCTCGCCATAGTTTCGTTTCCTCGCCACGGCCAAACCGTTCGAGATATCAAAAATCCCCACACAAACTTTCATCCTCAATGTCTTGACTTCTAGCTGACCGAGTTTCGTCGAATTTGGATCAGAGCTCTAGGAGGAGTATTTAAAAGTTCATTGCGTGTGTTCTACAAAAAAACCTCAATAGCCGACTTCCTGTTGGGCTGGGGTAAAAAGCAAGAACGCGAGGTATAGATGAAATTCTGCTATCGACATGTGTACCGAGTTTCATATTATTACATGCAAGTGTGTTTGAGTTATGGACCAGGTGTTCGGACCCCATTCCAGGGGGCGCTGACGAGCCGCCCTGCCACGCCCGGGTACCAGCTTCAGCCCGGCTCTGATGGCCGCGGTTCTGACCCGTGTGCAAAGTTTCAAGAGTTTTCGAGCATGTCAAGGGCCCCAAAAGTGCTGAATAGTCGCTAGAAAGGAAAAAAAAAAAAAGAATCAAGGTAAACAACAGGCCCCTGCCCTTTCAGGGCTGGGCCTGAAAATAATTCGGAAGGAAACAGAGGGCCTGCCTTTCAGGCTTGGCCCAAGACTCGGAAGGGAAACAATAGGGCTCTTGCGCCCTTTCAGGGCTTGGGCCTAATAAAAAAAAAAATAAAAATATATATATAAATATAGCTGCGAGTAGCCACGCGGCCAAGCGGTGGCACCAACCCCGGTGCTGAGGCACCGGGATGGCGAGTCCCGCCGGCTTTGGCCTTCCATCGCTGCTCGCAGCTATATTATATATATATATATATATATATATATATATATACACACACACACACACACACACACACACACACACACATATATAAAGCCGGTGGCACCGCCACCTTGGTGCCTTTAGGGTTATTCTGTACGACGTGCAAAAACGTAACCCCTGCTTTGGAATACATACTAGCATATGTATTCCCACAAATGGAATACATACTAACATACTAGTCAGAACTGAATAGTTGATATCTGAAAAATGACAGATCACCATAGAAGTCAATGGAAAAAATGTGACTGAGTAGAACAAAGAATAGTTACTAGTCACCATTGGGAGTGACGTACTAGTGTCTAATGAATAAGTACTAGTATCTAAAGAAAAGGCACTAGTATCTAATGAATAAGCACTAGTAGCTAATGAATAAGTACTAGTACTTAATGGAATAGATACTAGTATCTAAAAAATAAGTACTAGTAGCATGAAAATAGAGACTAGTAGGTTAAAATGATTAAATGTTAAAACGGCTTGCCATACTCTATCTGTCGTTTCGACTAGTCACAATTACGTTACAGATATCTTAAATGATAATACAAACTATCCAAAATGTAATTACGACTAGAAAGACGTTGTTGATATCTACAATGTTAATTACGAATAGTCAAACTTAGCTTTTAAATGTTAAAGGGCTTGCCATACAGAAGTGTAGGCTCAGAGAGACACTCAACATTTTCAAACCAAAATATCTGACTTTCTGTGGGTCCTAGCTCATGAGTGTAAATTAGAAAGTTGTCCGGCTTGAGGAGAATATATGAATATATGAAACGATGAGATCAACATGTGTACTGAGTTTCATATTATTACATGCAAGCGTGTTTGATTTATGGACCAAGTTTTTGGACCCCGTTCCAGGGGGCGCTGTCTCAGCCCCCTTGCCACACCCGGGTACCATCTTCAGCCCGGCTCTGATGGCTGTGGGATCTGACCTGTGTGCAAAGTTTCAAGAGTTTTCAAACCCATTAAGGGCCCCAAAAGCCGCTAAGAGACTCAAAATCATCAAAAAAAAAGGAATGTTAAAGTTTGATGCGTTGCTATGGCAACATTATCTTAGATATTGAATAATGCTTTCACAGCTCTTCATCTGGCGTGTGTTTACATTTGAAGCAAATCGGGTAAAAGTAAGAGTGCGATTTCAAAGCATTTTGAAAGTGAAACACTTTCTGCTGCCAGTTGGTGGCGCTATATATTTGACTCACATCTATGTGATCGACCTCTTACAACGAACACACTGCTGAAGTTTCATCAAGATCAGTTAATGTATGCAGAAGTTTTAACACACTTCCTTTTTGATTTATTTACTTACTTTTTTGATTTATGGACCAAGTTAATTTAATTAATACACTAATTATATAAAACTATTGTCAATGCACTACAATTAAACAGGTTATATGCCTTTACTTATAAAAAAATAAAAATAAAAACTTATGTAAAAAATACCAGGCTTAAGAAATGTATTTACTTTAGCAGGCCAGACACACAGTGAAATGATTAAGCCCCCTCCCCCTACACACACACACACACACACAGACTGTGTGACAGGCCTAGGCTCAGAAAGAGCATGATCATATTCAAACTACAATATCTGACTTTCTGTGGGTTTGAGCTTATTATTGTTAATTAGAAAGTTGTTTGGCTTGAATAGAACAATATACACGGCAAGTTTTGTAACTGTCAGTAAAACTAACCAAGTTATAACACACTTTATGTGTCCTTTTTTAGTCAAAAAAATCCGCCACGGCCAAACCGTTCGAGATATCACAAATCCGTCCGGAATTTAGCATCCTCAATGTCTTGACTTCATGCACACCGAGTTTGGTGGTGATTGGTAACAGCATGGGTTGTAATTTGATGTTTTTCTAGGACATTTATTTAAAAAAAAAAAACATAATTCCCGACTTCCGTTCGAACTGTCGTAAAACTTAGAGCACGAAAGTTGTTTGGCCTGATGTGATCTATGAGTGTACCGAGTTTCATATTAATCCATGCACGTGTGTTTGATTTATGGACAAATGTTCGAATCCCTAAAAGAATGCATCCTAAAAGAATGGTAAAGTTTGATGCGTCGCCACGGCAACAGTTTCAAAGATATCAAGAATCCATTCATAGGTCTTCATCTGCCGTGTATGTACATTATACAGATGAAGTTTGAAGCAAATCGGGTAAAAATAAGAGGGTGATTTCAAAGCATTTTGAAAGTGACACACTTCCTGCTGCCAGTTGGTGGCGCTATAACTTTGACTCACAATAGTCACATCCATGTGATCGTCCTCTTACAGCGAACGCACTGCTGAAGTTTCATCCAGATCAGTTAATGTATGCTGAAGTTATGACACACTTCCTGTTTCACGTTTCTCGCCATAATTTCGTTTCCTCGCCACGGCCAAACCGTTCGAGATATCAAAAATCCCCACACAAACTTTCATCCTCAATGTCTTGACTTCACGCTGACCGAGTTTCGTCGAATTTGGATCAGAGCTCTAGGAGGAGTATTTAAAAGTTCATTGCGTGTGTTTTACAAAAAAACCTCAATAGCCGACTTCCTGTTGGGCTGGGGTAAAAAGCAAGAACGCGAGGTATAGATGAAATTCTGCTATCGACATGTGTACCGAGTTTCATATTATTACATGCAAGTGTGTTTGAGTTATGGACCAGGTGTTCGGACCCCATTCCAGGGGGCGCTGACGAGCCGCCCTGCCACGCCCGGGTACCAGCTTCAGCCCGGCTCTGATGGCCGCGGGTTCTGACCCGTGTGCAAAGTTTCAAGAGTTTTCGAGCATGTTAAGGGCCCCAAAAGTGCCCGAATAGTCGCTAGAAAAAAAGAAAAAAAAAAAAATAAAATATAGCTGCGAGCAGCGATGCGCGGGCCCAAGCCGGTGGCACTGCAACCCCGGTGCCTAAAGGCACCGGGATGGCGGTACCGCCGGCTTTGGCCCTCCATCGCTGCTCGCAGCTATATTTATATATATATATATATATATATATATAATATATATATATATATATATATAAAGCCGGTGGCACCGCCACCTTGGTGCCTTTAGGGTTATTCTGCACGACGTGCAAAAACGTAACCCCTGCTTTGGAATACATACTAGTATGTATTCCACAATTGGAATACATACTAACATACTAGTCAGAACTGAATAGTTGATATCTGAATGACAGATCACCATAGAAGTCACTGGAAAAAATGTGACTAGTAACAAAGAATAGTTACTAGTCACCATTGAAATAAGTACTAGTGTCTAATGAATAAGTACTAGTATCTATTTAATAGGTACTAGCATCTAATGAATAAGTACTAGTAACTAATTAATAAGCATTGGTATGTAATGAATAAGGACTAGCATCTAATGAATAAGTACTAGTATCTAATAAATAAGGACTAGTGTCTAATGAATAAGTACTAGTATCTTTAAAAAGGTACTAGTACCTAAAGAATAAACACTAGTATCTAAAGAAAAGGCACTAGTATCTAAAGAATAAGCACTAGTAGCTAATGAATAAGTACTAGTACTTAATGGAATAGATACTAGTATCTAAAAAATAAGTACTAGTAGCATGAAAATAGAGACTAGTAGGTTAAAATGATTAAATGTTAAAACGGCTTGCCATACTCTATCTGTCGTTTCGACTAGTCACAATTACGTTACAGATATCTTAAATGATAATACAAACTATCCAAAATGTAATTACGACTAGAAAGACGTTGTTGATATCTACAATGTTAATTACGAATAGTCAAACTTAGCTTTTAAATGTTAAAAGGGCTTGCCATACAGAAGTGTAGGCTCAGAGAGACACTCAACATTTTCAAACCAAAATATCTGACTTTCTGTGGGTCCTAGCTCATGAGTGTAAATTAGAAAGTTGTCCGGCTTGAGGAGAATATATGAATATATGAAACGATGAGATCAACATGTGTACTGAGTTTCATATTATTACATGCAAGCGTGTTTGATTTATGGACCAAGTTTTGGAACCCCGTTCCAGGGGGCGCTGTCTAGCCCCCTTGCCACACCCGGGTACCATCTTCCCGGCTCTGATGGCTGTGGGATCTGACCTGTGTGCAAAGTTTCAAGAGTTTTCAAACCCATTAAGGGCCCCAAAAGCCGCTAAGAGACTCAAAATCATCAAAAAAAAGGAATGTTAAAGTTTGATGCGTTGCTATGGCAACATTATCTTAGATATTGAATAATGCTTTCACAGCTCTTCATCTGGCGTGTGTTTACATTATACAGATGAAGTTTGAAGCAAATCGGGTAAAAGTAAGAGTGTGATTTCAAAGCATTTTGAAAGTGAAACACTTTCTGCTTCCAGTTGGTGGCGCTATATATTTGACTCACAATAGTCACATCCATGTGATCGGCCTCTTACAACGAACACACTGCTGAAGTTTCATCAAGATCAGTTAATGTATGCAGAAGTTTTAACACACTTCCTTTTTGATTTATGGACCAAGTTAATTTAATTAATACACTAATTATATAAAACTATTGTCAATGCACTACAATTAAACAGGTTATATGCCTTTACTTATAAAAAAATAAAAATAAAAACTTATTTAAAAAATACCAGGCTTAAGAAATGTATTTACTTTAGCAGGCCAGACACACAGTGAAATGATTAAGCCCCCTCCCCCTACACACACACACACACACACAGACTGTGTGTCAAGAGACTCAAGAAAGACTCAGGCTCAGAAAGAGCATGATCATATTCAAACTACAATATCTGACTTTCTGTGGGTTTGAGCTTATTATTGTTAATTAGAAAGTTGTTTGGCTTGAATAGAACAATATACACGGCAAGTTTTGTAACTGTCAGTAAAACTAACCAAGTTATAACACACTTTATGTGTCCTTTTTTAGTCAAAAAAATTCGCCACGGCCAAACCGTTCGAGATATCACAAATCCGTCCGGAATTTAGCATCCTCAATGTCTTGACTTCATGCACACCGAGTTTGGTGGTGATTGGTAACAGCATGGGTTGTAATTTGATGTTTTTCTAGGACATTTATCTAAAAAAAAAAAACATAATTCCCGACTTCCGTTTGAACTGTCGTAAAACTTAGAGCACGAAAGTTGTTTGGCCTGATGTGATCTATGAGTGTACCGAGTTTCATATTAATCCATGCACGTGTGTTTGATTTATGGACAAATGTTCGAATCCCTAAAAGAATGCATCCTAAAAGAATGGTAAAGTTTGATGCGTCGCCACGGCAACAGTTTCAAAGATATCAAGAATCCATTCATAGGTCTTCATCTGCCGTGTATTTACATTATACAGATGAAGTTTGAAGCAAATCGGGTAAAAATAAGAGGGTGATTTCAAAGCATTTTGAAAGTGACACACTTCCTGCTGCCAGTTGGTGGCGCTATAACTTTGACTCACAATAGTCACATCCATGTGATCGTCCTCTTACAGCGAACGCACTGCTGAAGTTTCATCCAGATCAGTTAATGTATGCTGAAGTTATGACACACTTCCTGTTTCACGTTTCTCGCCATAGTTTCGTTTCCCTCGCCACGGCCAAACCGTTCGAGATATCAAAAATCCCCACACAAACTTTCATCCTCAATGTCTTGACTTCACGCTGACCGAGTTTCGTCGAATTTGGATCAGAGCTCTAGGAGGAGTATTTAAAAGTTCATTGCGTGTGTTTTACAAAAAAACCTCAATAGCCGACTTCCTGTTGGGCTGGGGTAAAAAGTAAGAACACGAGGTATAGATGAAATTCTGCTATTGACATGTGTACCGAGTTTCATATTATTACATGCAAGTGTGTTTGAGTTATGGACCAGGTGTTCGGACCCCATTCCAGGGGGCGCTGACGAGCCGCCCTGCCACGCCCGGGTACCAGCTTCAGCCCGGCTCTGATGGCCGCGGGTTCTGACCCGTGTGCAAAGTTTCAAGAGTTTTCGAGCATGTTAAGGGCCCCAAAAGTGCCCGAATAGTCGCTAGAAAAAAAAGAAAAAAAAAAAAAAAAAAAAAAAAATAATCGGAAGGAAAACAATAGGGCTCTGCGCCCTTTCAGGGCTTGGGCCCTAATAATAAATAAATAAAAAATAATCGGAAGGAAAACAATAGGGCTCTGCGCCCTTTCAGGGCTTGGGCCCTAATAAAAACTTATGTAAAAAATACCAGGCTTAAGAAATGTATTTACTTTAGCAGGCCAGACACACAGTGAAATGATTAAGCCCCCTCCCCCTACACACACACAGCACACACACAGACTGTGTGACAGGCCTAGGTTTAGAAAGAGCATGATCATATTCAAACTACAATATCTGACTTTCTGTGGGTTTGAGCTTATTATTGTTAATTAGAAAGTTGTTTGGCTTGAATAGAACAATATACACGGCAAGTTTTGTAACTGTCAGTAAAACTAACCAAGTTATAACACACTTTATGTGTCCTTTTTTAGTCAAAAAATCCGCCACGGCCAAACCGTTCGAGATATCAAAAATCCGTCCGGAATATAGCATCCTCAATGTCTTGACTTCATGCACACCGAGTTTGGTGGTGATTGGTAACAGCATGGGTTGTAATTTGATGTTTTTCTAGGACAATTATTTAAAAAAAAAAAAACATAATTCCCGACTTCCGTTTGAACTGTCGTAAAACTTAGAGCACGAAAGTTGTTTGGCCTGATGTGATCTATGAGTGTACCGAGTTTCATATTAATCCATGCACGTGTGTTTGATTTATGGACAAATGTTCGAATCCCTAAAAGAATGCATCCTAAAAGAATGGTAAAGTTTGATGCGTCGCCACGGCAACAGTTTCAAAGATATCAAGAATCCATTCATAGGTCTTCATCTGCCGTGTATGTACATTATACAGATGAAGTTTGAAGCAAATCGGGTAAAAATAAGAGGGTGATTTCAAAGCATTTTGAAAGTGACACACTTCCTGCTGCCAGTTGGTGGCGCTATAACTTTGACTCACAATAGTCACATCCATGTGATCGTCCTCTTACAGCGAACGCACTGCTGAAGTTTCATCCAGATCAGTTAATGTATGCTGAAGTTATGACACACTTCCTGTTTCACGTTTCTCGCCATAGTTTCGTTTCCTCGCCACGGCCAAACCGTTCGAGATATCAAAAATCCCCACACAAACTTTCATCCTCAATGTCTTGACTTCACGCTGACCGAGTTTCGTCGAATTTGGATCAGAGCTCTAGGAGGAGTATTTAAAAGTTCATTGCGTGTGTTTTACAAAAAAACCTCAATAGCCGACTTCCTGTTGGGCTGGGGTAAAAAGCAAGAACGCGAGGTATAGATGAAATTCTGCTATCGACATGTGTACCGAGTTTCATATTATTACATGCAAGTGTGTTTGAGTTATGGACCAGGTGTTCGGACCCCATTCCAGGGGGCGCTGACGAGCCGCCCTGCCACGCCCGGGTACCAGCTTCAGCCCGGCTCTGATGGCCGCGGGTTCTGACCCGTGTGCAAAGTTTCAAGAGTTTTCGAGCATGTTAAGGGCCCCAAAAGTGCCCGAATAGTCGCTAGAAAAAAAAAAAAAAATAAAAATAAATATATATAAATATAGCTGCGAGCAGCGATTGCGGGCCCAAGCCGGTGGCACCGCAACCCCGGTGCCTAAAGGCACCGGGATGGCGGTACCGCCGGCTTTGGCCCTCCATCGCTGCTCGCAGCTATATTTATATATATATATATATATATATATATATATATATATATATATATATATATATATAGCCGGTGGCACCGCCACCTTGGTGCCTTTTGGGTTATTCTGCACGACGTGCAAAAACGTAACCCCTGCTTTGGAATACATACTAGTATGTATTCCACAATTGGAATACATACTAACATACTAGTCAGAACTGAATAGTTGATATCTGAATGACAGATCACCATAGAAGTCAATGGAAAAAATGTGACTAGTAGTAACAAAAGAATAGTTACTAGTCACCATTGAAATAAGTACTAGTGTCTAATGAATAAGTACTAGTATCTATTTAATAGATACTAGTATCTAATGAATAAGTACTAATAACTAATTAATAAGCATTGGTATGTAATGAATAAGGACTAGCATCTAATGAATAAGTACTAGTATCTAATAAATAAGGACTAGTGTCTAATGAATAAGTACTAGTATCTTTAAAAAGGTACTACTACCTAAAGAATAAACACTAGTATCTAAAGAAAAGGCACTAGTATCTAAAGAATAAGCACTAGTAGCTAATGAATAAGTACTAGTACTTAATGGAATAGATACTAGTATCTAAAAAATAAGTACTAGTAGCATGAAAATAGAGACTAGTAGGTTAAAATGATTAAATGTTAAAACGGTTTGCCATACTCTATCTGTCGTTTCGACTAGTCACAATTACGTTACAGATATCTTAAATGATAATACAAACTATCCAAAATGTAATTACGACTAGAAAGACGTTGTTGATATCTACAATGTTAATTACGAATAGTCAAACTTAGCTTTTAAATGTTAAAAGGGCTTGCCATACAGAAGTGTAGGCTCAGAGAGACACTCAACATTTTCAAACCAAAATATCTGACTTTCTGTGGGTCCTAGCTCATGAGTGTAAATTAGAAAGTTGTCCGGCTTGAGGAGAATATATGAATATATGAAACGATGAGATCAACATGTGTACTGAGTTTCATATTATTACATGCAAGCGTGTTTGATTTATGGACCAAGTTTTGGACCCCGTTCCAGGGGGCGCTGTCTAGCCCCCTTGCCACACCCGGGTACCATCTTCAGCCCGGCTCTGATGGCTGTGGGATCTGACCTGTGTGCAAAGTTTCAAGAGTTTTCAAACCCATTAAGGGCCCCAAAAGCCGCTAAGAGACTCAAAATCATCAAAAAAAAGGAATGTTAAAGTTTGATGCGTTGCTATGGCAACATTATCTTAGATATTGAATAATGCTTTCACAGCTCTTCATCTGGCGTGTGTTTACATTATACAGATGAAGTTTGAAGCAAATCGGGTAAAAGTAAGAGTGTGATTTCAAAGCATTTTGCAAGTGAAACACTTTCTGCTGCCAGTTGGTGGCGCTATATATTTGACTCACAATAGTCACATCCATGTGATCGGCCTCTTACAACGAACACACTGCTGAAGTTTCATCAAGATCAGTTAATGTATGCAGAAGTTTTAACACACTTCCTTTTTGATTTATGGACCAAGTTAATTTAATTAATACACTAATTATATAAAACTATTGTCAATGCACTACAATTAAACAGGTTATATGTCTTTACTTATAAAAAAATAAAAACAAAAACTTATTTAAAAAATACCAGGCTTAAGAAATGTATTTACTTTAGCAGGCCAGACACACAGTGAAATTATTAAGCCCCCTCCCCCTACACACACACACAGAGACTGTGTGTCAAAAGACTCAATCACACACACACACAGACTGTGTGACAGGCCTAGGCTCAGAAAGAGCATGATCATATTCAAACTACAATATCTGACTTTCTGTGGGTTTGAGCTTATTATTGTTAATTAGAAAGTTGTTTGGCTTGAATAGAACAATATACACGGCAAGTTTTGTAACTGTCAGTAAAACTAACCAAGTTATAACACACTTTATGTGTCCTTTTTTAGTCAAAAAAATCCGCCACGGCCAAACCGTTCGAGATATCGAAAATCCGTCCGGAATATAGCATCCTCAATGTCTTGACTTCATGCACACCGAGTTTGGTGGTGATTGGTAACAGCATGGGTTGTAATTTGATGTTTTTCTAGGACAATTATTTAAAAAAAAAAAACATAATTCCCGACTTCCGTTTGAACTGTCGTAAAACTTAGAGCACGAAAGTTGTTTGGCCTGATGTGATCTATGAGTGTACCGAGTTTCATATTAATCCATGCACGTGTGTTTGATTTATGGACAAATGTTCGAATCCCTAAAAGAATGCATCCTAAAAGAATGGTAAAGTTTGATGCGTCGCCACGGCAACAGTTTCAAAGATATCAAGAATCCATTCATAGGTCTTCATCTGCCGTGTATGTACATTATACAGATGAAGTTTGAAGCAAATCGGGTAAAAATAAGAGGGTGATTTCAAAGCATTTTGAAAGTGACACACTTCCTGCTGCCAGTTGGTGGCGCTATAACTTTGACTCACAATAGTCACATCCATGTGATCGTCCTCTTACAGCGAACGCACTGCTGAAGTTTCATCCAGATCAGTTAATGTATGCTGAAGTTATGACACACTTCCTGTTTCACGTTTCTCGCCATAGTTTCGATTTCCTCGCCACGGCCAAACCGTTCGAGATATCAAAAATCCCCACACAAACTTTCATCCTCAATGTCTTGACTTCTAGCTGACCGAGTTTCGTCGAATTTGGATCAGGAGCTCTAGGAGGAGTATTTAAAAGTTCATTGCGTGTGTTTTACAAAAAAACCTCAATAGCCGACTTCCTGTTGGGCTGGGGTAAAAAGCAAGAACGCGAGGTATAGATGAAATTCTGCTATCGACATGTGTACCGAGTTTCATATTATTACATGCAAGTGTGTTTGAGTTATGGACCAGGTGTTCGGACCCCATTCCAGGGGGCGCTGACGAGCCGCCCTGCCACGCCCGGGTACCAGCTTCAGCCCGGCTCTGATGGCCGCGGGTTCTGACCCGTGTGCAAAGTTTCAAGAGTTTTCGAGCATGTTAAGGGCCCCAAAAGTGCCCGAATAGTCGCTAAAAAAGAAAAAAAAAAAAAAAAAAAAAAAATAAAAAATAAAAAAAAAATAATCGGAAGGAAAACAATAGGGCTCTGCGCCCTTTCAGGCTTGGGCCCTAATAATGGAAGGAAAACAATAGGGCTCTGCGCCCTTTCAGGGCTTGGGCCCTAATCATGGAAGGAAAACAATAGGGCTCTGCGCCCTTTCAGGGCTTGGGCCCTAAAAACTTATTTAAAAAATACCAGGCTTAAGAAATGTATTTACTTTAGCAGGCCAGACACACAGTGAAATGATTAAGCCCCCTCCCCCTACACACACACACACAGAATGTGTGTCAGAGAGACTCAAAATCACACACACACACAGACTGTGTGACAGGCCTAGGCTCAGAAAGAGCATGATCATATTCAAACTACAATATCTGACTTTCTGTGGGTTTGAGCTTATTATTGTTAATTAGAAAGTTGTTTGGCTTGAATAGAACAATATACACGGCAAGTTTTGTAATTGTCAGTAAAACTAACCAAGTTATAACACACTTTATGTGTCCTTTTTTAGTCAAAAAAATCCGCCACGGCCAAACCGTTCGAGATATCACAAATCCGTCCGGAATTTAGCATCCTCAATGTCTTGACTTCATGCACACCGAGTTTGGTGGTGATTGGTAACAGCATGGGTTGTAATTTGATGTTTTTCTAGGACATTTATTTAAAAAAAAAAACATAATTCCCGACTTCCGTTTGAACTGTCGTAAAACTTAGAGCACGAAAGTTGTTTGGCCTGATGTGATCTATGAGTGTACCGAGTTTCATATTAATCCATGCACGTTTGTTTGATTTATGGACAAATGTTCGAATCCCTAAAAGAATGCATCCTAAAAGAATGGTAAAGTTTGATGCGTCGCCACGGCAACAGTTTTAAAGATATCAAGAATCCATTCATAGGTCTTCATCTGCCGTGTATTTACATTATACAGATGAAGTTTGAAGCAAATCGGGTAAAAATAAGAGGGTGATTTCAAAGCATTTTGAAAGTGACACACTTCCTGCTGCCAGTTGGTGGCGCTATAACTTTGACTCACAATAGTCACATCCATGTGATCGTCCTCTTACAGCGAACGCACTGCTGAAGTTTCATCCAGATCAGTTAATGTATGCTGAAGTTATGACACACTTCCTGTTTCACGTTTCTCACCATAGTTTCGTTTCCTCGCCACGGCCAAACCGTTCGAGATATCAAAAATCCCCACGCAAACTTTCATCCTCAATGTCTTGACTTCACGCTGACCGAGTTTCGTCGAATTTGGATCAGAGCTCTCAGGAGGAGTATTTAAAAGTTCATTGCGTGTGTTTTACAAAAAAACCTCAATAGCCGACTTCCTGTTGGGCTGGGGTAAAAAGTAAGAACGCGAGGTATAGATGAAATTCTGCTATCGACATGTGTACCGAGTTTCATATTATTACATGCAAGTGTGTTTGAGTTATGGACCAGGTGTTCGGACCCCATTCCAGGGGGCGCTGACGAGCCGCCCTGCCACGCCCGGGTACCAGCTTCAGCCCGGCTCTGATGGCTGCGGGTTCTGACCCGTGTGCAAAGTTTCAAGAGTTTTCGAGCATGTTAAGGGCCCCAAAAGTTCCCGATAGTCGCTAGAAAAATAAAAAAATAAAAAAATAATAATCGGAAGGAAAAAAATTTAAAATTAAAGCTGCAAGCAGCGATGGGCGGGCCCTCGCACCTGTAGCGCCGTTGGGGTGTGAGGAGGCCGCTTTGCATATTCTGCAGCTCAGCCGGTGCGGCTGTGAATTTGCTAAGCAGCTTCGTTAAAGGTCACTTCCTGTTGCCAGCAGGTGGCGCTATGACTGTGGGTGAATGTCGTCATGTAGATTTGTTCAGGGCAGGACTCTTGTCAAATGTGTAAAATTTCACACAGATCTGGGCATTCATAGCCAAGTTACTACAACTTCCTGTTTCAGTGACGATCATTCGACGCCACGGACACGCCCATCGACGAAAACGCGCAGATAGCACAACTTTACATCATCAATGCCTTTAGAAGGCACAGCAGAAATGTGAAGTCGATCCGACTAAGTCCCTAGGAGGAGTTTGTTAAAGTACGTAATGAGTAAATCATCCAAAAATGGCGGTAAAATTAGAAATGGCCGACCTCCTGTTGAGTTTAGGGCATCGCTCCAAGAGACTTTTTTGTGCGTCTGGACATGGTAGATGTACCACAGAAAATTCGTAAATGTCAGTCAAACATGCGGCAGGGGCTGCTTCATTAAAGGTCACTTCCTGTTGCCAGCAGGTGGCGCTATGACTGTGGGTGAATGTCGGCATGTAGATTTGTTCAGGGCGGGACTCTTGTCAAATGTGTAAAATTTTGTGCATATCTGGGCATTTACAGCCAAGTTACTACAACTTCCTTTTTCATGGCGAATCATCGACGCCACGGACACGCCCATCGACGAAAACGCGCAGATAGCACAACTTTACATCGCCAATGCCTTTAGAAGGCACAGCAGAAATGTGAAGTCGATCCGACTAAATCCCTAGGAGGAGTTCGTTAAAGTACGGAGTGTGTAAATCGTCCCAAAATGGCCACCAAATTCAAAATGGTGGACTTCCTGTCGAGTTTAGGGCATCGCTCCAAGAGACATTTCTGTGCGTCTGGACATGGTAAATGTACCACAGAAATTTTGTACATGTCGGTCAAACATGCGGCGGAGGCTGCTTCATTAAAGGCCATTTCCTGTTGCCACTAGGTGGCGCTATGACTGTGGGTGAATGTCGGCATGTGGATTTGTTCAGGGCGGGACTCTTGTCAAATGTGTAAAATTTCGTGCAGATCTGGGCATTTACAGCCAAGTTACTACAACTTCCTGTTTCATGGCGAATCATCGACGCCACGGACACGCCCATTGATGAAAACACGCAGATAGCGCAACTTTACATCGTCAATGCCTTTATAAGGCACAGCAAAAATTTGAAGTCGATCCGAACTAAATCCCTAGGAGGAGTTCGTTAAAGTACGGAGTGTGTAAATCGTCCCAAAATGGCCGCCAAATTCAAAATGGCGGACTTCCTGTCGAGTTTAGGGTAGGGGTTCTTGAGGCTTTTTTGTGCGTTTTGACATGATACACGTCCCCACCAAATTTCATGCATGTAGGTTGAACGTAGACGAGGGGCTAATTTTTTCCAATTTTCTAGGTGGCGCTAGCGAGCCATTTTGCCCCGCCCATCCGCGAAACCCACAAAATATGAAATTTTTCACCAGTCCTGACATGCGTGCCAAATTTGGTGAGTTTTTGAGCATGTTGCGGCTGCCAAAATGGCGCTTACTTTGCAGAAAAAATAAAAAAAAATAAAAAAAAAATAAAAAAATAAAAATAAAAAAACCCCAACAGTTTCAATAGGGCCTCGCACAGCTAGTGCTCGGGCCCTAAAAATAAAAAATAAAATAAAAATAACCCCAACAGTTTCAATAGGGCCTCGCACAGCTAGTGCTCGGGCCCTAAAAAGAAAAAAAAAGAAAAAAAAAGAAAAAAAAAAGAAAAATAACCCCAACAGTTTCAATAGGGCCTCGCAAAGCTCAGTGCTCGGGCCCTAAATATTGTTCAGAATGGTAAGTATTAATCATAAAGTATAAATCTATGCAAGTACTTAAGCATAACCAGCTTGATGTTATAACTTTCCAGTCTCATGATAATAATTGCAGCTGCCAAAAGGAAGAGTGAGGTTGCTGGCACTGGGGGTGGGCCACCAACAGCCAACTTTACTCCAGCAGAGGAGCTGGCATTAGACCTGAACAAAGGGAGGCCTGTCATTGAGGGAATAGAGGGGGGGACAGCATCTGGATCCATTCCATCCAGTATAAGAGATCACTACTTAAAAGGTATTTTGTTTATTTTATGTATTTTTATTCTTGCATTCCTAACTAAATATTTTTGTTTTAAAGACAAGTTTCCTGAGTGAAATAGGCGGGCCACCATTAGCCTTTCGCTCTGCCAACGACTTCCGGTTAGCGTCTTTTACGGTCTTTGGTTCAGCGTGCAGAAAAAGTAAACTATTGATGGTGTTACACGCCGACACGGCTCCGGGACATATTGTGCTGTTCGCGGTTGTAACATCTCGATGGCGATTGCTGAATGTTGACCATCAACCATCTACAAGGCGCCAATGTGGATCTTATCATTCGCGGAAGTCAACACAGTCTACTCATTATTACGTAGACGAATGTCAGCTTTTCCATAGAAAAAAAAGTAAGTCAATACCTTTATCCATTCCGAAGCTATTAATAGATATGTCAGGGGTGCGCGCTCTAGAGCGTCAGATCGACTTTGAAGGGTTAAAGCATGCTTTTAGTGCAGGCAGGCTAAAGTGGATTACTTTTTATTTTTATTACTCTTCGTGTTCTGTTATAGATTAGCACAAGGATACATACAAACATCTTAATACAAGCATAAGATGGGCTAAAGTACCTTCCAAAGCACGGCGGCTGCATGGCTACAGGAACGTCCAGGTCCGGCGATACAGACCATATCGACATGCCCATGATGTTACCTTACTTGGATGCGGAATGGTCAAAACACCATTTTCAACAATATTTTCAGTCGAATGTTGCCAATCCAAAGCCATGTTTACACTACTACTCAGCCTGTGTCGGAAGTTCTTGGCAGAATCAGGAAGTAAAGCGGAAGTTTCTGTGTGCTTTCTGGATCCACCAGACGTCATGCTGAACCCTGTGAGTATGACAGTATGAGTTTAAAGCACTGATTTTTCAAGTGGTGATTTATTAAACCAAGTTTAATTAATGGTTTTAGGTTGAAGGCCCATCTAGTTGAGGAGGATGAGGAGACTGTGTCAGTATGTTCAAGGAGGCCTGAGGTAGGCACAGATTTCCACATTATATATTTAAAAGCCTACCTGTGAGGTGCTAAATTGTGTGTATTTCTATTTTTGCCAACAGGATGCTGACACCCTTCTAGAGCCCTCTCAGTCTGGGACCACATGTGACCAAGTAAGTATTACATTTTTTTAAAAAAAGCACCAAGAGTACTAGATCAAATTAAGAACTTAAATGTCTGTTCCTACAGAACCCAGAGAACATAAAGGGAGTCTACAAAAGGTATCTCCTGAAACAAATGGAGGCCATAGAAACTGACATTCAATATAAAAAACTCAAGATGAGAAAGTTGGAGCTGGAAATCCAACAGCTTGAGAAAAATGTAAGTAGAACTGCCATATTTAAAACAATGACACGTGACCTTTTTGTTTTTTGACCACATTTAATTGTATGTTTTCACCCCCAACAGCCAGCTTCAACCTAAATAAAATAAACAAATTAAAAATGACTTGTGTGTCTGGTAAATTATGGGGAAAGTGAAAACTTTTAACATGGTTAGGCAGTATTAACCAAAATAATTATTGGCATAACTGTCTCTTATAACCCTGCCTATTTCATTGTCATCAAAAATGCCTTCAACGTTCCAGTCTTGCTCTACCACCATCCTTGGTTGCCTCTCTCTCCTCAGACAGGCAATGTTATGTAGCACAACACATGCAACTACAATGTCACATGCCCTTTGTGGAATCACTCTGAGGTAATTCAGGCACTGGAACCTTGACTTGATGAGCCCAAATGCCATCTCAATACGAGCTCTTGTGCGTGCATGGGCAATATTGTAGTTGTGCTGTGCCTCAGTCTGCGTCTCCTGATAGGGAGTCAAGAGATAAGGCAGGCATGCATATCCCTTGTCTCCCAGCAAAACTCCTGAGAATTGACCTGAATAAAAAAAAAATTAATAATAATAATTAAGCACTGAATTTGGTGAAGGTATTTTAAAGCTGTAGTTTTTGCTATGTTAAGTGACTAACATACCTTGTGCCAGTTGGTGGGAAAGAGAAGAGGCCTGAAAGATTCTGGAATCATGCACTGAGCCAGGCCATTTTGCCTCTACATTTGTGATGATGCAATCTGCATCACAAATCATCTAAATAATTAAAAAGGTAGGTCACTATTATTGTACACACACACACACACACACACACACGCACACGCACACACGCACACACACACACACACACACACACACACACACACACACACACACACACACACACACATATATATATAGAGAGAGAGAGAGAGAGAGAGAGAGAGAGAGAGAGAGAATTGATAATACATTTGCAATAGAACACTGGTGCCCAGCTTATTGTAAAGAACAATCGCTTCTAGTCTACAATATAATCTCAGTGAGACTTTACCTGTACATTGATGCTGTGTAATGATTTCCTATTAACGAAGTCTGCTTCATGCGGACCAGACGGGCGCTTTATGCGCACATGGGTGCAGTCCAGAGCTCCGATAATATTTGGGAAAGCTACAAAAGTTGAGAGGTTTTTTTTAAGTGCATTAACAGACAATAAATATTTCCATTTTCTATATAGTTCTTATTTGAACTTACCAGCGATTCCATAAAAGGCCTGTTTAATACTGTGAATCGCTCTGTGGCCAGGGAAGGTGATGAACACATTAAGTAGTTTTTTTAAAGACAGGTACACAATCCGTACAGAGCGGCAAACCGATGCTTTGCTGATACTCTCTGCATCTCCAACTGTGTACAAAATTGTTCCGCTGGCAAAAAGGCGAAGTGCAATGCACACAGTCTGTGGGACTGTGAGCGCTTTATTGCGCCGTTTGCTATTTGCGATGTGTGGGCTCAGTAATCTACAAATATATGTTATCCCTTCCCTCGAGAATCTATACCGCTCATGCAGGTAGTAGTCAGAAAAAGCCAACGGGTCTGCCCTGTCCCTGAAAGTACGTTCTCTTGGAAATGCTCTGCGTATGATTATCGCTCATCCACCACTTCATCAATGAAAGGACACGCCATGACTGAGTCCTCCTACACATATGGGTGGAACTCCCTATTTATAGACATTTAATTGATTCATTACAAAAATCACACCAATTAAACAAATAGGCCTATAGGCTACCTTTACTTTACATTAGTTTCACTTTTTGTATGTTCAAATGTATTACATTTATTTTTAAAGTGCATTTGTTTTCATTGTTCGACTGATAGTTACATGAAATAAAATGGCAGCATGCCAGAGAGCCCGATGTCACATTCCCAGTGGGTCAGTATTAAAACGGTAGTCTGGTTAAGCATCATTTCAGGCTTAGCCTGACAGTTAGCCTGCCCCGGACCAGGCTAGTTTCCCAGCATAAGTTTCCAGGGTAACTGAGTTTGAACTATTTTAAGTTTGCTTTATGAAACAGAAATCACCGACAATAAGTTTGACTAACCAAAATAAGCCAGGCTTATTTTCTAATCTTGTTTTATGGAACAACCCTCAGGACTCGATTATTAAAAAAATAAAAATGACATGAAATTATATATAGGCAAAAAAAATGGCAATATTTGAAAACTGATAATTATTATCATTTGTTTAAATTACATTGATATCTGAATGTATGTCAAAACCTAGCCTTTCAAACATCAAAATGTAATTTATTCATATGTATTCGTGTACAAAATGACAAACATTGTTTCCTATTGTTTTTTTGTCTGGAAACGCTTCCAAAATGCTTGCGTCGCATGAAAAATAGGCGTCGGTTCTATTCCTAGCATGCACGTGTTTTCTGCGCGGCTCATACAGCCAGTGTGCAAGCTCTAATCTGTTAACATGGGAGCCGAAATAAAAATGACACACGCCACGCTTATGAGACGCTTACACCACGCAGCCAGTGTGTCTCTGGCTTCATCTACGTCAAAATCAGCAGACATATTTATGAATTGAAAAGCGTATGTACAGCGTGCGTCTTCCTTTGCTTATAAACAGAAAGTTTTGCACTTCCGGCTATATCAGCACATCATCTTATACGGTAGGTGGCGGTAATACTCCTAAGCGGTGAGCAGCCGGTAACAAGAAGTCAGAGGTGGAAAGAGTAATAAAATATGCTACTCAAGTAAAAGTACTACTACTTCAATAAAATTTTACTTAAGTACAAGTAAAAGTACTGGTCTAAAAATCTACTCAAGTAAAAGTAAAAAGTAGCTCATTTAAAATTTACTCAAAGTAAAAGTTACTGAGTTACTTTTTTAACACCGGGGTGGAGGAATCCCCGTGTGGGGTTGTAATGGTATGAGATTTTCACAGTGTGATAACGTCTCAGAAAATACCATGGTTTACAGTATTAATCAATTATTAAATAAATTATTATCATCAGTTAAAATTATTACGAAAACAGGGTTTTTATTTGGTTGAACAAATGCTTTTAATTATAGTAAACTTGAAACCATTTGTTTGTTTTGTTTATTAAAATTTTAACAAAACATGTCTAATAAATCAAATTCGATAATTGATAATGACAACTTATTTTTAGCATTAATTATTTATTAAAATGTTTAAGAATTATATTGTCCTATGAAATGTATTTTATTCAGAAAATTAATGTTTATTTGATTTAATATAAATATATTATCAAAAACGGTGGTAATCAAATGTAAATTTAAACTTGTGTCCTTTTTATTTTTGGGGGAAGCGCTGCAAAAACAGATTTACTAAATTAAACCATGGACAAAAAAAATATTCCTTTAAATAATGAAATGTATTAATATTGTTGTTGTTATTATTATTATTTTGAGAGGTAGGCTAATGTCTTCTGTATGCCTACAATAGTAATATATTTCTGTCATAATTTCTCATAGTGAAACCCAACTTTTATTTTCTCTCAGAGCAGCTCTGGAAATGTTCATATTCACAAATTGTTTGCGAGACGCTGAAAACACCATTGCTGTGTCCGAAATGTCCCACTCATCACTATTTAGTGGACTATATAGTGAGCTCGCCATTTTGTAGTGCTGTCCGAATGTATAGTGATGATTATTATACCCTATATAGTCCTCTCAATGTATCCCAGAATGCATTTTGAAAAGTAGTGTACAACCATGTTTACAACCGATGGTCACTAACAAAGTCCTACACCATCATGCATTGTGCGGATCGTGAAAATAAGTTATAATCATGTGTGGAGTAGTGCATTAAAACAAAAACGGCCAGAAATCACTTTTAGTTTTTAAATTTTGGAGAAATAAGCTCAGTATAATGTAATGTATTTATTTAAAAAAAAATCTATTTAGCCCAGAGCCGGCTGGGCACCAGCTGACAGGTAATGTAATAAACGGCGCAGAGAGACGATCGAGTAGTGTCCTAAAGTGGTGTTTCTATTATGCTGGTGAGCTCACTATATAGTGCTCTGCTCTCTACCCCCAACATAGGGGTTAGGGAGTAGTGCTTTGAGTGGAGATTTCAGACACAGCACATGAATGTCACGCATACTTGATTATGTACTAAGTTAACTTAGTAGACAAAACGCGGCGCAGCTCAGCAGAACAAATAGGGTTATACATTTACATGCAGTATTTTTGTGCTTAAATATTCACACGATTGGATTTATTGCACAGTTCTACTTTCCATGTATCTATCCATTATTTTGCATGTTTTACATGATGCGTTAAGTGTATAATTTCACTTTCATGACTGGATTTCGGGATTCCCTCTGCATCACGTAAGTCATTCGAAGTTATAATCGGCACATACCTTTATCTGCAGGATGGGTAGTGTCCTTTATCCTCCTTTTGCAGCCACTTTGCGTCCACATTTTTAGCAAACAAATCCTCGAAGAGACATAATAAGTTTCATAAGAATTCGAGCGCGATTCGTTTTCAGCTTCAGCTGGGTCTGTCTATGGGTCTACGTCACCTTTCTTGCGCGTTTGTTCTCCCGCCTTTCAACCAATGCAGTAGTTTCCGGAGTGTGATTTTTTTTCTCCCGTGTACTATTATTTTTTACTCAGTAACGGATATGATTTAAAATGTAGCGAAGTACAATACTTCAAACAAAATGTACTTAAGTAAAAGTAAAAGTACAGATTTTAAAAACTACTTAAAAAAGTAGAAGTACACAAAAAAACTACTCAATTACGTAACGCGAGTAAATGTAATTCGTTACTTTCCACCTCTGCAAGAAGTAGTCGAAGAAGAACGTCCTCATCTCAGTTCTTGCGCATGCGTTCTGGAAATCTCTTCAACTCTCGTCTCAAGGCCCACAAGGAGGTAATGGAGTAGTCGAATAAAGTCATTATTTATGTTTTTCGCACAAAAAGTAGTCTCGTCGCTTGATAAACTTATAGTTGAGCCACTGTAGGCACATGGAATATTTCAACATTTTCTTTAATGACTGTCTGGGCCATCAAGTTTCATTCCCTTAGGCAGCCTATGTAGGAGTGATCCACCTCTCAAATTTAATCAAAAATATATTCATTTGTGTTCCAAAGACGAACAAAGGTCTTCGGGGTTGGTACAGCATGAGGGTGAGTCATTAATGACTTAATTTTCATTTTTGGGTGAACTAACCCTTTAAGTGCTTTGTTCTAATCACGTTATTGAATAGTGTCTGTAAACTGCACAAAGAGTGTTTAAATATGAATTGCGTGTCTGTGAGTAAATGAATGAATAGCACGTACGCGATAATAAAATCACAGGCTTCGCTTACTCCGTGCGAATGCGCCACACGAAATTCAGATGTGGAGGGGTAATTTCTAAATCACACGAGGTCCCCAGATAGTACTAATCCCGTGCGAATAGGGCTTTATTCCTCACAGCGCAGCAACACGAGGTAAAGGTTACATTTGTGATAAACTGTTTTATCTCCAGCGGATGTGGGCGTTTTCATGGCTTGCCTCAACATTAGCGTTTGAATAGCGCACGCTCTCAGTGGGCGGGGTCACATTAACACGTCATTCGCTATAATTAGGTGAAAGGAAAAAGACTGACATCTCTCTCTTTTCATACAGATTACATCAACAGAGAATAGTTGCTTTTTATATAAATTACTTCATTTCAGCTTCATAAAGAGAAATCTTTCGTGTCTCTGTGACAAGTATATACTGAGTTACAGTTCATTTTTCGGACGCGTTTCAGAAAGATATATATATATTTTTTTGGAGACAGAGTGAGCTGAAAGCGCACCGTTTTCTTTTATTTATTTTACAAAAACACAAGGTTTTGATGTTAATAAGAGTGTACACAAAAAAGAAGACCCTCTATAGTTTATAATCATGTATTGATTTTATTTATATGATAAATAATGACAGAGTATTTAAGTCTATGTTAAACCTATGTGAAAAAAACAAACAGCATAACCGCTGACGCGTTACTCGGCCTCAGGGGTTAATGCGGAAATAACAGTGAACCCAAGGGACAAGTGTTCAACATGTTTTAAATATGTCAAATTGAAAAGAAATATATAAAAATATTAGATTTGAATGAATTGGGTTAAAATGCATACTTTCTGTTTGAATTTAAAGTTATATCAGTATTAGATTTTAAGGGAGATAAGGTTGAAGACCCAAAATCTGGGTCTTCAACCTTATAAAACAACAGAATTGAACAATGATTATATATCTATATGTATATATATATATATATATATATATATATATATATATATATATATACACACTCACCGGCCACTTTATTAGGTCCACCTGTCCAACTGCTCGTTAACACTTAATTTCTAAGCAGCCAATCACATGGCGGCAACTCAGTGCATTTAGGCATGTAGACATGGTCAAGACAATCTCCTGCAGTTCAAACCGAGCATCAGTATGGGGAAGAAAGGTGATTTGAGTGACTTTGAACGTGGCATGATTGTTGGTGCCAGAAGGGCTGGTCTGAGTATTTCAGAAACTGCTAATCTACTGGGATTTTCACGCACAACCATCTCTAGAGTTTACAGAGAATGGTCCGAAAAAGAAAAAACATCCAGTGAGCGGCAGTTCTGTGGAGCGGAAATGCCTTGTTGATGCCAGAGGTCAGAGGAGAGGCCAGACTGGTTCGAGCTGATAGAAGGGCAACAGTGACTCAAATAACCACCCGTTACAACCAAGGTGGGCAGAAGAGCATCTCTGAACGCACAGTATGTCAAACTTTGAGGCAGATTGGCTACAGCAGCAGAAGACCACACCGGGTGCCACTCCTTTCAGCTAAGAACAGGAAACTGAGGCTACAATTTGCACAAGCTCATCGAAATTGGACAATAGAAGATTGGAAAAACGTTGCCTGGTCTGATGAGTCTCGATTTCTGCTGCGACATTCGGATGGTAAGGTCAGAATTTGGTGTCTACATCATGAAAGCATGGATCCATCCTGCCTTGTATCAACCGTTTAGGCTGGTGGTGGTGATGTCATGGTGTGGGGAATATTTTCTTGGCACTCTTTGGGCCCCTTGGTACCAATTGAGCATCGTTGCAACGCCACAGCCTACCTGAGTATTGTTGCTGACCATGTCCATCCCTTTATGACCACAATGTACCCAACTTCTGATGGCTACTTTCAGCAGGATAATGCGCCATGTAATAAAGCTGGAATCATCTCAGACTGGTTTCTTGAACATGACAATGAGTTCGCTGTACTCAAATGGCCTCCACAGTCACCAGATCTCAATTCAATAGAGCATCTTTGGGATGTGGTGGAAACGGGAGATCTCGCATCATGGATGTGCAGCCGACAAATCTGCGGCAACTGTGTGATGCCATCATGTCAATATGGACCAAACTCCCTGAGGAATGCTTCCAGCACCTTGTTGAATCTATGCCACGAAGAATTGAGGCAGTTCTGAAGGCAAAAGGGGGTCCAACCCGTTACTAGCATGGGGTACCTAATAAAGTGACCGGTGAGTGTATGTATATATATATATATATATATATATATATATATATATATATAGGTTCCCCTACACATGTAGTAAGTGTGGAAAAAAAGTGCAAATGTTTTTTTAGTTTTTTTAATAGAAAAACAGAAAATACAGAAAAAGTACCATAGTTGGAGAAATCACCCACATATTTGTACATTAGCAGGAATGAAGCACAACATGGATGTGAAAGCAGTTATAATCACACAATAAAATTTGTTTTGGTTAAAATCAATAAATAATCGTGATAATTAATCGCTGATCTCGTTTTTGATCAAAATAATCGTGATTATCATTTTGGCCATAATCTTGCAGCCCTATATGCTTGCTTCACTTATGCACTGAAAAATGTAGATGACACAACATGCTTTAGTGATTTGAAATAATTAAAAGACTTTTCTCAAGTGGCTCAATTTCAGATGAACTCTGATTTTAAATCTTGTTTGCCTACAGCGAACACTGAATCAGACTATTTAAAGCCTAGAGAAAGCCTGTGTGATTTCACCTGTTCACAGGTTATTCTTCTCACACAACTCAAATACAATAGAAATGAATATTTTGTTTCCATGTTTGCAATTATGTTAGTGTGCTTGTAATAAGTTGAACATAATGAGCAGTCAATCAATTTTAGTAAATGAGATCAGTATGGAGATGGAAGTCAATTTTTTTATAACAATAAAACTGATATAGGACAACAGAACAGAGAATAATGACTAAAATGAACAATATGTTATATTGTTGGATAAAAAAAAAACACTGTTAACATAACATTCAACACACTCAAACATATTTTAGTATGATTGTTTTGACCCAGTAAAACATTGCTGGATTATCCCAGTTTTAAATTGTCAAATTACTTGACCTATATTAGTAATTTAGCACTTGCATATGGTAAATGGCATATAAGCAGAATAAAAACAGCAATTTAAAATGTACCATGGTCTGTACCCATTCTGCTTCATACCACAGTAACGTTAATAAAACAATAATACATTAGCTCATGTACGAACATGATTTCATGCCTGATTCTCGTCGGATTGCTTTCCATCGGTGGTGGATGCCTTAGTCAATATGAGTTATGCACATTAATTGGTAAATTAATAAAAACAACTTAGTTTTTTTTTATCTTTCCTTTGATAAAACTTGTGTAGGTGCTACGTTTCACATACTGCTCATATGAAAGCCAGTTGATTACCCGACTCTTTTTTTAAACTGCTGCTCTCCTTTTTTCTTTTCTTCCTCATGTTCTATTATTGCCACACCTACTGCTCCCATTCCCAATGCTGTTGTTCCCAGTGCAGCTGCTCCTGCTACTGCTCCCGCCCCCACTGCTGCTGCTGCTCCTGCTCCCACTGCTGCTGCTCCTGCTCCCACTGCTGCTGCTCCCCCCACAGCTGCTGCTCCTACTCCCACTGCTGCTCCTACTCCCACTGCTGCTGATCCTCCCACAGCTGCTGCTCCTCCCACAGCTGCTGCTCCTACTGCTGCTGCTCCTGCCACAGCTGCTGTTGCTGCTATGCACACTGGCCCCACTATTAATAAACTCACTCCTGATATTACAGCTACTGCTACCCCACATATTTTCCCAATTTTTTCCAACTTAATCTTTCTTTGATTTTTTTTATACATCTTAGTGGTATAGTGTGTTTCGTTGTTATCATCCACCATTAGATTTATCTTCTCTAGCAGTACTTCAACCTGATTTTGTTTATCTTTATTGCTGAATGAGTGATATGGATGTCCCTTAGTCAATGCTTGTAGAACTGGATTTTCTTTTATAAAGTCCTCTAATGATGTCCCCCTCAGTACCTCAGCATGAGTGAAAAGAAAGAGGACATAGCGTGAAGCATCTTTTCCAACGTTCTTCTGAATCAATTGTATTGTGCTCTTCTCTTCCTTTGTCAATCTGACATCCAGTCTGATCATCAGCAGAAACACATGAGGACCAGGAGCAGACATTTTGATACACTTCTCTAATTTAGTTTTCAGCTTTTGTTCAGTCATCGATGGATCAAACAGTCCTGGAGTATCAGTCTTGATATAGGTGTCTGTGACTGAGCAGTCTATTGCCAGTATGGTGTTTCCTGCTCCAGTTTCACCCAACCAAACAATCCTCGATTTAGATGACACTGATGGGAAAAAGGGGAAAAAGGGATTTATGATAAAGCATGGTTAGTATATAAAGGTCTTATGATGACTGAATCCATGTTTTAAGCCTAAGCTGGAGAGTTGGGCAGGTGTATATAGGCATAACTTAGAGGTGGAAAGGTATATGTATTCGTATTGAACCAAAACGGTACGGGCGTCATGGTTCGGTGCATGAATATACACAAGTATATAAATAAATAAAACTCGCATGCAAATTAATTAATGTAGAACTACTGCTAGATTCGCGGGTTATTTAGGGACATATAATCTGTAGCTCCGACTTAGCTCTAAAGCTCCATGGACCATGGCTATAATAAACAGGCTGCGATGTCAAGATTGCAATGCTGGAGTATGTTGGTGTGTGTGTGAAGCAGCACTGAAGTGGAGAGAGAGAGAGAAGAGAGAGAGAGAGCACGGGCGCGAATTCGATCTTCCATAAAAACTGGAAGAAATGTGCGCTGCTAATGACCGAAGTCTTGGATATTGAAGCAGCACTGAAGTCAGCGCATTTGGTCCATACAGAGTTCACCCAGGCACGGAACACAGACCTGCTTTTTGGGAAAAAGTGGACTCTGTGACCGGTTTTAAAGGTGGTTTTTTTTTGCACCCAGCACAAACGCTGTAATGCACCATCGTGAAAATCACTAATTCTCGTTCTTATCACTCGTACAATTATCAACACAGCTCACACAAACTCACTTTCTCAGCAACCTGGAGAGACGGCTCCCTCCTTATGAGGTCAAGCAATTCGTTTGGGGGAGGAGCAGTTTTAAGTGAGTACTGAAAATAAACTTTTTCATCTTATTTTCTGCCTTTAGGTATCGGAAATCATACAATACAATACAACAACTTGTCAAATGTATATTTCCCCTAACTATTTTTTGTTAATCATAATTACAAATATAACCTGACACACGTACTTTAAGTTCCTGTCAATTAAGACCTGCAATGAACCTGCAAGCGCTGCCCCTGGAGGAGGCAGACCTAGCCTTGGCATTGCTCTGTCCAGCACGCGCCCTCCGCGCTGAATGTAGACAACGCAATGCTTCAGGACCTCAGACCAGCTCTTTGTCTGTTATGGTGGGAAGTGAAAGAGAAAGGTTCTCACCAAGCAAAGGTTGTCTCACTGGATAGTGGACGCCATTGCTTTGGCTGACCAGCAGCAAGGTCGACCATGCCCCTTTGGTATAGCAGCCCACATATAATTTACTTTCATTGTTTACCAGTTCTGTCTTACAAAGTATTAGATATGACTGACAGAGATTGTAAACTAATGAAGATGGATAATGTGAGTGAGCTGTGTGATCAGGTGCTGCCATTCTCTTCTCAGGCACAGGTGTTCTCAGCGCCGCCCATCAAAAATAAAAGCCTGGAGCAGTGTCAAAATAAAAGTCCCGCTTCCAACAGATCGGCCGATGCCGATATTTAAAAATGCCAAATATCGGCCTATATATCGACCGACTACCTGAGGCTTTACATTTTGTCCACATATAGGCGCAGAGCACGGATGGGACAGCAAAAAGCAAGTGCTGGGCTCTGCCTCCGCCAGGGGCAGGTTTAGCACCTGGTCCCGAAAGGGAGTGGTAGGAACATTGGGTACATATCCAGGCCGGGAGTCTCAGGATGAGAGTTGGCTGGCCCCGAATTCCAGGCACGATTCGTTGACCAAAAGATGCATGCAGGTCCCCTACCCTCTTGATAGAGGCCAAAGCAAGCAGGGGAACTGTTTTTAAAGACATGATTTTTAACTCTTGACTTTTGGTTCAAAGGGAGGTTTCTGCAGTGTGGTTTCTTTCAGCACCAGAAATAGTCCCAAGAGGGTATAGAGGGGGCGAGGTAGATTCAGTCTCCTAACTCCCCTCAGGAACCTGACGATCAGGGTCGTGCTCTCCAACGGATCTCCCATCCACTGCATCGTAATGTGTGGCAATAGAGGCAACATACACTTTGAGGGTGGAGGGAGACAGCTCTCGCTCCAACCAATCTTGCAGGAAGGAAAGCACGGAACTGATCAAACATCTTTGGGGGTCTTCTCGGTGGGAAGAACACCACTCAACAAACAGGTTCCACTTCAGGGCTTAAGCATGCCTCGTAGAGGCTGGAGTGATTGTCACACGGAGCGTGCCGCTTTGCCATGCCCACCTACGGACTTCGAACCGCGAAGCCAGTGCTGAAGCGGTCTCATGTTGAGCAACCCGAGCGGCGTTACTAGAGGATGCCATATGCCCCAGGAGGGATTTCCCAGTTGACTTAAAGACCCAACTGACTGAAATGCTGGAGCAACAAGTCCCTGTGTTCGCATAACTGCTCCTGAGACTGAGCTAGTATCAGCCAGTCATTGAGATAATTGAATACATGAACACCACACCCTCTCATGGGAGCAATGTCCACCTTGGCAACCTTTGTAAAGACGTGGGGCGACAGGGCCAGCCCGAAGGGTAGGACTTTGTACTGATACACTCGACCTTTGAACGCAATGCTCAGGAACGGCCTGTGTCACGGGAGGATGGAGACATGAAAGTACGCATTCTTCAGGAACCAATCTCGGGGATGAATGCTCTCGAAAATGCATTTCTGCGTTAGCATCTTGAACGGAAGCTTGTAAAGGGCCCGTTCAAGGCTTTGCGCTTCCAAGATTGGCCGTAACCCACCCTTTCTTGGCTACAATGAAATATGGGCTGTAGAAGTCGGTCTTAATATCAGTTGGAGGGACCCGGCTCTCATCGCATCCTTTGCTGCGATTGCCGTGGGCATGTGCGCTCAACACCGCTGAACTGAACACACGATTGAACTAAATTGTACAGCCGAGTCTGATGGTGCGGAGGTGCCAACTGGACCGGTTGGGAAGCACTTTCCAGGCTTCCAGCGAACCGTGCCAGGGGAACCAGAAGCACCACAGATGTACCCCAGGGGTGGGGCAGCGAGGTGGATGACAGGGACCCAGCTCGGAAGGCCCGGGGGCAGCCCTGTGGTGAAACACTTACCTGTCTTCACAGCTGCCATTAGGTGATACAAGAGGTGTCACATGCCTGTCCTGTCAGTTGTGTTGCACTTGGGTGTTTATGTTGTGCCATGTGCTGTTGTGATTGTTGATCCCTCCCCCTTGTTACCTGATTAGTGTTTGACTTGTTCCACCTGTTCTCTTGATTTGTTTCCTTTTTACGTCCCCTCTTGTTTGCAGTCTTTGTCGGATCGTTGTCATATGTTTTCCCAGTTTCGTGTGGAGGTCTTCATGTTCAGAGTCAGTGTTTGTTCAAGTTCTGTTTTGTTTAATGTCTCATTTATTGTGTTTTCCCCCTTGTGGGTTTTTGCTTTGTGTTTTGTTTTCTTTTGTTAATAAATCATCCGTTGCTGCACTTGAGTCCTCCCTCCACTTTTTGTAACTGTTCCGTGACAGAACGATCTGACCAATTGAGGACTCAGCAGCATGGATGACGATGATTTTGGCTGGATGGATGATGACGCTTTCATGGACGACGATGACTTGGATTGTCCAGACTACACAATCGCTACATTTGGATCGACCCAGTTTTCCAATCTGTCATGACGGAATGACTCCTTCCTCTAAGCGAATCCGGCAGAATGAATATTTTTCAGGCCCTCGCTTTTATGGTTCATCAAAGGGAGGAGTGAGGAGCATCTGGCCAGGTTCTCGGAGACCCGTGGATGTCGTAGAGGAGGAGGAGAGGGTCGAGAAGAGGTTCAACACCACTCTCCATCCTGGTCCCCCTTCGATCCTGGGCCAGTGAGGGACAGCTCAGAGCCTACTTCTCGCCGTCGACGGACGGAAAAGGAGGAGGAGAACGCCCGTCTGCACAGCGAGAGACTGTCCACGTCCCGTCGGTCCAGCGAGAGACTGTCCACGTCCCGTCGGTCCAGCGAGAGACTGTCCACGTCCCGTCGGTCCAGCGAGAGACTGTCCCACGTCCCGTCGGCCCAGCGAAAGACTGTTCACATTTCCGTCTCCCCAGCGAAGGATTGTTCACGTCCCGTCTGCCCAGCGAGAGACTGTTCACGTCCCGTCTGCCCAGCGAGAGACTGTCCACGTCCCGTCTGCCCAGCGAGAGACTGTCCACGTCCCGTCTGCCCAGCGAGAGACTGTTCCACGTCCCGTCTGCCCAGCGAAGGATTGTTCACGTCCCGTTTGCCCGACGTAAGACTGCTCAGGTCCCGTCTGTATCCCTGAGCTGGGACTATCTGGAGCGTCTGATTAAGACGTTGGAGAGACCTGTCCCTGAGCCGGTGTCTGTCCCTGAGCCGGTGCCTGTCCCTGAGCCGGTGCCTGTCCCTGAGCCGGTGCCTGTCCCTGAGCTGGAGCTCATGTTGGTTCAGGACCCAGCGTTTTTGTCTGTGTTTGTGTCTGTTCTTGTGACTGTGTCTGTTTTAGTGTCCGTTCCTGAGCCGGCGCCTGTTCCCGAGCCGGAGGCAGAGCCAGCTGCCTGCTCCCGAGCCGGAGGCAGAGCCAGCGCCTGCTCCCGAGCCGAAGGCAGAGCCAGCGCCTGCTCCCGAGCCGGGAGGCAGAGCCAGTGCCTGTTCCCGAGCCGGAGGCAGAGCCAGTGCCTGTTCCCGAGTCGGAGGCAAAGCCAGTGCCTGTTCCAGAGCTGGAGCTCATGTCAGTTCCAGACCCAGTGTCTATGTCTGTGTTTGTGTCTGTCCTTGTGACCTTTTCTGTTCTTGTGTCTGCTCCTGAGCTGGTGTCTGTTCCTGAGTCAGGGTCTGCTCCGCCTCTGGCCGCCCGAGGGGTCTGCTCCGCCTTGGCCGCCGCGAGGGGTCTGCTCCGCCTCGGCCGCCCGAGGGGTCTGCTCCGCCTTGGCCGCCCGAGGGGTCTGCTCCGCCCTGGCCGCCCGAGGGGTCTGCTCCGCCTTGGCCGCCCGAGGGGTCTTCACCGCCCTGGCCGCCCGAGGGGTCTCTCACCGCCCTGGCCGCCCGAGGGGTCTTCACCGCCCTGGCCGCCCGAGGGGTCTGCTCCGCCTTGGCCGCCCGATGGACTCTGTGTTTTTCCCTCACCGCACGATGGACTCTGTGTTTTTCCCTCACTGCCCAATGAACTCTGTGTTTCTCCCTCACTGCCCTATGGACTTTCTGTTCCGCCCCCAGCCCTGGTCTGTCCCTTCTCTCTCCCTCCCCGCCCCCCGCCCTGGTCTGTCCCTCCCGCCCCGCCCTGGTCTGTCCCTCCCGCCCCGCCCGCCCTGGTCTGTCCCTCCCGTCCCGCCCTGGTCTGTCCCTCCCGTCCCCGCCCGCCCTGGTCTGTCCCTCCCGCCCCGCCCTGGTCTGTCCCTCCCGCCCTGGTCTGTCCCTCCCGTCCCGCCCTGGTCTGTCCCTCCCGCCCCGCCCTGGTCTGTCCCTCCCGTCCCGCCCTGGTCTGTCCCTCCCGTCCCGCCCTGGTCTGTCCCTCCCGTCCCGCCCTGGTCTATCCCTTCAGTCCCTTCTGTTCCACCCTGATGTTTCCTTCCTGCCCCGCCCGCCCTGGTCTGTCCCTCCCATCCCGCCCTGGTCTGTCCCTCCCGTCCCGCCCTGGTCTGTCCCTCCCGTCCCGCCCTGGTCTATCCCTTCAGTCCCTTCGTGTTCCACCCTGATGTTTCCTTCCTGCCCCGACCTAGCCTGATGGAGCGTCTGGTAGCCGCTCCGTAGGGAGGGGGTTATGTCACATGCCTGTCCTGTCAGTTGTGTTGCACTTGAGTGTTTGTTATGTTGTGCCATGTGCTGTTGTGATTGTTGATCCCTCCCCTCGTTACCTGATTAGTGTTTGAGTTGTTCCACCTGTTCTCTTGATTTGTTTCCTTTTAAGTCTCCTCTTGTTTGCAGTCTTTGTCGGATCGTTGTCATATGTTTTCCCAGTTTTCGTGTGGAGGTCTTCATGTTCAGAGTCAGTGTTTGTTCAAGTTCTGTTTTGTTTAATGTCTCATTTATTGTGTTTTCCCCCTTGTGGGTTTTTGCTTTGTGTTTTGTTTTCTTTTGTTAATAAATCATCCGTTGCTGCACTTGAGTCCTCCCTCCACTTTTTGTAACTGTTCTGTGACAAGAGGGGATGAGTGTGGCAAGGCTTTACAGGGTCGCACACCGTCAGTCTAGCCCTCTTGGGACCCAGGAACAGAGGAATTGGATCTTTCTTTGATAATTTGGGTACCGCTGGACTCCGGGGAGCCAGCAGCGGGAACACAAACACAAGCAAAACAAAAATTCAGGGTAGTCTCCGGACTGCTTCTGGGCACCAGAAACCTGTTGGGCAAATGGGGGAGTCCAAGAACCAAGTTTTGTCGGCATCCCTCAAATCAGCCAGTTTGAGAGAAAGATGGCACTCCTGGACCACTAAGGTGGACATCGCCAGACCGATGATGGCCCAGAGGGTGAGGTCAGTTGCAGTGCAGAGCTCATCCATGAGCTCACGGTCTGGGCTACCCTCGTGCATGTCCATGAGTGTCTTGGCATGGTGGACCTACAGCAATACCTTGGCATGCAGGGAGAAAGTGGCTTGCCCTCAGGCTTTGTAAGTCTTGCCCATAAGAACGGACAAGAACTTACAGGCCTTAGAGGGGAGACGAGGATCCTCCTTCCAACAGGTAGCGGTTGTCGGAGAGCATTGCATCGCGACACACTGCTCCAATGAAGGGATAGCCTCGTAACCCTTCACCGCTCCTCCGTCAAGGGTAGTGAGGGGGGAGGAGCTACTAAGGTGGTATCTGTCAGAGAAAGGTGCCATCCACGACCTGGTAAACTCTTCATGCACTTCGGGAAATAAAGGCACTAGGGCGGCCCCAATCATCCAACCGAGACTGTTCACAAGAGCTGTTTGATCTTGCTAAATGCCCAAACACATGATGCAACTATTGTGGCCGTCAGATGGGGGCAGGGCACGGTAGCATCTAGAAACGCATGGGTGGAATGGCATCTTGAAAAAGAGGCAAACGCACTTTTGCGTTTGCCTTTAGGAAATGTGACCCTCACCAGTGCCGGACCACACAGGGGAATGATCGCATCAACACTGACAGGAATTGTACACCCTGTACCAGTGAAGCACTCAAGGTGTAAACATACCGGCACCTGCAAGAGTCTTCCAAAAGAAGCACCAACACAGTCGCTCGTTCGAAGAACAGCAACACTCTTTAGAGACATCAAAGGAAAACTGATTGGCTCTGAAGTGGAAAGCAAATAGTGCATGCATCCACTTCCATATTTATACCCATGCTGCGGGGGAAGTGTGAGATGCAAATCTGGCATGCCAATGTGCATTGGCTCGTTTTATCAATACTCGAAGATGACAGGCTCCCTAAGCGTGATGCCAATCAGTATGGTACGCCGACTATGTTGAAACCAATTTACCATTTAAAAAATAAAAATAGCCGATGTGCTGCTTCTTTCCGCTTTTAATTCATCATACCTATTCCTATTACAAAATGATTTTGAAAGAATGTGGCAAAGACAATTATTTCTTATGAGCTTCTGAGTGAGGACACTTTTGTTTGATTGGAAAGCAGATATACTGAATGTACTTGAATGTAAATGAAGACAAGTGCTACTGTTAGAGAACTAGTGAATGTACCTTTAAATAAAATATTTTCAATTTTACAAATTATGCATTGGTTAAGAGCAATTTTTTGTGCACTGTGTGTTTCAATCTTTGATGGTGGGATGTGTACACAACCCAAGCCTACAACCATAAAAGCAACGATTATTCAACACTCAAGAGTTGGGTGAAATGTCATTGCAAAACAGCTGACAGTTGTTATTTTATTACAAGGAGTATTGTATTATAAGACATAATTTTAAGCAAAAAAAAAAAATAATCTAAAAATGCTTACATGGCATACGGTAAAATTAATGTCTGATCCTGTAAAATCACAATCTAGATCCAAACAATGACTATAGCATTGGTATTCAGAGTACAAATCTGCAGCACAGAAACTCAAAGAAACAATTTAAATAGTTTTAAATTTAAACAAGAGACTCTTACAGTCATCTAAATCTTGGTGGTTTTTAATAAAAACATATACATACAAAAATAATGACACTTGTTTATATACAACTACTCACCTTTCTCACTCATTTTCTTTCTGTTAAGTTGTAAATGATCACTTTCAATTCTTCAGAAAATGATTAGGTAATTCTCAGCGAACTGTAAATTAATAAATGAATCAATAAATTGATTATTATTTTAAGCAGAGGGTTTCCATTCAAGAAACCAGAGAAACATGAATAGAGACTTGTTTGCAGTGAATGCAACTCAAACCTGAAGTGAAACCTCTTCCTGCCATATGCTGTATATATATGCCTGTTGTCTTGAGTAGTCTTTTGTAAGTCATGCACATACACCAATCAAAAAATTGTACATCAGCTGTTCTCAGACTTTTTTGAATGAATTTCATTACCCAGGAACAAGTGGAGTAGAACAAGAAAGCCACCACAAGGCCACAGAGTACATTAGGAATTAACATTTTAAATAAGCAGTTTTGTTTATAAAATCAGCAGGCTTACTCATCATGGTGCAAGACATAACCTTTGATTTCTTAATCTCTAGCATATGGAAACAATACATCTACTCTCAGTCTAATGATGATACATGTTAGACACATGTAGTATATACATTTACAGCAGCAGTTGATCAACTTTTTGACCCCTTTTGATGGGTTACTTTATTGCAGACCATTTTAAAAAACAAAATTGAAAGGAAAAATAATGTAGATGTAGATATGTAGATAAAATTAAACACTGAGAAACTGTGTTGGAGACTTTTCTAAACACTAAACTTGGAGGGAAAAAAAACTTAATACTTCAACTCTGTCAGTGCATGATGTAAAAAAACTACAGTGTAATGATTTTGGCCAGACTGAATCAACCGTCCTCCAAGGACTCGGACCCCCCCCCCCCCCCCCACACACACACACACAAACACACACACATACACCGCCACACACATTCTTCCACTCACTGGAGTGAGATCATGTTACAAGACTGTGGAATGTGCTTTATGTCTCTGACCCAAGAGATGGACTTTTCTGTGTTAAAAGACATTTAACCAGATATATTCAATGTGTTCTATGTATGTGTGTTTTTCCCCAGGTCACCGTGAAATATCTTTGTTGGTTGCAGCATAAAACAGGAATTAGAAATAACTTCCTTAGGCATTGTAAACAGAAGTATATGTTCATTTAATGTAACATAATGCTCCTTGGTGTCTCTAGAATACGTATCAGATGAACGACCCGAATATGTACAGAGATGTAAAGTAAAGTGTGTTTTAATATGTTTTACTGCCAAGGATGATCGAACTGTTTCAATAGTAGCCCTTATGTGAACACGCCCCCTCCCACGAGGAGCGCGTGGTCTGAGAACAAAGCACCATAAAAGAATGTTTCCGCGTGCAGCCTCCATCTCCCTGATTGGCTCAAGCCAACAGGAAGGGGATGGATGTCCCCAAGAGGATAAAGGCAGAGCGCCAGCTCCGCCCTTCTCTCTTCCGAAAACGCTTCATGCCAAGAAGCACGTAAAGGATCTCCTCACGGAGATCCGACCCCCAACCGGGATCCTTTCTTTGATCGTCCAAAGTTTCGTCTTCTTCTCAAATGAACTACCAAGTTCGTTCCCCAGGAAAGGAAGTGGACTTTGCCAATCTATTTCCTCGGGTAACGTCACCTCAAAGACTTTTAAGCCTTTCAAACATTCGTGCCGAATGCCAACGAACGCCATCGCTGACTCCCCACGGAACAAAGAAGCCACGCGCACGCAACCAACCATGCACGCGCCAGGACGGGCAGTGCAAAAGCGCCGCGCTCCACGGAACGCGCTCACGCGCTCCACGGACGCGCTCACGCGCTCCACGGAACGCGCGCACACAGGAGAGCCTCTCCATTCATCGTGCGGCCCAACCGGGCCTGGCCACGAGTCCGTGACACACACAGACCAAACATGTTGTGCAAGTATAACGTTACCTTCTTTTAGAGCTTCTCAGAAGCATAAAGAAAGTGTTTTCATGGTGTTCAGAAAGATTAATTGGCTGTTTGGTGACTGTAACTCCCTCTCTCTCACCCTCACTCTCTCTCTCTCTCTCTCTCCAACTCACTTATCGTCTAACGCCCTGCGTCGTCTTAGTTTGTGTTTAATGTTTGTATATACATGTATCATTGTAACGTAGTAAATGCTTACTTAGTTGCCTTATTGAATGCTTTAGTGGATTAATTAAACCAATATACTCATCCTGACTGATTCACGGTATGTTCATATCCAATTCCCTGAAATGCAGATCAAGCTACATGCTTTATATAACTAAACATACCAAAAGGGTATGTTTTATGGAGTTGGAATGCTGAATTCTTCTGGCCAGAGAATTAAGTTTTCCCTGCTCTATAAATTAATTGAGCTAATTAATTTTACTTGTCTTGTAAGACGTGGTCTGTGCAATCTGTTACAATTAATTTGTGGTTAATTGCAGAGATACACATGTATACATATAAGTAAAGTTAACAGAAAGCCCTCATCGAGGGATTTATTAACATGTAAGACCGGGCTGATCCAAATCTGTATGAATAATTATTAATTATGAATTATTAATTATGATATGCAAATTCCCCTCGATCAGACCCGCCCAGAGTCATTACAACAGCTCATCTGTCAGTGCATGATGAAATAAAACTACAGCTCACTTATAACCATATAAGTGTTTTTGTATGATCCATTTCACACAATTCGCCATTATTTAGTGAATGCACTTGTGCAAAAACATTTTCAAGGTGAACATTTTCCTTCCAGTCAGTTGTGGATACTGTTGTAGAGCAGCTTTTTTTTAGACCTGAAACGTGTTAGTGTGCAATGTTTCTTAATATATATATTATATTTCTTAATATAGATATTTTCCTTGGTCAAATTACTTCTATATTTATGTGATTTGTAAATAATAAATTATATTACCAACATAACTATTTGAGTCAAATTTCCCTGCGTAAAAGGTAGACTTTTAGAACAATGCAGATTAACTTTAAAATTGCAACCAATCCAGACAATAGTTTATCTTGCTCAAAGGTAAGCTGACTCCCTTCCTGGGGCAAGATGGTAAACCAGACATCCCAACCTGCAAAAAGTCATTACAGGGAGGTATCCTGAAGATGAACAAAGGATATTAGGTATCCAGGACAATGGATGCACGGATGCAATGGATTTACATACACGCCAAATGTAGCCATGATTGACTGTTGACTTACCAAAACAGGCCGATCAGGATGCTCTCTGTCTTACATGTCGTTTATGAGGCACACTAGCACACACACTAAATATCTCTTGCTCCCACTCCCTTTCTGCCGTACGCGTACACGGTTTTGGAGCGCAGTCTCTGTCACGCATGCGTGCTCTTGCTTGCTCGCTCTAGATTCCGGGAGATTTTAGCTAATTTGCGTGCATTCAGGGAGCCGCAATCAATATGCGGGAGACTCAGAAATTCCGGGAGACTTGGGATGTCTGGTAAAGTAAAGATATTAAGATAAATTTGAACGAAAGAAAAACATTCCATGAATTATACATGCCTATTATTATATATTTAGATACCAATATTATATTTCAAGGGATGTTGTAATGGCTGTCACAGTTGCCTGATCAGTCACCCTCAGCTCTACACTACCCATCATCCTCCCTGGGCTCACCTGATCATCATCCTCTTTCACCCACACCTGAAAACCATCACCCTTATTATCACACCCTATTGGCTATGTGCACAAGCGTAGTTTCGAAACTTCCGCTTTTGTCAGAAGTCGGCATATCAGTTTCCGGTTTACGACTGTTCATCCGCATCCGCTGTAAACAAACAATATAAGTTCTGCTGTTGTACGAAAAAAAGAGTTGTTACTCACATCTAAGTTTCTAAGAACTGTAGGTGGATCTATCAACTAACGCCCGTTTCACACATACCCTGTTTGCAGTGTGTGTTGCGGTGCAGGAGCAACGGGTGCTGTAGTGCTTTCACATATGATGTGTTTGCAGTGAATCTCTGATCGCGACTGTGCCACAAACACATACTTACTATTTTTATTTAAAATCCAGGGCCCGTATTCATAAAAGAATCTTAATGCAAAAAGTAGCTCCTGGTGACAAGATTCTAAGAAAATTCTTAGAAATGTGGGCATTTACTCTTAAAGGTGCATTGACCAACATTTTATGTTAAAAATAGCCATTTTCTAACCCATACATGCTGAAACAATCGCCTGATGGGCTGAATGAGCCCTTCTCTGATCATTGCGATCGCCTCTATAATCCTGTACAGTGAAATATATAAGAGGGATTCGGGCTCGTAATCTTAAGACTGGGCGTGACGTCATGCGCGTTCACGCTCGCCTGGCTATGTGCCTATGCTTTGCAGGTCAGTGTATCTGCCGCCGTTCTCCGGTATCACAGAAGACAAACCGAGCGACGCAACTTTAGTCAACTTTCCCAAAAGTAGAAGATGGATTCAAAGGGGCTGTTTAGCCTACATCTGGTCACTTCATGCGTTTTCTGTGATCGGATAACTTATTCGATCGTGAAAAGACCTGAATCCAGACTGATTCTGAATCCGATAGCTCAAACCACTTAAGGACTGCTCTGGGCCGTATTCCAGACGAAACTGGACAAGTGTAAATGCATCTGGTTGTTGAAAACAGGCTATGTCATGGTGTTTTAGTCATATATGACGACGTGCATCACCTCAGATGAGCAGGTGAGTGTATTCATCAACCCAGCGCGCCGCAATCTATCGCAAATCAAAGCGAAAGTAAGACGCATACGATTAACACTAAGTTACCTTCTACCTCCACTATCTTCATTAAAAGTAGCCTTAAGAAATGAACTGATCTCATACCAGGGCTTTTGCCGCTCTCTCTTATTGCTATCTTTGCTGATTTTGAAATAGCCGAAGCCGATGATTTATAAAATGCAGATCATCTGTTGCTTTCGGTGACGTGCACTTCATGAAATCTGTATATAATGCGGGAATTGAATATCAGATTAATATCCGTTTTGCAAAAACACATTTATGTGACCAAGTGTAATGGAATCGTTTTGATAAATCAAATATATCTGAGAAAACGAATTGTGGCCAGGTGTAAAAACAGCCCCAAAGAGACCGGCTTGTAGTTCATTCCAAAACCCAACGCAAACTCCACGTGGAAGACAAAGAAAATACAACTTCTGTCCGTCTAGTGCCAGGCGTCGGAATAAGACTGGAGTCAACATCGGGAAGGCTTTCAACAAACGGAAGACATCTCGGGCGGTCTGCTCTAGGGCTCAAACGTGTTCATGAACGTGTTTCCATAATAATACAATCATAAAGTGGATACAGTAAGCACATAAAACAGTTCAACATGGGAGATCGATGGAAACAAAAGCCGAAGTTTTCTACTACCCCTGTTTTCCCCTCACACACACATAGGGCCCTATTTTAACGATCTGAAACGCAAGTGTCAAAGCGCAAAGCACAATTAACTTTGTGGGCGGATCCCGGCGCTGTTGCTATTTTCCCGGCGGGATAAATGCCTCTTGTGCCTGGCGCAAATCTAAAAGGGGTTGGTCTGGACTAGCTTCATTATTCATAGGTGTGGTTTGGGCGTAACGGAAATAAACCAATAAGAGCATCATATCACATTCCCTTCAAGAGCATGATGAACGAGGTGCGCTTGTTCCGTGGCGCAATTCTATTTTAACGGCGCATTTACCAGGCGCGCTTCAGCATGGGTTCACAGCCGAGTAGAACGATGTTCTCGTCAGGGCCGTAAAAGAAAGAGAAGGGACACTGGGATGGGACAAACCCACCCAAATTAGCTTCGGGTTAAACATGCATATAATAATTTGGGTAAATGTGTAAGCTTTATGCCTGTTTTTCCCATCATCATGGACACAACAATGATTTCCCTCATGTTTATATATTTTTCCGTATAATAATGTATCATTTGCAAAAAAGTAAAATGCATCTGTGTTGATGAGAGAATCATCTACAGTGTATCCGCGTTGTTCACACTCTGTATTATGGCCAAGCACGCTTAAAATAGCATCTGAATATACGCTGCAACGGCGCCACTGACTTTAGACCAGGTTTTTTCTGGTCATTGGCGCAATTGTTTCTGGAACTGCAAAATAGCACCAGGGATTGTTTGCGCCGACACACGCCTCCTTTTTGCGCCAACCCGCCCAGGAAGCGCAAGTTCATTTGTTAGTTTACCGACGTGCGTCCTGTGGAGGAAAAAAGCCCGCTTCTGCGCGAGTGCAAAATAGGAATGATAAATGCGTCAGTGTATAAAGTCATTTGCGCCGGGTGCAAGATAGAGCCCATAGGCCTATCAGTGTGTAATTTACCCAAATTCTAGAGTTAAGCCGAATACTCGGCTAAAACGAGTATCTGGTACAGATAAAGCACTTTTGACGAAGTACGAATATTATACGACGTAAGTAATACAAGTCAATATCTGTGCTGGATAAAAAAATAAAAAAATAAAGTTATGTTGAGATATTAGGGCTGAGCGATATATCAATATAAATAATATATATATTTTAAATGTGATATGAAATTATACCATATCGCATATTCGATAGTTCAGGTTTGCGCTGTGATCCTTGCTCCAAGCAAGCTGCTGACCCAGAGCTCTAGCACTGCTCCCGCGCGCCCGTCACTCCTTTTCCACTTTGCATGCCTGATTAAAGCATGTTATGTGTATAACATGAAATAAAGTCTTCACCTCAGCAAACGGACTCCCTGGTCCTGTCAGCCGTTATACTGTAACGCAGTCTGTAGCGCACACTCAATTGCACGTGCATATGCGGCGGCGCCCGCTGTATGTCTCACTGTATAAGTGCAAATAAACCGGTATACGAGCATGCAACACGCGTACGTCTGGTAAATTACACGAAATAAAAGCAATGCAGGTATGATTTTCATTTTATTCACCAGGAAGCAGTTTCCACGTTTCATGTAACAGTTCTTGTTAGTATTGGTGTATTCACCATGGTAACTGTCGTGTTATATTAACCCCTTAATGCCCATATTTTACTTTGTGTTATTTTTTATATTTTTTAAATGACTGTAATGGCTCATACCAACGTTGGTATTAACAAAATAAATAAATAAATAAAAATAAATAAATCACAATTACAATCCAAGGGAACAATCTGCAATTAAGATTTTTGTCAATACCATGCAGCCCTAAGGTGAAGAAACCTGTTTATTATTTATTCATCTGATTTTGCAAATGTTCATGTTTCAATAAAACGTCTCAGTTACTAGTGTAACCTCGTTCCCAGAAGTGACGGAGATCGGGGGTTCTCCCGCATAGAAAGCTGAATCCTCTTCCGACGCATCAAGATCGAGCCTGAATGGATCATGCCTGAATGCCTTGGGGCTGGGCGGATTGCATAGCCAACTCCGCCCCACCCTGTGGGTATAGAAAAGGAGGAGTATGGATACCTGCAGCATGTCTTCGCTGAGGAGCCAAGATCTGAACTGAGGCGTCTGGTCCAGCTGGTACAGCAGCAAGTGGCAAGGAGCACTCGAACTGCTCCTTTGCTCCTGACTCAGGGGAACCGAGTGTTACACTGAGTAACTCGAAAGACGGCTCCTGATCGCAAGTCACTTCTCGAGATTACGTTCAGAAAGTGCACGGACATCGGGGGTCAGTGCCATCTATCACTGCCGACTTCCAAGCTGTCTTCCAGTGCCCTGCGAAAAGACTGGTCTCCTGAACAAATAAGAACTCAGGAGTCCCTCCTCAGACACAGGAAGTACTCAGAGAGCATGGGGAAGCATATCCCGGGTGGGAACATGCTACCAATGCCTACCGAAAGGAGGACTGGACACGGAACACATGTGGGTCGAAGGGGACCCACACATGGAGAGTTACTGGAGCGCCAACCGCAGGTGGCAAGAACTTAGCTCCAGGGGTGGCAGATGGCTTGCCAAGGGAAGACACATGCTCAGGGAGGCTGCACAGTGGATAATACACATGAGACAGTTGCCGCACAAAGGGAACCGCGCATGGCATGCACCTAGCCGGCACCATAGCAGCGCGCAGTGGTGCCCGCAATCACGTAGTGCTGGAGGACTCAGGGCTCCGACGGAAGGCTCACTCTGAGGAAGACCGCCTTCATCCCAGTCGGAGAGCGGGAGTGGCCGAGCAAGCTGAAGACACTGAGCGGGTCCGAGTACTGGGCGGAAGTCGAGTACGCCCTGACAGAGGACAGCCGGCGCAATCGCAGACCACAGAATCTGGCGAGGTGAAATCAGGGCTAGTTCCGCCCAGCCTGGAGCTCCTGGACAGATGTCTGTTAGCGAGGCGCCATGCGTGAGAGCCCAAGAGGAAGCCACACCCAGGGTGGAGTGGCCCGTCAGACGCAGGGACGTGCCGGCCTGCGCCCACGCTGGGAAGAGCAAACAATGGCGCCCACTGACCAGTGTGACAGCCGTTGGTTCAGAGAGCCCTTCCCTTCTGGGCTCCCCCCATGAGAGACAAAGAGCTGTTCTGAGGAATCCCGAAGGACCGTTCTGTCTAACTCCAAGTGCGGAAGTGCACGGGACTGGACAGAGCAGTGTCAAGGCCTGGGGTCTGCGTCTCCTCCCAGGGCAGCAGCGCTCGGCAGGGTCAGGACCCGATCCTCTGGAAGGGAGTGGTGGGAACCTCGGGCACATATTCCCGGCCGGGGTCTCAGATCACGCTGAGAGTAAGCCGGCCCGAGACTCCAGGCACGCTCCGCTAGCGCAAATGCCTGCAGGTCCCCTGCCCCCCCCACTGGAGGCCAATGCAACCAGCAGGAGTGCCGTCTTCATAGACAGAAACTTTAAAACTCACCTGATTGGCAAAGGCTCAAAGGGAGGCCTGCTCTGCAGAGCATTCAAAACAACTGCGAGGTTCCCCAAGAGGGCACCGAGGGGAGGACCGAGGCGGATCTCAGTCCGCCTCGCTCCCCTCAGGAACCTGAATGACCTAGGTCGTGCTTGGCCGACGACATGACCGCCCACTGCGACTGTGGAGAGCGGCAATGGCGGCGACGTAGACTTTGAGGGTGGAGGGCGACAGCCCTACGCTCCAACCCTTCCTGCAGGAAAGACAGCACCACACTGATCGGCGCATATCCGGGGGCTCCCCGCGAGAAGAGCACCAGCTGACGCCAGAGGTTCCACTTCAACGCAGACGGCGCTGTAGATGACGCCCTGACGCGGAGTGACTGGGTTCTTGGTCGCCACCGCAGGTGGTAGCGAACTCAAGCCTGCCTGGTCCCGCCCAGGAAGCCACACGTGACAAGCCTCCAGGAGGTCTTGGGACACGAGGGTGCCAGAGATGCCCGTCCCGAGTGAGAGAGGTCTAGGACTCAGAGGAATAGGCCGAAGGAGGTGCTGTCGTCGAGGAGCACGCAGTTCGGAGAACCACGTTCGGGTGGGGCCAATAAGGGTGACTACCAGCAAGACCTGGCCCCGTCTCCTCGATCTCGCACCACACCCCGTGCAAGGAGGCTCTGCTACTGGGGGAAACGCGCTCGGCGTGGGCCCCGGCGGCCCAGCCGTGCGCCAGCTGCATCTGCTGCGCCGACGTGGGCACCCCCCGGACAGGGAATAAAACTGGGCGCAGTGGAGGATGAGTCCCAGGGAGGCGAACAGGCCCCATCTGTGCCTCCCCCGAACTGGTCGCAGATGAGCTGGACCGTCCTGGGGATGGAGTCCCCATTCGCCTGCAGATAGGGCGGACTCGCGACAGCTCGCCGGCTGCTCAGGGTTCCGGTCTCCTGGGACGTACAGAGCATCGAAGGGACGTCAGGTGCTTCTGACTCCATAGCAGGAGGTGGCGGGCGAGCTGTCGACATCCGACGGTGAGCGGAGACCACCACTGGTGGTCCACGCACGCTGACTGGTGGCGGTATTGTCTGAAAGGACAAGTACGTGTTGACCCCTGAGCAGTTTCTCGAAAGCGGTGAACAGGCGAGGCATACTGCCAGCAGGTCCAGGCAATCGACGTGTACATGAGGCGCTGGGGTCCTGTCCAGGAGCCCCTGCGGCTGCATGCCCATTGCACATGGCACCCCCAACAACCCGTGGCAGAACGCATCTGTGGAGACGACAAGTATGCCTGGGAAACTCCGCTGAAGCGGAACACCGAGTCCGCAGAAAGCCGAGGTTTCGGCCACTGGGGAAGAAAGGTTCTGGCGGCACGCTGGAGCTGACTGGAACTCGGAGCGAGCGCGATGCCATGCCCACCTCGGGATCTTCGACCACGAAGCTCACAGCTGAAGCGGCTCCACATACGAAGCAGTCCGAGCGGGCGCAGTCGCGGCTGCGGATGCCATATGCCCCAGGAGCCTCTGAAAGCCTCCAGTGGGAACCGCGCTCTTGCCCTCGAACTTGTCGAAGACAAGCCTCAGCAGTGAGTGTGCGACGGCTGCTCGCTCAAGCTGCGCCGGAACATGGCGACGTCGAGTCTCATCTCCACGCGAGAGAAAAGAGATCCCCTGCACGGGGCAAAGAATTTGCTCTTCTCCCGGTCGACCCGAAGGACCAACCGGGGGCTAGGTGCCGGAGCACCAGGTCTCCGTGTTCGCAGAGCCGTCTCGAAGAGTGTGCTAGTAGCCAGCCAGTCGAGGGAGCCCAGGATGCGAAACCCCGTAAGTTCGCGAAGGGGAACAAGGGCCCTGCCTCGACGATCTTCGTGAAGAGACGCGAGGGGGACAATATACAGCTTACCCCGAATGGGAGAAACTGCGCGCATCCATATGCCTGGCCTTCGAAAGTAGAAACTCGAGAATAACGGGCTCTGTCGTGCGCAGCACGGGAGACATAGAGAGTACGCGTCCTTCAGGTCGATCGCTGGCAAACTCAATCTGCGTGCACGCATCGAAATGCGTTTGGCTCCGTGAGCACTCTGCGAACGGTATCCAGAATGAAGGGTGCGGTTCAAGACGCATAGACCGCAGGATCGGTCGCAACCCACCGGTCTTTTTGGGGACGACTGAAGTAAGGGCTGTAGAAGCCGGACCTCACCTCGGCTGGAGGGACTGTCTCGATTCTTGCACCCCTTCGCCAGCAGGGTCGTGAATCCTCCGTCTCCACTGACCGGGCACTCGCCATCGACCAAAGTCGTCAGCGACTCCCTGAAACGGGGATGGAGAACCGTGCGAGACTGAATCGCATAGCCGAATCCTGATCGTTCTGATGACCCAGCGGGCACAGGTCCGGGAGCTCTAACCAGGCTCCCAGGAACTGAACCAGCGTGGGTCATGCGAGACACACGACGTCCCCGCAGGGGCAGCGAGGCAGAGCGACAGGCACATGCGCCAGGGGTTAACCCCGGGCGGGTGCGCAGTCGAGCTCTGCTCCTCGACAGTCGAGACCAGGGAAGGACCAGCGTTCCACGGGGGTCTGTTCTGTCCAGGGTCTGGCGACTGTGTGCTCAGTGATGATGTCAGTTCTTCTTTAACCATTTTAGGGTGCTGCCCACCCGTGGGTGAGCAGCGGGAAAACAAAGATTCTCCCCCGGCCCTCCACCGGGGGAAAGGAGGGGGCCTGCTACCACCTCCCGAGAAAGATCTCGACGCCAACACTGAGCAGCCCGTCTCAGGAACGCCGCTTGGCCTGGCGTTTAGCGGGGGCGCGGATCCTGAGGGGGCTGTGACGCTCCTCTGCGGTCACCTCGACGACGTGGCCCTGGGTGAAGGCTGCTGCTGTGGCCGTGTCGGAGGGAGGGGGGCCGCAGGGGGGCGTCCTCGGCGGCGAGCAGGCTGAGGCGGCTGCGTCGACGGCTGGGTGGAGGCAGCAGCTGGCCGTCGGGGCAGGATGTGTTCTTAGTCGCCTCGGTCTTGCTTCTGCGCGGTCGAGAGCTGCTGGGCAAAGTCCTCAACCGCAGCCGCCGAAAAGGCCAACCTGGGAAAGCGGGGCATCAAGCAGCAACGAACCGCTCGGCTTCGCGCACTTCCGCCAGCAGGTTAAGCCATAGGTGGTGCTCCTGGACCACGCGAGTGGCCATCACCTGACCCACAGGGAGCGAGCGGCCACTTTGGTCGCCCGCGGAGAGCGAGGTCAGTGCGGCTCGAGTTCGTCGAACGAACCCTGGCTCAGTCCCGCCTCGGACATGTCTCTGAGCAGTTTGGCTTGGAAACCTGCAAAGTGCTCATCGCATGTAGGGCGGAGGCTGCCTGTCCCGCTGCACTATAGGTGCGCGCCGCCATAGACGACAAGAACCTACAGGCTTTGGACGGGTGCTTGGGAGGCCCCCGGGAGGAGGCGCTCTGCGGACACAGTTGCATCGCAACAGAGCGCTCCACCGGAGGCAACCCCGCATTCCCACGGGCAGCCGCGTCCACGAGGGGGAAAGGCGGGGGCTGACGGTCGGACACGGGAGGGCAAAGGAGCCTGCCATGCTCCGTCAGCTCCGCATGCAACTCGGGGGAAGAACGGTATTGGGGTTGGCTGTGGCCTTGCCGGCGGCAGCTTTGCCCAAAAACCATTCATCCATCCATGAGCTGATCGGGGTGGGGCAGAGGAGTTCCACTCTCAGCCCAATACTCACAGCGGCCCGAGAAAAGCACTGGCCGTCATCTCAGGATCAGACACAGGCGGCGCCCGGCACTCCCCGAGGGAGGCAACGCCGCGGTATCTTCACCCGAGGAATTCGAGCCCACCTTGTGATGCTGTGATCGACATCACATCATCCTCTGGAGCGTCGAGCGAAGCAGAGGGTGCCTGCGAAGAGGCAGACGCCTGCAACGCCCAGCGCTCGCTGGCTGGCAACACTGTTGCGGTGGGTGTGGCCGAGGAGCTAGCTGCGGGGCATTATGCCACATGTCACAGACAGATTACCCTGGCCGCGACCAACGAGCTTCCCCGGGGAGAGGAAGCAGATCGGGTAACGGTGGCGGGGACTCTCACAGTAAGATCATTGTAGTCTCGATCTCAGTGTTGAGATGGTCATATTCCCACAAAAGGAACATGACTCATCCACGAGGGCTGCTTTTGCATGACGAAGACCCAGACATACAAAGCAGCGATCGTGACCATCAGAGGAGGACAGAAATCGACGACATCCAGAAGAACACGGGCGATTCATCTTTAAAAGACGTGCCACGTGCAGCTCTTCTCAGGAGAGGAGGAAATTCACTCTGCAGCGCTGCAGGCGACCAGGGAGAAGCGCAAGTCTGGCAGACCGCTGCACAGATCGCAGGCAATGCAGAAATCCCGCGGTACCGCCGTCACACCAACACTGGAGAGGACGCTCCGTCTCGAAGAGGCTTTGATCAGTGATAATGGCTTGTGGAGTGAAGAATGCTCTTGGCTCTCGAAGCGAAAACATACTGCGGTTGCGTTTACTTCCTCCTTTTATACCCAAAGGGTGGGGCGGAGTACGCTATGCAAATTCGCAGCCCCAAGGACATTCGCATGCCATTGGCTCGTTGTTAAATCTTTGAAGAGGATTGGCTTTCTATGCGAAACCTCTAATCTCCGTCACTTCCTACGTAACTCGAAGTGACTACGATCAGAGGAGAACTACTTGTGACATGTCATATTTGGCTTTGACTGAACATTTGCTCTCACTTTGCAGAAAAAATATCAGGATATTTTTTGTATATCGAAATTCACCTAAATATGGATATGACTTTTGGTCCATATCACCCAGCCCTGAGTTGAGATGAAACTCTTGTTCATTACATTTTACTTCGATAATTGCAAGCACATGTGTTGTATTCATTGTTGCAAAACTTGTTCTGTAGTTTGTTTGTTATCATGATCAAAACCATTGATCTAAAGCTCAATGCTGATGCTGTCATGTAAATAGTTTTCTTATCAGCAATAAATATAACAATTTCTGATCAACCCATATCAATTGCATGCTTAAAATAACATATCGGTTAAAGCCCCGCCCATTTCAAGACTACCCGACCCACTTCCGGAGTTTAGGCCCCGCCCAGTCCGAGTACAAGATACAGCACAGATACTTCATATGGTTAACAGATACAGATACAGATAATGCTGTACTCGCTCATCCCTACCAAATTCCTTTCCTTTCATATATTTTAAATGACTTGCAGATTTATAACTGTATTACCTGCATTATGACTGTAACAAAAGATGTGTGCCTGATGCTCCTTTGGTTATGAACAGCTCGTGCAACGTGCGTGTAGTCCGTGTATATGTCTATGTCTATGTATTCCATGAGCGCGCACGCAGTTTCATTTGTCGCCAGAGGGGGCGTAGTTCTGCAAAAACTCAGGAGACTTGCGTTTATGCTCCTTTAAAATTAAAGAAAAATTCCAAGTAAAGAAAAAGTAATTCAGAAAAGAATCTGTAACCCTTAAAAGAGGTCTTAAGGTCAAAATTGTTAGGAGTATGGATGAGGACTTTTAAGAGGCTTAAGAGTTTCTTTAGCAGAGAAGAAAATGGCAGAAAAGACGATGAAGAGGGAGAAGAAATGTGTTGCAATAGACAATATATACATATATATATATATATATATATATATATATATATATAAGCGAGATCATGCAGGGATCATGTTTGTGACTGATCTTGTTAGAGACACGCTAATATCTTCGACACATCACAATGCCATAACGGCAGAAATGAAAGTAGCCTAATCACTACATTAAGATATTTGGCAAATGGGAAAATGCAATAAAGCAGCAGTGATTTGGGTCTGTCACAACCTTCTGTAAACAGTGATCACACAAACAGTTACAGCACTTTCAGAACCTCTTATTATGCCACCTTGCAGGCTCAAAAAACTGCATTAATGAATATAGCAGGCTTCCCTGATGCACACAAGCAGGGGAATGAACCCGTTACAATTTGCGCTCTAAGCTCCAACGTCTGCTTCTTGCTTTGTGCCGTGACACCAGGCCCGAATTTTCTTCTTTAATGATGGTCTTGTGTTCATCCACTAACTTGGGCTAAAGAGTAAACACTGTTCTTCTCTTCTGTTCTCCAGTTGGGCTTTCTCATCTTTCTCGTTTTTTATTCCATGTTTGCTATATTAAAACCATAGACTGTAAAAAAAGATGGATCGACGTCCTTCGCTCTTTTCCATCAGAGAGAACTGAAGCCGCCAGTGTTCTCAATATGACGCTGACATCTTGGGACCTGAGTCTGCGCACTTGCGTGTTTCGGGACCAGTCATGCGCAGTCGTGAGCAGGAAGTAAAGCCGCGAAATCAAGGCCGCGCCCTCATTCGCGCTGAATCAAACGCAAGCACACGCCCCGCACTTTCATTAAGTGGCCTCTGTCTGCTCCGTTCTTCTCCAATGATGTCTGCTGATTGCAGAACCTCGTTAAAATAAGGTAAATACAACTACTAGCCACATAGTCAACATTATGAAAAAAGTCCGCTGGTGCTTCAGTGACTACCTCGCACAGAGAACCTGTCAATCACAGCTGTCAATCATGATGTCAGAGCACCGTTTTTATAGCATCACATAACTAACTAAAAACAAACTTATTTTAAAAACGAACACTTGAAATTACATCAACGTGATAGAAACTACAGTAAATGACAGAAACTATCTTTGGAAAAAGGATATGTGAAGTGTAATTTAATTGTTTAGTTGGTCTCGCGTCCCATTGAATAACATGGGGAGGCGGAGGTTATGAGCTATACTAGGACCGGTCACAGGGGGGCGATCGAGACGTTTTGGCTTCACTTTTGAGGGCTTGTGCGGCACGCTTGATTAAAACCAACATTCAAACCACCACTTAAATAGACAACAATCAGTGTAATTGGAAGAGTGGAACCATTTTTTTTTATTTTTTTTTTGCATTCTAAGCCAATCAAATACCTTAGGCTTAGGATATTAACAGCATGGTAAAAAAGGCATTTATGTATATACATAACGTATATAATGTGTGTGTGTGTGTGTGTGTGTATGTGTGAGTAAACTCTATACTTAAAATTGCTCTTTTTTTTCCCTTCTTGGACAACCAACCAATCACAGTCTTCAAAAGAGTGTGTCATACATAGCACCGGGAATCAGCCCCGCCTCCTCACTAAGATGAAAGTTTTTGTCTTTTCCTTACTCAGAGTTGCTCTCAGATCAGTCCCGAATCGCTCTTGTAAAGAGGGCCACGAAATCGATCCAAATGAAGGCATTCCGATTCGTGGAGAAGGTTTCAAACGTGTTACATCTTTTCCATGGCAAAGTGAATTTTAATTAAATGTAACACATTTAATCTTATCAATTAACTTGTTTTCATCTGACTCCATAAAATGAAAAGGTTTATCAATGACATCTGTGCATAATTTAATACGTTAATGCTTGACTATTCCTTTTAACTTAATGAAAATATAGTCAAAGTCTGTTAGAATAATAAAGTATAACAATTTATTATGTCAGGTAAATGTGTTATTACAATTCCACCAGATAATCAATGCAAACCATCAAATGTTTCAAAGAACAAAGAAACTTTACCCAACATATTACATGAGCTGAGTAAAGACACAACATCACGGGCCGATCTGAGTACAGAAAGCAGCCACTGAGCTCTAGTCACATCTCCCTTATATCATCAGACCTCATTTCATATGCAAGTTTCAGTGGAAACTTACTGGAAGGTGGCCATTTGGTTAGTTGTAATTTGCATTCAGGCAACAAGGCAGAAGGTGTTAACTCAAAGGCCACACTCCTTTGTGTGACAGTTTTCCTAAACTTCTTAAAAACCTTATTACCTTTTCTTTTATTACTTTGAGAATGAGACATTATTACCAGTCACCCTGAGACCATCAAAATGACTCCAAACACTTCTTAAAGATTATCACATTCACATTAAAAACATATATATTCTTGAGAGTTTTCAGTGTCATTGACTGACTGAGAGGGAGAGAGAGAGAGAGAGAGAGAGAGAGAGAGAGAGAGAGAGAGAAGATGTAAATTCTCAGAGAAAGGGGGTAGAGTGTCAATGTTAATTTGCAAGCAATGCCATTTGTTTTCAGAGGGCATTGGTCAAATATTTTCTTGGTCACAATATTTCTCTTTAATCAGTTTTTCCAGTCTTACACTCTTAAGCTAAGACTCCTAACGCAAAGCTTTTTAAGCTAAATTAAAGAGTTTTCTAAGAAGGATTCTTAGAATCTTTATGAAATGCGCCGACAAAGTTTTGCTGCAACTTTTATTTCCAAAAAGTTGTCAGCATTATGATCATCATTGCACACTCTTTAATGGACGTATGACGTGTTAAACACAATTTAAACAACGTTAGTTAGGGCTATTATTCCATGCATTACTTATATTTAAGTTGCTCAAGCAAGTGGTAAAATTTACTATATTAAAATGGCAAATATTTTAAATGAAAACTTAAAATTGGCAAAAACAGCCGACTCACATGCCTATTCTTTTGCATTTAAATAGCCTACAATAGATCTTGCATGTCACAAAACTTGTTTTTCCACCTCCAAATGATACGAGTGTTGTTCATTATGTCGCCTTAATTGTAGTTTTCTTGATTTACCCCGGTCTTCACAGTCTTCCGGTGACTGTGAAAATAGTAGTACCGGTATATTAAATGGATTTATGGTGAGATTTCTACATTTTATTTAATAAAACGCATTTATGGTGAAATTTACTACATTTTCAGGTCAATCTTTGTGCATTTTGACCACAAAATTTGGTATGTGTGAAACGGGCGTTAGTTGATAGATCCACCTACAGTTCTTAGAAACTTAGATGTGTTTAACAACTCTTTTTTTTGTACAACAGCAGAACTTATATTGTTTGTTTACAGCGGATGCGGATGAACAGTCGCAAACCGGAAACTGATATGCCGACTTCTGACAAAAGCGGAAGTTCAAAACTACGCTTGTGCACATAGCCTATATCTTTAGTCACTTTCCTCTCCATCATGGTCTGGTCTCGTCAATGCTACAGACAACATACAGACTCCTTACCCTGAATACTCTACTGAATGCTCACTTGCAGGATTACCAACTTTGGGACTCTGGCAGGAGTGAGACTAAAATTTCAGTGCGTGCGTGGAGATATTTTTTGGTAACCCTAACCCTGAATTTTAAAAATGTCAGTCCTTGTTTACTTTGTATAAACCCTGATTTATGCAACAACAAAAAATAGAATGGAAAAGTTTTTTTTTTCAAATTTGTACAATTAATTTATTGATTGCACTATAAAAAATAAGATCTAAACAACATCTAAACAATATCTAAACAATAAGAAATCTCAAAAACAAAAGGGACACATAATAGCTTAACTACTTCACCTCCCTATAAAACCACAACACACAAGTTTCACATGTGACAAATGAACGAAAGGCATTATAATGATTTCTTAAAATTTAAATATGATAAAAGACTGCGTAGGTGGATGTGTTCGAGGAATTTGGCTGTTAAAAAGTATAACATTCTAAAGCCCTTTAAATGACGAAATGACTCGAAAGAAGATTTGTACATTTTAAGGAACAAGATCGAACAAGCGAGTCAGTAAAATCATTTGAACTTCCCATCACAGTGTGTCATCAAGTGACAGTCTGTGGTGTCAGTCTTGTTTAGGCCAATAAATGAAAGGTTCGCTCAGCATCCGCATTTGAGTGTGGCAGGCTCAACACAATCTGGACAACCTTTGATAATTTGGGGAATTTTAAAATGCCACTTGCCCAATTTGCCAAAAGGTAATTTGTACCATGAGCCTATTTTTATTGAGCAATTAGCAAGTCCACATAACGCATGTCAGACAACGCTTGCAACTATAGTTGAAGTCTGTACTCTCGCCACACAGACTGATAAGGCAAGGCTACGACACTAATGACAAGGCACACCATTTAACCTGCTTACCTTGATTGTCATGGAGCAAACTTTTAAATGTGCATCAGTGGGCTTCAGACTAAACCTATGCTCTGAACTCTTTCTGAACTTTTCACATGCAACTGACGTATCAGGTGCAAGGTTTTCAGCGAATCAAGGATCAGAGATTACTGGTGTGAGAACGTTGTAGGCAGATGTTACAGCTGTGGGCCTTAAACTCCTCTCCTGTCATAGATGTGCATCCACTCACCATCGCCTGGTTCCTGCTGTTGTCTCTACCGTCTGCTTACAATAAAACCTGTTTGAAACCTGTTTGAGGGCTTTTACACTGGGCTCATTTGCTGGGGTCCGAGCCCGAGCGCGTTTGTTCTCCGGTGCTCCCGCTCAACTCTGCGCAGTTGAGTGAACTGAGGTTTACTGTGTGTGTGTCACATTAGGTGGGCTTCTGCTGCATGCAAACTCTTTTGAGGAGACAGTGGATTTCCAAATTTGGTGCCCTGAATTTCACACGCAATGCACAAATACACTCCAGGCTCACTCTCAACTCGTATCCAAGGTAAATCATCAACAATATCATCCCTTACAAGTTTTTTAACTAAATACATCACATTAAGCTAAAAGCAGCATGTGCAGATCACTTACTGAACAAGTTAGCACTCAAGTCTGTGTTGCTTTCACAAGGTATCTGCACAATTTTTAACAGCAAATTTAAAGACTTTTTTAAGACCTTTTTTAAGTCGTCTAAAAGGCAAATTTAAGACTTTACCATGACAAAAAAAAAAACGTTAATTTGGTAGACCACGAGCTGAGGTCATATGAATTCGTAGGAATTAGCCACCTTGTTCGAATTGCTGTGAGATGCGTCTCAAAGACCCAACCACTCAACCAAAAAAAAAACAAAAAAAAAAAAACAAAGACTCAACCACTTCATTCAACAATATTCCATGATTGTTCTCTACTGTCAAGGTGAAATGTATCTGTCTTGGCTGGAATATAGGAAGAATCATCTGTTACACTCACTTTAGATGATGTGCAAACTGAATACTAATATTTGTACTAAATATTAATATTTAAGACCATAAATCATTACACTCGCTATAATTTTATTCTAGGAGTTAAGATTATCAACACGTGACATATCCACTGACTTAATTTGCCCATAACTGCCATCAGGTTCAATATGTTGCAGATTAAACCACTTTTTGTGTTTTCCAGAGGCTTTGCCAACTCTGCCTGAAGCCAGGTGCACACTGTGCGATTTATAATAGTCCTTTACAATTGTTGCGTGTCAGACTGTTCGTACATGATCATCACTGTAAGCCATTTCACACTGTAAGATCACACTGTCATTAATGTCAGACTGTAACGACAGTCAGAGATGCGTTAAAAACTGATGCAAGTGTGGCAGAATTAGTTCAGTGAGTGACAGTCCTGGTGTCCTGAACAGGAAAGAGTACGGTCTATTTAATGCTGGTTGGCCATACTCTGAGATGCGTCACGCTCTTGTCCTCCCCTCCTGCGTCATCCACTATCGCCTCAGGTATGTACTTGTAGTGGGTGTTTTGAACCGTGTGTTTTAGAACGCAACTGATTTGTTCTATCTTTTAATTGTAGCGTTTCATTTAAGCACTTTTCCAACGGTGCATTTCATCAGCTCAGAATAGGTGTCGGCCCACCCTTCAGGTATGTAACAGTCCCTGTATTGAGTGGTGGTTATGATGGCGTGTGGTATACTGAATCGTTATGTCTTTGTCAATGTGTTGCTTCCTGTACCCCAGTTTATCGGTGGTGATGATCGTGATTAAATAGTAGCCTGTGGGGATTATATGTGGGGTGATGTCGTCTTCTGGTAAGTGTCATGTAAGATGTCTGGAAGGTTGTAGTGAAAAGAGAGGTACTAACATCTCGCTGCTTCACTTTAAGGCGTTCGTGAGACGCAGGTCTCTCCCTTTCCTCCTCGGGACCATTTTACTGGTTCCCTGCGCAGTCTCCCTCTCGTTCTTACGTGTTTCTATGAACTTAAGTCCACCGGGATAACCACGGGGCTTGCGCTGCCCTCTGTGTCACACGCTGATCGTGCCGGCGGGAAATTATCAGGGCACAGGATTTGTATAACGTCTACTTCCTTTAGTTTTTAATGTGATGGAAAAGTTATGTTCGATAATAATTGACTGATTTGGTACAAAAACCAGTGTGTGTGCGTGTGTGAGCGTGTGTGCTGCACCAGCTCTATGTGACTGTTCTGTCTCTTTAGTTTAGTTGTGTGTATTTTGTTTAGATTTTGTTTCTGTAATTATTTTTGTGTCATTGCTGACTTGGATTATTATATTTTCTTTTGGCTATTTATTTTTTTGGTTTCACCAAACTCAGTTGTTTATCTTGTTTTCTCCCAGGAATTGAGGTGACCAGGCGGAAGGACCTTCGAGTGTATTGTGGTGGTGGTAGTGTTGCAGTGGGTGACAGTTTTGGAGTGCTTGCGTGTATGATCCAAGTGCACAGAGACGTGTGTGTGTGGGTGTGAGTAGAATTACGCTTTTGGGAAAAGCCATCAAGTGGTCCTTCCGCCGGTAGGCTCAGCCTGGTTGTTTTGTTTTACTTTTTGTTTGACTGAAATTACTCCTACCCTAAGTGGGTAGAGGATCATGTTGGTGTGTGCCACTTATATTGTCCTCCTGTGAGCAACTGGTTTTGTGCTTTGATATTTATGCACTGAGCGCTGTGCGCTTGTGTTTAAGCGAAGATACTGTTTTTAACTATTTTTGTATGTCAATAACATACCTTTTTTTCGTAATTAAGTTGTACTCTTGTCTCTAACCTCCCTGACACACACAAACCAGTGTGACCTAATGCTAACTGCTGGGTTTAGATATTCCCTGATTTATTCAGGTGGCGTAGTCGACAATTATCACCATAAGCACTAATTCAAATCCTTTACCGCTCCGTCATACAAGCAAGAAAATCAATCAATTACATGTTCAGGGATGTGAGCTGCATTACACGGGATTGAAAAGACACATTGAAAAACAATAGAAACAAAAGAAAACGTTAATTATGGTCATGGCTTGTCTTGAAAAACAGAGACAATTTGAAGGTTGTCGTAGGATAAGTCTCTCTGCAGGACTGTGAGTTAAATCTTCTGACACTGCCAGAATTTTGTCGAAGATCAAATTTGATTGCAACGGTCATTAATCGGCTGTCGGTGAGCATGTCAAACTAACAATCAAAGACTCTTCTAGGATTTGCAAAATTTGTCTCAGACGGAAAAATCATTGCGAAATTGCTGTGTGCACCTGGCTTAAAACCTTAGCTCTCTGTAGACTACCACCTTCCTGTTTCATAAGTTAGAGTATGTCCTGTTTTTAATGTTACACCAGGCAGAAAAGACAGGGTTTTACCACAAACATTGTGATCTGTTTCAGTTTGTGTCATACTTGTATGAACCACTTCTCCTATATTAACCTCCCTGTTGCTGATGTTTTCCTGTTTTTGGTCAGTGTTTTCTTTACTAGCTGAGCTTTCTGTTCCATTCCTGTTAGCCAGCACCACTGCTTTTGAAGAAAATCCCCAGAAATGCAGTACCCAAGCTAAAACAGATACGGTTTAAGAACCCTTTGCACTTAGGGCACAAGGATGGTCTTATTTATCTATTATAACTTTTTTATGTCATTTTGTTAATTTTTCAGTTGTTTAACTGAATGCACTCCTGTCATGTTAATTATCTAAACGTGCTTCTCCTTATATTTAATAAAACATTATTTAAATCAAATCTGCAAATTCGTTTGAAGATCCAAATTAGCCAGAGATCAGTTATCATGTTTAGAAGATCTGGCATGTCAAATCATCTCAGTTGTACTAAGTACGAAGAACAGACCCCAGAGCTCATCTGACAATTGCACCTGTCACAGGTCACATTACTGTAAGTCTTCCACATTACTTAACAACTTAACAATTACTCAACCGCATTAAAACAAATGCACTGCTTTCAAATGGTCCTGTTCATAGCTGTATTAACTCAAATGTGGTTCTTCCTTAGATTACTACCGAACATGATAGTTGACCTGATACCTGTGGAAAACAAAGAGTAGCAACAACTTCTGCTATTACTTTCAAGGCATGTGTCACCCGGTGAATCACGTCTGTGTGGGGCAGAACTAGAATTTTTGAGGTTTGTTTCCCATGAGGCAGCGCTGGACTGGCCATCGGGCATACCGGGCATTTGCCCGGTGGGCCGACGTGCTTTTTGGGCCAATACATCTCAAACTTTTTTTTTTTTTTTTTTTACGGCCCATACAACTCATATCAGCGGCCCATTGCGTTTAGTTTTGCGGCCGCGGCGCTGACTACTTTGTATCGTTAAAACGCATCGGACAAAAAAAAAGTCAGCGAGGGTTTTTTCTTTCTCAAAGACCGGCCCATGAAACACGGAGATCAGCGGCCCATTGGTTATTTTCTTGATTGACACTGGGCTGGTCCAATCACATCTTTAATCACCTCCCCCTCTGGGCTGAGCGAGCGTGCAGTGTCGGTGAGTATCTGTCAAATAGTCAGAGCGATGGAGAAGAAACGCAAGGAATATGAATGTGCAGACTAGAGATATGACTTGAAAAAGAAACAGCCTTCAATGTCTGATGAGGACTGAGGGGGATCATGAGAGACATTAGTGAGTGTAGAGAACTGTGGTAAGCAGATTTAGGGCTACTTTCAGACCACAGGGCAGGCTGTGAGGCCATCACCCAGTTACGCATTATTTCCACATCTGCATATTTGACGATTACGCATTTTACTAGAATTATAATGAGAGTATGAGACCCGTTTGTAAACCATATTTTCCACCGAAATAAAAGCTGAATGCCGTTTCCATCAAAATAAAAGATAATGTCTTTATATCTCTTTCAAGTAGCCTAACAGAAATTGGTTCCAAGCTAATTATGAAAGTTGCTTTTATTTTTCAGTGCATGTGTTTTACAATATATGGCTGTTACTGTCATGTGATATATTATAACTATGATTAATTATGTAGTATGTAATGTAGACAGACACTATATCCCAACTAAAAGAGTTTTGAGTTTTTCTTTGTTCAATTTGCACACTGAATATGGGTTAGAGCTTTTAATTTTGAACTCTCAAAGTGCACCAGATTGATGAATTTAACAGTAAAAAGCACAAAATTTTCTTACGGGGAGCATGCCCCCGAACCCCCCTAGACGGATAGAGGTTACTATTAAAATATCTTGTGAGAAAGACTGGTATTGCCAATGCAATTGGAGAATTGTATTTTACACTTAGTAGTTATTTTATCTCACTCATTACATGGCATTGGTAGGTTTAAAAGGAGTTGTTGGTATACATATTCAAGGGCGTACATAGTTTGGTTGTGTTTATGCTCATATGTAGTGGGCCAGTCTCGGCCGTAATGCCCGGGCCGATTTTTTGTCCCAGTCCAGCCCTGCCATGAGGAGGAGGCATGAAAGGACGAACAAAAACAAAGCCGGATTCGACACTGGTGATGTCTTTATCGCTGACTATGGACAGGTGTGCAAGAGGAAAGTGTGGGGTCTAGCGATTGGCTGAACAAGATGCAATAGTGTGTTTTTAAGAGTTTGGCTCAGTCTTTGGCAGAGAAGTGGGGTGAGACGGATTGGCGGCGAGTTCCAGATTCCTGAACAAGAGGAAGTGGTGGCTGGATACACTGGCGATGAAACATTAGAATTCGTAAGAAAGAAAGGCCTACGAAACACGGAGGGTTTTGGAGACCGGACTCCCTTATGAAAGAAAAAGATATTTACCAATATATTATATATTGGAAATACATGGAGTAATATATTGATGATACATATATTATACAATATATTAAATATATTGTAATATATTGCAAAATATACAAATGATCGCTGCTTTCAGTATATTGAAATATATGGTAAATGAATATATTATATATGTAATTTAATATCCTAAAATATATGCAATTTTAAATTTATAAATATCCACCATAATGTATTACAATTTGTATGGGATATGTATTGCTAATAAATGTAAAGATATAGGGTCCCATGTATGTTCAATATATTGTAGAATATATTTAAATATATATATATATATATATATATATATATATATATATATATATTTAAATATATTTGTACAATTATATCGAAATATATACATATATGTATAGATATGAGTTCAGTATATTGTGGAATACATTTCAAATATATGTACAATTATATCGAAATATATGTACATATATTAAACAAATGTCTGTAGAGAAGCGCTTCCTGGACTCAAGTAAATAAGCTTTAGGTGCTCTTTAGATAGGAAAAAACATATAGAAATCAACAGGAACATCCAAGGCACTCTCTTTAGAAAAGTTAAAAAGCCTTTATTTCTATGGCTTGGTCATAATCAACACTATAAAACTCTCCAACGCGCTTCGGCATACACGCCTTCGTCGAGGAGTCACAACATTTCAAAAAACAGGAAGAGCCTCTAAAGGTCTCAAACCACCAATCAGAAACCTCCATTTGGCAAATGACAACAGTAGGTTCAGAACTGTAAGATAATTACGAAGGCCACTAGGGGCCTGTTTCAGAAAGGTTAAGTGAAAACTCTGAGTATGTTAACCCTGAAATGAGGGAGTTTTCTGTTTCAGAATGGGAGGTATGTTAAACCCTTGAGAAAAGCAGGGTAAGTCAAGTCCGTTTCTGAAAGAGAGGTAACTTATACTTAGAGTCAGTTACCATGGTAACTTACTCTGTGAACCTAACATGGTAGGGAGCAGGTTTTCTCTAAGCTGAACCCGTGAGTTTCTTTCAGTCCTCCTCCCATTATTTAAAGTGGAAATGGTGTTTAAGGGGGGGTTGACTGCTTTTTTTCTTTGCATGATTGTGTTTATGGGGTGCAATATAACATGTATTCATGGTTTTTCTTTTTTAAAAAAGTCTTATTTTTCATAAATTTCACCTTTCATTGTAAGCCGCATTCTCCTCTGTCATATAACTGAGCGGTTGACTTCCTTGAGTCTATGAAAACACTCCTCTCAGAAACAGCCAGTGGGCTCAGATTGGTTAGTTTGGGCCCGTGTGTTGTGACTGTCGCTCACTTTGTCCGGATACTTAACTCCTGTGGCGATTGCGGGATGGGGGGTTCAGTGAAGTCTGTAGTGGAGAGCGGGGATGGAGCCGAGCGGTGAATAAGTGGGTCAAGTTCAAATGACAAACACCTGTCTGTGATTTCAGTGATTGTCGTGAGGACAACGCATATACGCGGGCCGTGCGGACAACAGTTTGAGAGACAGACTGGCAGCGCGTGCACGTATCCTATGGAGTCCTGTTACCGAACGTGTGACATTTGAAAGCTGTATTCAGCGGGAAGAGTTTTCACTGCAACCGTGTTCGACAACGCTGTGTTCAGTGGGAAGAGTGTTATCACCTATTATTTACCCTGTGTCTCCTTTTATCACCCACACATAACGAACCTGTTCTTACATCACAAAGTGATGATAAAGTATATATACATGAAAAATACATTTATAAAATGAATACATATACAAATTCAGGTCCAAAATGTTTGTACGCGTTTGTCGTGGATAACTGAAGTTTGACAAAACTAAAACATTACATCTGAAATTATACATGCAAATACATTAAAAATGATTAAGTCTTAGCCTACTTACAGGTTGTGGCCCAACAACTGCTGACTCTGGTTTTAAAGTTGAAACTGCTTCATGTTTTAATAACAGTTTCTTGTTGAATCCGGTGCTGAACTCGTGGAGATTCTGGAAGCTGTCTCTCATAAAATGCACTGCACAGAGTAGCTAGATTACGATTGTCCTTTTCAGGAACATAATCAAACTTAAATTGTATCCATTGTTGACGAATGACAGCGTCCGTGGGAAGCTTCGAAAACAGAAGACCTGACAGCTGGATGAACATTACACACTCAACGAGCCGCAGAAATATGGCATGCCCTTTTTTGCATATTCTGGAGGGAGGGGTTGATACAAATGTGTGGGTTAGTGATGTCTAAAACCCAGGTGTATTCCCAATCGAGTCGTTTCTGTAGGCATTAAACTTCCTGATTTTTAAAAGACGATATCTCTGCTTACATTGAACTTTCAGCGCTGCAACTTTGCAGATACTGTTCATGCACCAACAGCAACATTACACACTATTTAAAATGAAAAGTGAAATCGCAGTCAACCCCCCCTTTAAACACCTCATTCAGAACATTTTTATTAACACAATTAATCTTTTTTTTTAATAAGATGAAGTCTATATAACTCCTTAACCGGCAACTGAAAAAACAGTAGTAGATTAGAGTTACATAATGTAGTTCTAAACAAATTCTACAAAATTAAACTATGGCATTTACTGAAAACCACTGAACTGTGTTGATCTGTGCAACAGAAGTTGATGGACTTCCTCCTGCTGTTCTTCCACACTCTGGGGGCACGGGGATTGATAAAAGTACCCGTTTAATACTTAGATTTAAACTTAGATTCTATAGGCTACTCTCACATAAAAATGTGAAAAAAATGTGAATGTGTAGATTGTTTGATGTGTAGACACATAATATTAACATTATATCTGTAGGCCTATCTGTGGCAGCAGAAACTCTTTATCCCCATTCGTCATGTGATGACCATTTGGTTGAGTACACTTTATAACACTATTTGTCATAATTTGTGATGTATTGAGTTGGCGACTTATGGGTTCTGTTGGACAGGGGGCTCCAAAAGACAGATATTACCATCAGAATCTGTTGGGATCAACAAAAATCCTAACCCAAAGTAAAATAAATGGAAATATCAAAATTAGCCTATATAAAAAATAACACATATGTAAACCTCTTACATTTTATGAAGGCCCTTTGGGACTGGCTCTGAAGTCCCTCCAGGAATTCCCGTAAATGCTGCTGCACTTAGACACTGGTAGCCAACACCCATGATATGCTCAAGCCTTACTTAACTGAATTATGTTTTTATATTTAACTTTCAGCTGCTGCCATGTTCTTTTAATACTTGTGTCAACCATAAACACTTAAACAATACAAGGAGAGACAAGAAACAGCACTTTTAATGCCTTCAAATAATCAATATACAATTGCATGAATTATTCTTGAATTGACCAAAGTCTGTAGAGGGAGAAGGTTACATTAAAAATATAACTTTTAAAATGTATGTTAAATAGCCTATACAGAATTGTTCTATAGTCTAATACAATTATATCAAATTTAACTTTAAATTACAGAAGAATTAATAGTAATCCGTTTAATTAAATTACAGTATTTAGATTACTTGGTAATTAATTACACCCATCACTGTATAACAGTAATTAAAATGTAAACTATACTATAACAATATAATGTTTGTACTCTCCATATGTAGAAGCTCATCCAGTTCTGCTGGTGAGAAATATGAGGACCTCTTTTATGTCTGGTGCTGTTGCCATGGTGACTCATAATATCTGCGCTCCATTGATAATGGCTTTTTATAGTTGTGGTGCACGCGCTTAACTCAGAGTCAGTCAACTCAGAGTTGATTGAACTAACTCATTTCAGCTGTTCTGAAACCGAAAACTCAGAGTTTCCCATCTCAGGGTAAGTCAACTCAGAGTCCAAGTTTTAACTCAGAGTTGGTTGAACCTCCTTATTGAAACAGGCCACCAATGGCCTCCTTGCCGCTCAGTAAATATTTGCCAAAAACACATAAAAGTTACAAGAAATGCATATGTACCAGCTCTAAGTGATGTACATCGGTTCCTCGCGTGATGAAAACAATAACTTTATCAAATGTTTACAAAAACAAGCGGGAACCCAGTGTGCCTGAATCTTTTTCTATTGCTGTTCATTTACATGATAGAAAATCTAAGGCCTTCAACAGCCGTACAGCAAACCCATCTAATCTGGTGCCTATTCACGCCAAACTAAGATTGCTGTGGGGACAAAAAGTAAGACTATTAAATTAGCACTTTTAAACATCCGCTCCATTAATAATAAATCACTTCTAGTCAATGACTTAATAACCACATACAACCTGGACTTCATGTTTCTAACTGAAACTTGGCTAGAAGACAGCTGTAGTGCAACGGTCCTAAACGAAAACATCCCCTCCAAATTTTACTTATATGAGTGTCTGCAGAGCGGGTAAGAGAGGCGGGGGCTTAGCTGTTCTTTTTAAAGATGTTTATCAATGTAAGCAAATATCATTTGGGAATTACTCCTCTTTCGAATATCTGGGTATTGTGTTAAAAGGTGCTCCTCGTATCTTACTTATCATTGTTTACAGGCCTCCAAAATACTCTTCAGCCTTTGCTGAGGATTTTACAGAACTGTTATCAACAATTGCCTCTGAGTTTGACTGTTTTGCCATTGCTGGAGATTTTAACATTCACATAGATAATGCAGAAAACAATATGGCAAAAGAAATCAAAACTGTTTTAAAAACTTTTGATCTGACACAGCATGTACATGGTCCCACACACAATCGTGGACACACTCTAGATTTACTTATCAGTACGGGTTTAAACATCTCATCGATTGTTATTAAGGATGTAGCACTGTCTGATCATTACTGTATTTTCTTTGATATATTGATCTCTCCTGCCATTGAAGCTAGAGCTGTGTCTGTCAAAAAGAGATGCTTAAATGAAAACACTGGTGTGCTATTTATGAAGGCTATATCCTTAAAACCAAGCATATCTGCCGACTCCGTTGATTTTCTCCTTGATTCTTTTAACTCAAAAGTTAAGAGTGTAATTGATGATATTGCTCCTGTGAAAGTCAGGAAGAATAATGGTAGACAAAAAGCACCTTGGAGAAACTCAACAGCAGTGCAGAATATGAAAAGACAATGCAGAAGAGCAGAACGCATGTGGCGGAAGACAAAACTTGTAGTCCATTATAACATCTACAAAGACAGCATCCACGCTTTCAATAGGGAACTAGGCAAAGCTAGACAGACTTTTTTCTCAAATATTATAAACAGCAACTTAAACAACACACGCACTCTTTTTGCTACTGTAGAGAGACTGACAACCCCCCCAAGCAAGATTCCCATAGAAATGCTCTCAGAAAGGAAATGCAGTGAGTTTGCTTATTTCTTCTCTGAGAAAATCAATAATATCAGAAAGGTGATCAGCACATCCTTGAGTTGCTCTGGGGTCAGGCAGATCAGACCACAACCTGAGAAATTAGTAACTATGTCTGATTTCGAAGAAATTGATGGAACAATTTTGGTCGAAACTGTACAGCACCTTAAAACATCAACCTGCGCCCTTGACACACTTCCCACATCTTTTTTCAAAAATGTGTTACACAGCTTAGAAGCAGATCTCCTAGAAGTGGTAAATGCCTCACTTCGCTCTGGAGTTTTCCGAACTCCCTGAAAACTGCAGTTGTCAAGCCCCTCCTGAAAAAGAGCAATCTGGATAAGACCATCTTAAGTAATTATAGACCGATCTCAAATCTTCCTTTCATAGGCAAGATCATTGAAAAGGTTGTCTTCAATCAGCTGAACAAATTCTTAAGCTCAAATGGATACTTTGACAATTTTCAATCTGGTTTCCGATCGCATCACAGCACAGAGACAGCGCTCATAAAGATAATAAACGATATTCGCTTAAATACTGACACAGGCAAATTATCCGTGTTGGTACTACTCGAACCTCAGTGCTGCATTTGACACTGTCGATCACAACATACTTCTTGACAGGCTGGAAAACTGGGTGGGGCTTTCTGGGATAGTCCTAAAATGGTTCGGGTCATACTTAGAAGGGAGAGGTTATTTTGTGAGTATAGGAGAACATAAGTCTGAGTGGACATCCATGACATGCGGAGTCCCTCAGGGCTCGATTCTTGCGCCACTCCTATTCAACCTGTATATGCTCCCAATGAGCCAAATAATGAGAAAGAACCAAATCGCTTACCACAGCTATGCAGATGACACACAGCTCTACTTAGCCCTATCGCCTAACGACTACAGCCCCATTGACTCCATGTGCCAATGCATTGATGAAGTAAATGGTTGGATGTGTCAAAACTTTCTTCAGTTAAACAAAGACAAAACTGAAGTCATTGTGTTTGGAAACAAAGATGAAGTTCTCAAGGTGAATGCATACCTTGACGCTAGGGGTCTAACAACTACAAATCAAGTCAGGAATCTTGGTGTGTCTCTAGAGTCAGACCTTAGTTTCAATAGTCATGTCAAAGCAATAACTAAATCAGCATACTATCATCTGAAAAATATTGCAAGAATTAGATGCTTTGTTTCCAGTCAAGACTTAGAGAAACTTGTGCATGCTTTCATCACCAGCAGGGTGGATTACTGTAATGGCCTCCTCACTGGCCTTCCTAAAAAGACCATAAGACAGTTGCAGCTCATACAGAACGCTGCTGCCAGGATTCTGAGCAGGACCAGAAAATATGAACACATCACACCAGTCCTCAGGTCTTTACACTGGCTGCCAGTTACATTTAGGATTGATTTTAAAGTATTACTACTGGTATATAAATCATTCAATGGGTTAGGACCTCAATATATTGCAGATATGCTCACTGAATATAAACCCAACAGATCACTCAGATCATTAGGATCACATCAGCTAGAAATACCAAGGGTTCACTCAAAGCATGGAGAGTCTGCTTTTAGCTATTATGCCAGCCGCAGCTGGAACCAGCTTCCAGAGGAGATCAGGTGTGCTCCTACACTAGTCACATTTAAATCCAGACTCAAAACACATCTGTTTATCTGTGCATTTACTGAATGAGCACTGTGCCACTGTTCGTCCGACTGTTTCTAAATTGTTTTAATTGTTTTATTTTTATCAGTATTTTTATTTTTTATTCTAAACTGTTTTAATTATTCTGATTTCTTTTGAATATTTTAATTTCTTCTATGTAAAGCACTTTGAATTGCCATTGTGTATGAAATGTGCTATATAAATAAACTTGCCTTGCCTTGCCTATGTGGCCTAACGGTTACCGGCAAGACAGAAGTCAGCCTTTTATGGAAATAATCTGAGTATAATTTTAGTTCTGATGTATCGCCACCTAGGGACTTGCACCCTAAGAATTTCAAGCCACCGGCTCTTATCTACTCAAAGCACACAGGTTCGTTCAATTAGTAACTGGGCAGAGTCATCTTCTTCAGTCCTCAGTCAGTTCTTATGAAAATACTTTATTTTTAATAAACCTCAGAGCACTATAAAACCACTCCTCATGGAGTATTAGAAGAAATACGGTCTCACACATGCACAAAAGCATTGACAAGAAAACAGACAAAGGAGTTGAAAAATGTAAATAACAATAAATTACCAAAAAGAAAAATAAATCACAAACAGGAATGAATTCTCACACATTCATTTACATGACCATACAGGGGCTGAGGAACATCTACTTTGGCAACAATGGCTGGAAGTGGTCTACAAGAAAAGCAAACCGAAAACCCTCACTCAATACTCACACACCACCACACCACACAAGTGAAATAGACCAGGGGTTCTCAACTCCAGTCCTCGCGACCCACTGCTCTGCATATTGTGTATGTCTCCCTTGCTTAACACACCTGATTCAGAATCCTCAGCCCGTCAGGATAGACGTTAGAGTCTATCCTAATCGAGCTAAGGCCGTTTTCACACTGGCAGTTTAGTTCGGAACGGGCACGGTTCGCGAGAAAAATCGTTAATGTGAACGCTGTCATGGGACCCGGGTGCCGCACTGGGTACCGAACCCGAGACTGCCTGGAAGAGGTGGTCTGAGTTGGCTCCCGAACCGTGCACGGTTGCGTGAATGTGAAAGCAACACGGATTCGGGCGTGCACTTGTCCAGGAAGAAAAGTATCCTGCGCATGCGTTTTAGCTTATTGTGATGTATTGAGTTAAATAAAACACTTGTAAGGGATGATAGTGTTGATGATTTACCTCGGATACAAGCGAGAGTGAGCCTGCAGTGTATTCTGTGCATTGCGCGTGGAATCAGAGCAACACATTTGGAAATCCACTGTCTCCTCAAAAGAGTCCGTTTGCAAGCAGCAGAAGTCCACCTTATGTGACACACATACAGTAAACCTGTATTGTTCACTCAACTGCTCATAATAGCAGCAAATTAATTAAAAAAACACAATATTTACACACGTTCTGCTTTCTATCCATGCGCCGTGCACGTTTGCGATGACGTAAGATGCACGCAAACGCACTCAGGGTTCCGAGAGAATCAAGTTGCGTGTGAAACCAGACCAACGCTGCGGGGGCGCCGGGAACAAACGCGCTCGGGCTCGCACCGCACAAATCGAGCCCAGTGAAAGCCCCCTAAGGCCATTTTCACACTGGCAGTTTAGTTCGGAACGGGGCACGGTTCGCGAGAAAAATCGTTAATGTGAACACTGTCATGGGACCTGGGTGCGCACTGGGGTACCGAACCCGAGACTGCCTGGAGGAGGTGGTCTGAGTTCGGTTGCTTCCGAACCGTGTCACGGTTCGCGTGAATATGAAAGCAACATGGATTCGGGCGCGCACTTGTTCAGGAAGAAAAGTATCCTGCGCATGCGTTTTAGCTTATTGTGATGTATTGAGTTAAATAAAACACTTGTAAGGGATGATAGTGTTGATGATTTACCTCGGATACAAGCGAGAGTGAGCCTGCAGTGTATTCGTGCATTGTGCGTGGAATCAGAGCAACACATTTGGAAATCCACTGTCTCCTCAAAAGAGTCTGTTTTCAAGCAGCAGAAGTCCACCTTATGTGACACACGCACAGTAAACCTGTATTGTTCACTCAACTGCTCATAATAGCAGCAAATTAATAAAATTACACACAATATTTACACACGTTCTGCTTTCTATCATGCGCCGCGCACGTTTGCGATGACGTAAGATGCACGCAAACGCACCGGGGTTCGATAGAATCAAGTTGAGTGTGAAACCAGACCAACGCTGCGGGGGCGCCGGGAACAAACGCGCTCGGGCTCGCACCGCAGCAAACGAGCCCAGTGTAAAAAGCCCCCTGAAACTACAGACACGGAGGGCGCACTGAGTCCCGGCTGGTCCCGCGGCTGTGTAGAGAGGTTTAGATAAACAGGTTTGAGTGATTAATTATCAGTATCTAACCGGACGAAAATGAATTTATTCAATGTTGTCCACATTATATTGCATATGCAGCAGCATTGTGGACTTTTGTAAAGACACGTTTAGCCATTACTTTTTAAATGCATCATTATATTCAAATAGCAAACACGAGGAGAGGATCTGCATGAAAGACCCACGACTGTCAGATGACGTGCTCTGAAACGGTTGGAAATCAAATTAGATAGAATGGAGGATTTTAACTGTGACAAGATGATTGACAGGGCAGTTTACGGTGACAGGATGCACATAGCACAGCAACAGAGCTGTTTGTTAAAGATGACGTGATAGTATGTCCCAAAGCTTGCCTACTCTTTTTGCTGCACACTCAAAAGTATATACTTTTTCTTCACAAAAAGAGTACATACTTTTAGGGCATAGTATAAGTAGGCGAATTGGGATGCAGCAACACACAATATGCAGAGCAGTGGGTCGCGAGGACTGGAGTTGAGAACCCCTGAAATAGAGTACTCTCAGTGAACGGGAGACCCCACTATCACAGCCCCAAGACACCCTGTAGTGCCCCTCAGCTCCTGTATGGAAATAATAAAAAAAAAAAAAATAAATACAGATACAACACACAATTTCACTCAACTGAGAATATAACTAATATAACTACAAGAAAATAATAAGCACAACAATGGATCTGCAAGTACAGGAGAAAAACTCCTTCTAGTCACTGACACAAAAAAGGCAGAATATTCAGTAAATTAACTTAAGAAAATAATAAACACAATGAACCCACAAACTACAGGATAAAAACTCCTTTAGTCACTGATACACACACAAGAAGGCAAAATATTCAGTAAATCAACTTAAGAAAATAATAAACACAATGCACCCACACACTACAGGATAAAAACTCCTTTAGTCACTGATACACACACAAAGAAGGCAAAATATTCAGTAAATCAACTTAAATCAAACACATAACAATTAAACCTAGAATCAGTGAAACATACAAAACAAAAGAAAATACAGACCAATTCTCTTCACTATTGTAGACAAGACAAACCAGACAAAAGGAAAAACATGAACATTAAATCTGGGCGAGACAACAGCGCTGAGCAGGCCACTTGCACTACTGCCAAATATGGCAGCACATCATACCCAACCCAGGGTGATTTAGTTTACAGGGGTGCCCATGCTTTTCTGAATGGTGATCTACCTTTTGAGTGACTGGGTCAGAATGATCTACTACTCACATTACATTACGTGTCTTTTTTAATATATCTAAACAAACACACAGTGTCATATTTGCTGCTATTTTGCTGTAATGTTTCACACTTAAATTATTATTAATTTATGATTGAGTTTAATTTCCCTAGCAACCCTAAAAATACAGGAACAAACAGTAACAATGTCCACAATAGAAGCTATTAATCAACATGCATGTGATTTCATAGTGGCACTTTAATTAAATTTCCCATAAAATTCAGTGCATTTACAGTACATCAAAAATACACACATTGGAATGCAACTTTACCCATTCAGGTAACGTACACACACACGCGCGCGCACACACACACACACACGCAAACACACACTGAAATGTAACTTTTTTTAACACTTTGACCTACATTACACACTATATCACACTACAATTCACTGTTCAAACATTGAAACTTTCAGATAATGAATTAACTTTATGCAAATTAGTTGCATGTAGTCAGTTTTCTTGCATACACATGGCATGTTCACATCAGTGGTCAGTACCTTATTCAGATGATGAGTTGCATCGGATGGAGTCCACCAGGGATGCATAGTGCGGGCAATAGCTACTGATAGCCAGTCTAAGACAGGCCTCCAAATGATCGTCGGTCAGGGTGGAGCGGTATTTGGATTTGATAAATTTCATATGTGAAAAGATGGATTCGCACAAGTAAGTAGACCCAAACATTGCAGTCAGTGATGTTGCACATTTTCTCATGTTGGGATACTTTTCTTCTGTGAGTAAACTCCAGAATTGTTCATGGGCCCTAGACTTCAAGTTAATATCCGTTTGTAGTGTCAAAATCTCATCTTCAACTTCAGTAGAACTGAGCTGAAACATTGCAGCGATTTTGGAAGCGAGGACATCCACCTCAGCATTCTCCAGATATGGGAAGCACATAAACGTGGCAACTGGCTCGAGAGGGCTGAAGTCTCGAAATCTCCTGTCAAAGTCTGACAGGACGGTGTCAATCTGTTCTGCATAACATGCACTGTCAATCTCTGCTAAGTCCTTCCCTTGATTATTCAGCTCAGATGCAAGGTTTCTTAAGTTCCCCAAATCATGGTGTTGGATCTTTGAAGAAAGTAGTTTAAGTTTTCCCTTGAAGGCGTTCACTGTGCTTATCATATCGATCACGATTTTGTCTTTGCCCTGTAATTCTTAAAAAATCAGAAAACGCTTCATCCTCTCGGCATTTGGTAACAAATCCATTTGTGCGGCCGATCATGGAAGGCACACCGTCGGTGGTGATTGACACCAATTTGCACACTGGAATCTTATTTCGCTGGAATCGAATTCTTGTCGATAAAGTGTTTGAATATCTCAAAGGTGTCACTCCCGCGTGTGTGTGCGTTCATATGCAGAACTGCTAAAAGTTCCTCTTTTGCAGTCATGTCGGGGAAGACCATTCAAATAAAAATGCACAATTGGGCTTTGTCTGTGATGTCCGTAGACTCGTCCATCTGTAGCGAAAAAGCACTCACAACACTCGATGTCTTTAGCAAGCTGCTGCACTAAGTTGTCACTCATCATTTCGCATCGCCTGGTCACTGTATTTCTTGTCAACTAAACAGCTTTGACTGCAGACATTATTTCTGTTTTGTTCGTAAAGTCTTTAAACAAGGAATCCGCAGCCTCAATGAAGGCTTCCTTCACCATTACTCCATCCTGAAAAGACTTTTTGTGCCTAACGATCGTCCGAACTCACACGGAAAGATGTCTCTGTCGCGGCCTTCGCTTTTGCTGTTGGCCGAGTGAAAGAGACTGCTGTCCAAGAAGCTGAGACTTCAACTCCCTCACCTTTCTCTTTCTCAATTCACTGCTTGGAGGAAAGTCTGTATCAAAGGTTTGATGAACCATTCTAAAGTGTCTCTCTACATTCCCCTTCTTTGGAAGTGCAATGCTGGATCGACAGATCAGACAGACACACTTTGAGTATGACATTGTGAATAAGAAGTCAGCGTTTTTTATTTTTTGATCTGTGAGCTACCGTCATTGGCTCTGCGATCGACCAGTTGATCGCAATCGACGTATTGGGCACCCCAGACGTAGGTAAACTGTAGCTGGTGCACAAATGCCACGGACGCTGAATAAACAACTTGTAAACGCCAACCTATCCAACACAAAGATATAAAGGGTCAGCGTACGGTCACATTAATCCTGGTGGAAGGGCCACTCAATACATACCAAGGATGGCGATCTCGTTTACATAGGTGAACTGCAGCTGATGCACAAACGCCACTAAGCAATCGACGACACTGGACACTGAAATGATACAAACACTATAAGCGCACGTACACCCACATAAAGCCCACACGAACGCCACTCACCTGAGCAAACAACCGGCCAACTCCCAACCTATCCGTCCTTGTATTAAGTGGTCCAACTGATATGGATGCTACCTCCAGTCTATAAGCGGCAACGGGGGATATTTACTAGTCATATCCTGAGGAAACAGATTAAACGCAGACACTTACACATACCTGTTTCCTGCAGAACGTCGAGACAAAATTATGACACAGAATAGGGCGGGTATTTCAACCGATCGCGTCACCAACCAGGCGCAGCCATTTAAATACTGTAGAGAATCTCGACTCAGGTCTTATAGCTCAATTTGAATTTAGGGGAAGAATATTCAAAATTAATGATCTGGATCAACAATTTATGAACTATTCCTTGAATCGAGGGTCTCGCATATATTCATTCACCCAACGAGGGGTTTTACACCACGCTCGTCTGTCTCAGGTACATATGACGAAACTAACACAACGGATTATGATTAGTTTGGAGCATATGTCCTTTTACAGACAGAGGAGTGTGTGATTTTTGAAAGCAATAAGAGATTGCACAGTTTTCTAGTCAGCGCGGCCCGCGTGCCGATCTACAAAACTACGAATCCTTGCTTTCCTTAGCTTGAATCGTGCTGGTAATGTTCAGTGCATCTCGAACTGAATCAGAACGTAGCATTAGGATCTTTAATATTAAAGAGGCTTTGTTGTGCAATTAATACACACAATGGCAAATGATGTATAAATGGAGTTTAATAAAACACACGACTAAATTACACTACAAATCACACGTGATATATGTATATACAGGTAAAACAAAATAAAAATAAAACTTAAAGAAAGGAAACAATGGAAAATGAGAATACAAGAGAAATTACAGTTACTTGCACAGCTTTTAACCTTTGGAGACAACCACAGAAAATTATTTGTCTAGAATTTGATGGAACAATTTTTGCATTCGAACCTGTGTGATGCTGAGAGCATGCGGTTGCCCTGGAGACGGAATCTCTTGATCTCTCCCACGTGGGTTGGTTTTGCGGGAGTTCAAAGCGTCTTAGAGAGTTCGTGCTGGATTTTGCCTTCGTTGGAGGAGACCGCGCACGTACTAACTTGAACTGGCTATTCGCAAAAGTAAACGTGAAGTAAAAGTAACGAGAGACTGATAACTTTAAGAAGTTTCAGACGATGCAAGAAGATGAGTCCGAGGGCATCAGGAGATTTCCGAAGGAAGTAGATGGAGCCAGGGACCAAAGCAGGAGTGTAAGAGCAAGGCCAAAACGAAGATGAGGATGAAGACGAAGATTAAGATGAAGATAATTAAGAAGAAGACTATGACTAAGATAGCATTATGTTCTGTGGCACAAGCTTTTAAGGATGGTTTGCGGTTTGTCCCAAAACTCGGCTGACCAATGAAAGCCGTTCATCACAGGGCGTGTCCGCCCATTTGATTAACATGTGACATTGCTGATTTTGCGTCTTGAGACAAAAGAAAAGTTAGGCTAACTTTGAAAACAAACTTATACATGAGGATATACATTTTGTAATATCGATATATAGTTAAACAAACAGATCACACCATAAGGATTACAGAGACATCAAACACATTGAGTTATTTTGACCGCATTGTTGGGTTACACTTTAAAGCATAGTATTACAGGCATTTTAAACTCTTTGGGTACTCGTGATTACACCTGAAGTTAGATTGGTGAATTACTGTTCTTTTACGTGCATTTCAGCATACTAGACATCTTTGGTAATCTTTTAACAAGTTTTCAGAGCTGTCCGTGTTTGATGTGTGTGCGGGCTGTCTTGCCCGCGAAGGGGGTTTGTGTGTGTGTGTGTGTGTGTTGGTATGTGCGCGTGTTTGCACGTACTAGCAATTAGCGTCACGCTGGTTGTGATATACGTGTTGGTGTTGTCGAGCAAAAGGGGAATCTGGTTAGTTTCCTGTTTTTCCCTCCTCCTATGGTGTCACAGGTCACGAGAGGAGAAGGTTCTCCTTGTTTGCATAGATTGGTCAGATTAGTGGGGGTCTAGCGAGGTTCAGTATCTTTGATCATTTATCACCATTAAAATCACTTAGGCCTAGACACGGTGGAGCCTGGGGTCGTAAAAGTCCAGTTGAATTTGACCATATGTGTCGTAGGAATGTGTTAAAAAGGCTTTCTTTGTTACCATTTGTTGATCACATGAAATGAGTTAATGATTGTCTGATCAGAATCCCTACATCCCCCCTGATCGGGAGATGACGCCCCTGTGGAGACGTCCTCTGCCGATACTCGTTGCATGGGAGGCTGGAAGGTGAATCGTGAACTTGTTAGCAGGTGATCATCAGGGGCTGAGGAGTTAACTCAATGAGATCGCTGGTGACTTCCAGACGTGGGACCCTCTTTCCGAGGAGTTTCGGCGGAAACCTCCGGAGACGGCTTTGGTGAGCTTAGCGGTGGATGCACGCATCTCGTTGAGTCGGCGGTACAGGATGAAGGCCAAACCCAGAGTTAGTATATGGCTGACTACCATTGAGATGCATAACGCTGTGTCGGCTTGGGTCCAGGCTCGGACCACAGGTGAGGTAGTCAAGACGGGTTGTCGAGACAGAGCTTGCTAGGGCGGAGTCGAGAGGAGCAATGTCAATTAATTGTGACCCCCCTGTCTCAATTCCCAGTTCCAGTTCTGGACCCAGGGTGAAGTTGTGGTCCTTGAAGAAGGAAGGGATTTCCAGCTCGGATTCGATACTCGTTGCTCGGGAGAGTGATACAAGGCCAGATCATCGACGTGGAGGATGGCGCCTTTAGGTACCTGAATCCACATGCTTTGGTTGAGCAAGGCTGACACGAGTTTGCGGTGTCGTGTTGGTCATAGGTGAGCGTAGCTGTGAGCACGGGGGTGTTTGCGAGCCAGCGGTCGCCGATGATTTCTGCTCGGGTCTCTTCAACTTGAGGACGGGGCCTGGCTTCGAGCCGGGCACCGGGTGTCTCTGGACATAGCTTGCAACCCGCAGATTTCATCAGTGTTGTCTCTGAGGAAGGGTTTGCTAGGGCAGAGGTAGTGAATGTCTTTAGTCAGGGTGCACATGTGTGCAGGTTTAGAGCCAGGTACAGTTGTGGGTCACTGTCGTGGTAGGCTACCACCCTTTGGGGTGCGGACCGTGATGTGCGTGTTACCTTTCCAAAACCCGACATTGACAATGTCCTTGAGTCTGTAGATTCGGATTTGACTCTATGATGGGTAGGTTCAGGAGGAATCCTGCTTCTTTCTGTTCGGGGTCGACGTAGAGTGGGATGGCGCTGCCCAGAGAGGTAGGCCAGATGAACTTGGAGCCGGGTCGGCTGGCGTGGTGACTGCGGAGGCCAGCACATTTTGGACCAGGCTCAAAGGGATGAGATAGGGTGGAATTCGTCCCATGGCCAGGCTGTCGACGGAGGAACTTCACTTCCCGCAGCATGTCTGTCATGAGGGCGGGAGACAAGCTGCGTTTGGACCAAGTCAGTTTGGAAAACATTGATCAGACGCTTCACAGCGGTCACAGTCTGGTTGAGGACGACGCTGTGGGTGTTGAGAATTACCACAGTTCCCTTTAGGGTCTTTCCGATGGTCTGCAGGGAGGCACTCTGCGTGGTGAGCTGTTCCCTTAGTTGTGGAATCTCTGTTTGAATCTCGGCCACGTTGCGTCTCACGGTAGCCAGGTTGACAGCATTGACGCTGGACATACCGATGTTGAACAGGGTTCCCACTGCAGCTGCAGCTCCGAGCAAAGCTCCCAGGAACCGTTTGGGCGGCGGTTGTATCCGCTCAATTCCGCCTGGGTGACAGTCATCTTTTCTAGTTGGCTCAGCATGTGTCTGACGTCGGCCTCGGCGTGGAGGACGGAATCCTCTATCCATCGGGCACCGGCCCAGCTGTACTGGGTTGCTGTTTTGGGGAAGTGTGCCCGGTAGACATTCAGGGGCTCCAGTCGGACGTACACTTTCTGGGTGTGTGTCCGACAGTTGGTTATCAAGAGCCCTGGTTGCTCCCTCAGCACGATGCCTGACGCCGGGCCTGGTGAGATGATGTCGGGTGGCGGTTGCCCTCTGATCGCTTGAAGGCACAGGATGGTAAACCACAGCAGCATCCTAGTAGGAGTACAGAGGAGAGGTGGAGAGAGAGAGAGAGAGAGAGAGAGAGAAAGAGGCAGTGTGTCAGCGGGAGTTGTCCGTGGTTTTCCAGGACGGTCTCCTCCGCTCTAAGATGGGAAACAGGTTAGTTTGCCATTGGCCACTCCTCGCCTCTCCCTGCCAGCAGCCGAATGTCTTTTGATTTGGTTGCGGTGGACCCATTTGAGCACGGGGTCTTTCTGTCCCTGGCTCAGTTGGATTCGAGTACGCTACCGGTGAAAGTTTATCGACAATTTCATGGGGCCCTGTCCAGTGTGGCAGGAATTTCTTTGACAGCCGGTGGGAGGCTGTGCGTTGTGGCTGTGCAAAGCGGTAATACCAGACCCTGTCACCCACGGCCAGTTCCTGGTGTGAAGCTTTCCGGTCATAGTACGCTTTCTGACCCTGTGCGCTCTTTTGAAGCTGTTGTTGGGCGAAGGCAAAGGTCGATTTCAGATGCCGGTGCAGCTCTTCGAGGTACTGGTGAGTGGTGCAGGCTGTGATGAGACTGGAGTCTCCTGGCTGGTACAGCAGGTGCAGTGGCAGTGTCATCTGTCGTCCAGTCATTAGTTCGAAGGGGGACACTTGAGTTGAGTCTTGTGGAGTGGCTCTGAGGGCCATTAACACCAGCGGGAGTTTCACGTCCCAGTCTTTCTGGTTGGCAGCCACGTATTTTTTTAGCATACTGACCACAGTCCGGTTAGAACGTTCGACTTGGCCGGACGAGATTGGTTGATGGCTGATGTGCAGTTGAACGTGGACACCCAGGAGTTTCCATATCTGCTGCATTATCTCAGCTGTGAAATGAGTACCTCTGTCTGAGTTGACACTCATTGGCAGTCCAAACCTGGAGAAGATGTGATTCATCAGGAGGTATGCCGTGGTCTGGGCGGTGTCGTTGGGTGCTGGGAGACACTCTACCCATTTTGTGAACTGGCACACGACTGTGAGAAAGTACTTGTTGCCTCTTGTTGATCGGGGTAGGGGCCCTACCCAGTCGATTTGGAGGTCTGACCACGGGAAGGTGATTCTTCTGTGTTGCAGCGGAGCTCTGTGGTTTGGATTTGCAGGTTGAAACTGGCAGCAAATCAGACACTCTTTGATGTACTCCGCCACGTGCTTTTGCATGCAGGGCCAATATGCCACCTGCTTTAGTGTCTTATAAGTGGCTCTGACGCCGTGATGTCCAGCGCATGGTGCGTCGTGGGCATACAAGAGCATCACCCCCCTTAGGCATTGTGGCACCACAAGCCTTGGCGTTGTGGTGTCATCAGGTGCATACCACAAGATGTTGTCTATCACACGCAGCATGTGCTTGATGTCTTGCAGGCGTTTTAGACAGGGGTCGGCCGCTAGGTCAGACGGCGATAGTGGGTGGCTGGTGGGGTCTGAGAGGTGGTGCAGAAAAGTCTTTATTGACGTGTCAGAGTTTTGCATGTCCGCTATATCGTTGTTTGAGATCTGCGGAGTCAGGGCGAGAGACTGAGAGGTGGGCGGTGCGGCAGGGAAAGTTCTTTTGCTGCGGGTTAGCACTGCCACATCAAAGGTAGGTGGTTGGGCTGGGGGTGACCATGGAGTGCCGTGCAGTGCGCCAGCCTTGGCGAGGGCATCGGTTTGGTCATTCAGGTCTTTGTCGAGGCCTGGTTGTTTGGAGTGCCCCTTCACCTTTTTCCAGTAGACAATCATGTCGTGTTGTCTAGTCAGGTTGTCACATGCTTGAAACAAGTTTTGGTGTGTGACAGGCTTGCCGTTTGAAGTCTTAAAGCCATTCTGTTTCCAGCTTGGAAGGTGGCATGTGAAACTCAATCTGGCGTAGTTAGAGTCTGTGCAGATGAGGAGTTCTTTGATGTTATGGGCCGAGGCTATTTGCAGAGTTATGAGAATGGCTGCCACTTCAGCATATTGTGATGACTGGGATCCCAGCTTGAAGTGTTGCGGCGGGCAAGGCAGATCATTTACCCATAACACACCAGCACCTGCTTGACGAGAGCCCTCTTGGTTGTAGGAGCATCCGTCAACATAGGCTGTTGTTAAACCTTGGCATGCATTTTCCTCAAAGTATCTGTGACAGGTCTGTTGTTGTGGTTCTTCCACATTGGCTGTGACAGGTGGGGCGTTACCAGAGCAGTTTTGGCAGGCCGCCAGGCCGTTGCCTAGGGCTGACTTGTGGTTTTGAGCATATCTTGCTTCAACATTGCGACCCTGGAGGGCCATTAACCACGTGGCGATGCGGGAGTTGGTGACCACGCCATCACGGATGCGTTGGCTGTTGAGGAACATGACAGGCTGATGACAAGTCTCTATGATAACCTTTTGAGCTCCAATGTAGTTGGAGAATCTTTGGATGGCCCACACGGTGCAAAGCAGGGCTTTTTCACAGTCTGAGAACTTAAGCTCTGGTGGAAGAAGTGTCTTGCTGGCGTAAGCGACCACTCTTTTGTCTTGATCATGTCGTTGGTACAGGCCAGCGCTGAGACAGTGTTCGGAGAATCCAGCTTCTAAGTAGAATTCTCTTTGTGGGTCTGGGTATGCCAGGCATGGAGCTGTACATAGGTGACGCTTTAGCTCGTTCATGGCGTTGTCTTGGATGGTTGTCCAGACAAATGGGCAGTCTTTTTTCAGCAGGGTGGTCAAGGGCTTTGCAATGTCTGCATAGTTCTCTATGAATTGCCGTGAGTAATTGCACACCCCCAGAAAACTTCGCAGTTCTGAGACGTTGGTGGGGGGTTTGATGGTTTGAACGGCTTGTATGCGGCTTGTTTGCGGTTCGATGCCCTGTGACCCGATCAGTAGTCCCACGTAGTTGACTTTGGTCCGGCACCATTGCCCTTTATGGAGTGCAATCTTGGCACCTGCAGTTGTCAACTGGTTCAAAACATAGTCTATTTCTTTCAAGTGGTCGGCAACTGTGGTACTTTTCATCAACACGTCGTCCACATAGATGAGGTTTCCTCTCATTCTTGCATCGGGGCATGCTTTGTTCAGGAAGATGTTAAACTCAGCAGGTGAGTTAGCATAGCCGAATGGGCACCTTGTGAAAGTGAATTGTCTGTTGCCGAAAGTGAAAGCAAGCTTGTGTTGGTCCTCTGGATGCACTGGGATGGTCCAGAAACCTGAGGCTACGTCGAGCGTAGAGAAGATGTTGGCTCCTCTGATTTGGGGTATTTCTTGCTCCAGCTGGGTCATGGGCCATCGTGACAATGGCACCTGTTGATTCAGTTTTCGGTAGTCGATCGTTGGTCGCCACTTGCCGTTTGGCTTGATAACCGGCCAGATGGGAGCAGAATAGGTGCTGTTGCACGGACGAATAACACCCTTTTCAAGCATGGAGTCAATGATCTCTTGCACCGGTTCGTGTGATGCGATCGGGATCTTGTATTGTTTTACATAGGTAGGCGGCGCCTGAGGGTGCGTTGGGATGCGCACGGTGTGAAGGTTGGTGAGACCACAGTCTAAAGAGTCTTTGGCAAATGACGCTTTGAATTTGAAAAGGACGTCTCTGAGTTTTTGTCGGTCTGCATCGTCCTGGATTGCATCAGCGTCCATTAGGATTTGTTGAACTTGAGATTCAAATCCGGGGTAGGGCTCTTCTGTGGGTGAGTCACCTGCGGAGTTGACACGCGTAGGTGCAGAGGTCTGATCAGTCTCGCTGGGAGGCTGTTCGGAGACCGTGTAGACGGCGAGGTGTCGGTCTTCCATCAGTTCACTTCTGCATACTTGATCTTTGTCCATTGGCAGAACAGAGGCGATGGAGATGATTTTGAAGGGTGCTGTGTGCAGTGCATCGCCTGTGCACTCTTCAGGTAGCATCCCGGTTGGAATGGGACCGATGAACGGTAAAGTCAATTCAAAGTCAGGGAAATCATGGCTCACTAGCCATCCCAGCCGGTAGGCTTTTGGGATTGTGATGTCCCCTGCGGTGCAGTTGTTGAAAAGGATGTAGACTGCACGTGATGTCACTTCAGTTAGAGGCGTGGCTTCTAGTGTTAGGCCAAGTTCAATGCCTTCGGGTGACTGTTGGAAGAAACCCAATGTGTGGTTTAAGGCTTGACCACATCGCATGTTGAGTCGAACAGCGACCCCTTTGGTGTAAGCAGGTACTACAGTTTCCTGTTCGCTGATCAAGGTACAGACCTCTGGGATTGTTTGTCCTGACACGAGATTGTCGATGTGTGTGGGAACAACAGCTGGCTGTACAGTCAATGGGGCCCACAGTACTTCGTTGATAATGTCCACATGTGCTTGGAGGCGAATCAGGACGTCTGCTCCAATGTAGACATTGTGAGGTGGGTCTTGGAGGACCAGGAAGTAATGGGTAAGGCACCTGTTGTTCCAGTTCAAGTTCAAAGCACAGATACCCTTTGCAGTCACCAGGTTTGATGGACATGGATTCAAAGGGAAGCGTGTGCGCTTGTTTGCATAAGGAAGGTCAGGTGTGACCTTAATTAGTTTGTTAAAGAGTGCCAGGCTGATGGCAGAGTTGTCTGCCCATAGTGCGAGCACAATGTCTGTTGTGGGTTGGCCGTTCAGCTGCAGGTCGGTGTTGACCCTGGGGCAGAAAGGCTCGAAGTCTTTTGTGAGTTGGAAGGTGCAGAGGAGTGAACTTGACTCTTGCTCCAGTGTTGGGTGTGTGTCACACTGGCTGTCGGCGAAAGTTCCCGTGACCTTGGTGACCTGGCAGTCTGGCTCAGTTGACCTGGGTGGCTGACAGGGGAGGGGTTCTCGCACTTGAGCCCAAATTTTCAGTTGTCTGAAGTCCATTAGGGGCTCGAAGCGGTGTAGCAGGTCTTTGCCGATGAGGAGAGGGTATGTGTCCATAGGTGAAATGTACACAGGGTGGATTAAACTCATGGGACCAATGGTCAGATGGATGGGAGCTATTTGTTCAAGCCGGATGTCAGTTTGGCTGTAAGACTGCACATTCAAAACACAGTTCTGAGGTTTTAAAGTTCTGTTTTGCCTGTTAGCTTCAAATCTGAGTCTGTCAAAGAGTTTGGCTGATATCAGAGTGAGGTCCGATCCAGTGTCGACTAGTGCTTCGAGCCTCACTTCGTTTTCCAGCGTGATGGAGAGATAGAGCTTGCGTGCTAGTCCCTTTTCGATCAGGTGTCCCAGGAGTTTTGGTGCTGGGGTTTGTGTGGTGATCGACAAACAGTTAGGGTCAGTGTCTTGTGAGTCGCTGCAAAGACACACGACCAAAACAGCACTTTCAGGTATCTCAGGGGTTGGTTCACTAGTGTGAGGGGTTGCGTTGTCCACTTCAGGATGTGTGGTGGGCAGCAGCAAGGAGTGTGTGTCGCTGTCACTTGGTGTTGTGACAGCTGGCTCTGTGGTCTGTGTCAGGAGAGCAGTGTTGGGGGTGCTTGGTTCTGTAGGAAGGCTGTCCGGAAAGTTTTCAGTCCTTATTCTTAGTCATGAGGAGTCTGATTTGTCCACCTTGTCCTCCTTGTCAGTTTTCTTGTGAAGAAGCTCTTTCAGCACTTTCAGGATCTCCGCGGTCTCTGCTGCGACTTTACTGTCACTCTTTGTGGCAGGCTCAGATTTGGAATTGAGCTTGCTGGGGGCTTGCCATGAAGGTTTCCGTTGCCGCTGATCTGGGCTAGGGGTTCTTGCTGCTGGAGCTCGGCTGGTTCTTGGCCGTTGGCTGGCTTCCCATGTGGCTCTACCCCTTTGATGGTAGGTAGGCCGTGGGTTGCCATAGGAAGCTTCAGAGCTCCGGTTTGGCTGCTTGGGGCGTGCACCCTCACGGTTGCGTTGCCCTCTGCTGTCCGGAAACATTTTGGACTCGTTAAACAGTCTGTTAGGGTGGTGCTGTTGGGCGCCCTCTAGTGCCAGCTCTGGACGTTGATCAGTGATGGGGCAGATAGAGGGAGTTCTCACAGTCTTTTCAGAAACCATTTTCTGTTTGATGAACGCTTTGTGCGCTAAATCTCTCAGTTGTTGGGTTGTCATGGTTCGAGGACAGGCTAGGACCCCTAAGTGGTGACTTACGGTGGGATGCAGGTTTCGGAGGAACAAAGTTCGGAAGTTAAAGTCCTCCTCCATTTCCGGTTCATTTCGTGCACCGAAGTAGGCTTGTCTGAGGCGAGTATAATACGCTTGCGGGGTCTCCAGTCGTGCCTGCTTGAGGTTCAACGCAGTGATTAGTCCTTGATCAGTGTCTGGGTCAGAGAATTCCCGGATGAAGGCTTGTCGCAGTTGCTGGTAATCCGTTTGGACAGCGTCTGGTTGACGATCCAGGAAGCTGCGTACTTCACGGCTAGAGGTAATTCTGACCAGGTATAATCTGTCCCCTGGAGTGACATGGGGAACAGTGTTCAAATAAAAATCAATGTCCTTTAGATAAGCGTGAACATCATGACCTCCTGCAGGGTTTGGCGTGAAGGTAGGGATGTTTCTTGCCAACTTGTCAAGTTCCTTGAAGCTTCTGCCGTGGTGAGGGGCAGGAGTTGACGGGAAAGTCCCCCCTCTTCCAAAGTGCGGGGATCCTGGTTGGCTGTCTGTGGCTGCCGCGACGGTGGACGTCCGTCCCCCCTCGCAGTTGTGAAACCTTGACTGAAGACTGCGGGTCGACCGGTCAGGGGAAACTTTGTAGTGTGTGTTTCCCTGACTCGGTCACTCTGCAGTTTATAGGAGTGTTTTAGTTCTTGGTGGACAGCGTCCAGCTCAGCTTTATAAAGGTCCATTTGTTGAGTAAGTTTGTCAACTTCAGCTTGGGCGGCTTTTAGGTGATTTTCACAGGCCTTGGCTTTAGCGTCTCTGTCCTTAAATCTAGCATCGGCTCTTGAAAGGAGACCTTCGGCTCTTTCTAGTTCCGCTGTGAGTGCCTCTCGGGCTTTCTTTTCTTTCAGTTCCTTTTCATTGGTGTCCAGACGGAGGTCGTCCAGGGCCTTTTGGAGGCTTTCTATTTCCTTTCGTAGGTTCGAAGTCTGATTCCCCCTCGCTCTGTTCCTCGCTGTCGATCAGTAGCTGATTTAGCCGACTCTGGGTTTCCGTTTGTTTACGCCAAGCGTCCTCCACTTGGAGCCGTAGAGTTGCAGTTTCCTGTTCCAGGTCGGTGGCGTTTTTCTCATATAGTCGGGCTTGCGTGACGAGGGTATGGGCCAGCTTTCCTACGAGTTCGGGCCCATTCCTTGTGGTTGTAGCTTTGAGTTGGGTCCTGCCTTGTCAGGGTGTCCAGTTCGGCATCCAGCTGTTCTTGGTTCTGGGGCTTCGCGCTCGCCATCCCCTTTTGGAAGGAAGGCGGCTGTCATGGCGGTCAGCCATGTCTCGAGGCTGTCCCAGTGGGCAGCTGGGTTGGGAGACTGGGACATACTGGCTTACTGTAGGCGAGAGGAGCACAACACGCACACACAACAAGACCAAATGCAAGATTGTTCAACAATTTAGGCGCTATCCCTGTGATACGGACGATGCCGTTTACGAAAATTCGACTAAACTGAGAAGACAGTTAGACAGTGAGGTAGGGAAAATTGTTTAGGTCAGCGCAGGGCCTGAAATAAAGATTTTTGACAGGGCCGGAGCCTAGTGGGATCGAGTGTTGCCGCTCGCGGCTCCCGCTGTCAATCTGTTATTTAGTTTTCCCCGGGGGGTGCATTGTAGGCCGTGTCTCGGGGCCATCTGAAAGGCACAGTTCACACAGAGCAGAGGAGACAGAGGGAGAAGAACAAGCAAGGTAAAAGAAACTTAGACGAGGTTAGACACTAGGAGCTAACGGGATCTGTAAATGCAGAGAGGGATAAACAGTTCAGAAAGTGTTACGGCTGAAGAAGGCTTGCCGCGACTGCATGTGTGTTTTCTGAGGCAAGGATGGGTAGCACTTTGACACGGGAGAATATCTGATATTCTTGTGACCTATGCTAAGTGGATGATCTGTATTTCTTTACCTAGTTCCAGCTTGCCTGGGGTGACCCAAAATCACTCTGGCTGGGCCAATGGTGAGGGAATCTCCCGTCGCTCCAGACACTTAACTGAGGTGTCCGCGGGCCTTTCCTGTGCATCTACCTTGGTGCGCCCACTCAAACAACTTCGACTTTTAACACAACCTGGCAATTCCGAGGATGTCACCTGCTTACGACACTGCAAAAAGGGTGTCTTTCCAGAACCCCTCTTGCAGAGGTGGCCCCTCTTTAGGCCCCGGTTTGGGAGGACGTTCCAGAGATTGCCTTGTGTCGCAGCGTGAATGACCCCTCTTTGTGGAATTTACCAGATTGCTGATGTCTTTGTTGCGTGCCGCACCAATGGACAGAGACAGGAGGGTCCGAGACTTACGCACAGCTAGCGCTGGTTACGCCGGTAGGAGAAAAACCTCACCCACTGAACACCAACCAGGGATGACGATCGGATCACCACCCACAAGAGGGATGCTCCTTGGAAAATACTAAAATGTGGCAGAAGAAGGAAAACTCCAAAATTAATTAAAGTTTACCTTATTTAAACCAAATTGAGTAATTTTCTTTGGGTGTGTAAAATACAAAACCTTGCTACCTAAGGGTAAAGGAGAAAACACAGAAAGGGAATTATGATAATGTGGTTAATCATCAGAGGGACCTAGGAAGAAGGGTCAGTGAGTAAGCAGGAGAACACAGGAGCACGCCGGCGCAGTGGCGGGTTTGGGCCACCAGAGGGTGTGCTCCTAGTGGTCAGCCTGGTAGAGAAGACAAGCTTAAATGAGATCGCAATTCAAACTGGTTTAAATTCAATTCAGATAAGCATGTACAGAGATGTTACGTAACCCCTAAGGCAGTTGGATGTAGTGTGATAGGGTATCACAGATGGAAAGGGGGAAACGACGAGAAGGAAGAAAAAAAAAAATTAATTAAACTTAATTAAAAAAAAATTAATAATTAATTTTTTTTTTTTATAATTAAAGGCAAATTAATCAAAGTTAAAGAAAAATTGATAAGCGAAACTTGATTCCTTAAACCAGCAACAGTTATCAATTTATTAGCAACAAATTAACAAAAGTTATTAATTCCCTGAAATGAATTGACTCAATCAATTTATCAGAAAGGAGAAAAGGTAATCTCTTAATAAGACTTATGGATCCATCCAAGGGATAAACCAATAACCTTATTCAGAGGAAACAGGAATTAAGTGGAATTCGCCTGTAACACAATGTATGAGATTTGAATGAGAATTAAATCAGGTTTATCTGCTCACGTTTCTTAAAACCCAAGTCTGAATGAGATTATGAATATCTAACGAATGGGGTCACTTTTGATGCTGATCGCTTTCTATAAGTTGATAACACAGAATGAACCCAATTGCAAATAGACTGAAATCTCAAACAGGAGCAGGGAGAGGACGAACGTCGTAATCGCTTCACCTGTGAAAGATTAGCGATGACTGGAGGAAGAATTTCAGGGAATAGAATGACCTAATAAAAATTTCCGCGCAATGGCGCTGTCTTGCTCACGTCGGTAAAAAGGGTCTGGTGGTAATTTGAACTGAGGGGCGCAAGGCTGCGCTCTGACATAGAGGAGTCAAATTACAATCAGAACCACTTTATTGTCTTTTCTAGACGCGCGCAAAATGTGCATGCGCGCAGTGATCGAAATCCAGGCGGATTTTCTGCGTGCTATTTTCACGGATGTGTGAGGCAGAATTGAGTTCACTGCTTTTACACTTACACGTACACTATATCACAGGAATTTACATCTGTGAAAGATTAACTCCAAAAACATGAATCATTTAGCACTTAATGATTGAAATGTTCTGGTTTAACTTTTTGGTTGACTAAATCAAAAGGTTAAAACTCGGAGTTTTTCGTTAACCAAACGAATTATAATTCAGGCCTAGGTTAGGATGATCAGAGGAACATCGCTCTAATCATTCCTGTTTCTTCCTGTCCAAAAGACTCTCGTTTTGAACAGGAGAGTTTAAGAAAATATCTCTAATCGTGTACACGTCTGTACAGCAGTAAATATTTCTTTCGTCACAACTACAGTTTTAACTTTAAACACTTAAGAGTGAATATCAGTATTCCAACTGCAATTTATTTTTACAATTACCACGACTAACGCATTAGGGCTAGGTAATTTCAGTGATATGCTGTAGGGTTTCAACATACGGCGGCGCGCATTTGATTTACTCAAACAGCAGGCGTGCGGCGCGCGCACTTTGTGTCAATCAAACAGCAAAATATACAAAATTGTCACTGCATTAATTCCTCACACAACAAAGCTTAAAATATTGCCCGCATTCTCCACCAGAAAAAATAATATGTAGAGAATCTCGACTCAGGTCTTATAGCTCAATTTGAATTTAGGGAAGAATATTCAAAATTTATGATCTGGATCAACAATTTATGAACTATTCCTTGAATAGAGGGTCTCGCATATATTCATTCACCCAACGAGGGGTTTTACACCACGCTCGTCTGTCTCAGGTACATATGACGAAACTAACACAACGGATTATGATTTAGTTTGGAGCATATGTCCTTTTACAGACAGAGGAGTGTGTGATTTTTGAAAGCAATAAGAGATTGCACAAGTTTTCTAGTCAGCGCCGGCCCGCGTGCCGATCTACAAAAACTCACGAACATTGCTTTCCTTAGCTTGAATCGTGCTGGTAATGTTCAGTGCACTCGGACAGAATCAGAACGTAGCATTAGGATCTTTAATATTAAAGAGGCTTTGTTGTGAATTAATACACACAATGGCAAATGATGTATAAATGGAGTTTAATAAAACACACGGACTAAATTACACTACAAATCACACGTGATATATGTATATACAGGTAAAACAAAATAAAAATAAAACTTAAGAAAGGAAACAATGGAAAATGAGAAATACAAGAGAAATTACAGTTACTTGCACAGCTTTTAACCTTTGGAGACAACCACAGGAAATTATTTGTCTAGAATTAGATGGAACAATTTTTGCATTCGAACCTGTGTGATGCTGAGAGCACTGCTCGGTTGCCCTGGAGACGGGTACTCCTCATGATCTCTCCCATGTGGCGTGTTTGAGCTGCGGGGAGTTTGGAAGCGTCTTAGGGAGTTCCGGTGCTGGATTCCGCCTTCGTTGGAGGAGACCGCGCGCAGAATGCTAACTCGAACTGGCTATTCGCAGAAGTAAACGTGAAGTAAAAGTGAGCGAGAGACTGATAACTTTAAGAAGTTTCAGACGATGCAAGAAGATGAGTGCGAGGGCATCAGGAGATTTCCGAAGGAAGTAGATGTAGCCAGGAACCAAAGCAGGAGTGTAAGAGCAAGGCCAAAACGAAGATGAGGATGAAGAATGGGTATTGAGATGAAGGAGTAGGTTGGGAGAACTAGTTGTGCCGAGGATAGCGTTATGTTCTGTGGCACAAGCTTTTAAGGATGGTTCATGTGTTTGTCCCAAAACTCGGCTGACGCAATGAAAGCCGTTCATCACAGGGGCGTGTCCGCCCATTTGATTAACATGTGACATTGCTGATTTTGCGTCTTGAGACAAAGGAAAAGTTAGGCTAACTTTGAAAACAAACTTATACAGTGAGGATATACATTTTGTTAATATCGATATATAGTTAAACAAACAGATCACACTATAAGGATTACAGAGACATCAAACACATTGAGTTATTTTGACCGCATTGTTGGGTTACACTTTGAAGCATAGTAGTGAAGCATTACAGGCATTTTAAACTCTTTGGGTACTCGTGATTACACCTGAAGTTAGATTGGTGAATTACTGTTCTTTTACGTGCATTTCAGCATACTAGACATCTTTGGTAATCTTTTTAACAAGTTTTCAGAGCTGTCCGTGTTTGATGTGTGTGCGGGCGTGCTCTGCCCGCGAAAAGGGGGTTTGTGTGTGTGTGTGCTGTTGGTATGTGCGCGTGTTTGCACGTGCTAGCAATTAGCGTCACGCTGGTTGTGATATACATGCTGGTGTTGTCGAGCAAAAGGGGAATCTGGTTTGAGATCTCCCTGTTTTTCCCTCCTCCTATGGTGTCACAGGTCACTGAGAGGAGAAGGTTCTCTCCTTGTTTGCATTAGATTGGTCAGATGTGGTGGGGGTCTAGCGAGAGGCTCAAGATCTCTTTGATCATTTAATCACCATTAAAATCACTTAGGCCTAGACACGGTGGAGACCTGGGGTCGTAAAAGTCCAGTTGAATTTTGACCATATGTGTCGTAGGAATGTGTTGAAAAAGGCTTCTCTTTGTTACCATTTGTTGATCACATGGAATGAGTTAATGATTGTCTGATCAGAAATCCCTACAATACGCCAATTCCCCATTTTGACCTAACCAATGGGTGACATGTACATCACCCCCAAACTGCACATATAACACTACAAAAGAACAAAAAAAAAAAGAAATACACCAAAGTTTAGAGAAAAAAAAACAAAGTTTAGAGAAAAACACTCAGATCGAGTTTCTTCTTTCAGGCCTGGATATTTAATTGCCTGCAGTTCATGCAATCCAGAACTTTCTCTCTGGTTTAGTAGCTTTTTGACTGTCCCCTTTTCTTAAGGACTAGTGCAAAATGCCCGTGCAAAATAATGCCCGTGTGATTTTAGCAATTGTTGGTTTGGTGTGTTTGAGTGCTCAAATGAATAAGCGTGACGATTCAGGGAGCAAATCTGCTTTCTTCGTCCCTCTGTCTCTGGTCCTGCGCTGTGTTCACTCAGTGTGCAGTGTGAGATGGGGAGTGGCCAGCGGCTAGAGCGGCAAAAGCCAATGTGTGCTTCTTTTAGCAATATATTTAGCGATATCTTTTGCATTTCTAATCCAAACAACGTCAAACTCGGCACTGCACTTACTCGTGCCTGTAGCAAGACACTTGTGAAGTTTTGAGATCCATCGGACTAACGGTTTGAGAGATATGCGATTAACAGACACACACACAGACAGACGTTCCAAGGAGATTTATAGAAGGAGAATAGTGGGATATGGTCGGATTCCACAAATCTGTCCAGTAGAAGGGATTGTCACTCTTATTGAATTCCATGTAACTTCTTCACCTCATAGGATAGTTCATATTGCCTATGCTGATTGCATACTTGTGTTCCAGCCAATCTGTCCTGCAAACATCTCTTTGTCCTTCCTATATAAAACGCTTGGCATTCAGGGCATTCCAGTCTATATATAACAAACACAGTTTTGCAGCTTATGAAATGGTTAATATTGAACTGTTTTGAAGATACAAATTTCATCGAAGAGGTTTTGAGTCTGGAACTAGCATTTGTGCAGTGATTACAATGGTGACATTTAAAAGACCCTCTGGGTTTAGATCCCAGCCATGTTTGTTGGCCTTCTGGTTTCAAATAACTCTGAACCAGTTTATCACATGAATTTGTAGGACACCTTCTGAAAGTAACCAAAGGTGGCTCAGGAAACAGCTGGCCAAGTACATCATCATTTTCAATAATACCCCAGTTATTTATTCTCTTGATTTTTTCTGCCTTTGTACTGTATGTAGTAACGAAAATGGGTCTATCTTTTACAGGCTTAGGGGGGTTTCTTCTAAAAGTGATTCCCTATTAGCAGATTTGGCCCTGCTGTATGCTTTTTGGAGAGTCATGTTTTTATAACCCCGTTCCTTAAAACGTGACATCATTCTCTTTTGATCTCGGTCACAAATTCTCCTGGACTCTCTGGAATTGCCCATAAGGAACATTTTCCTTCAACCACTTAGGGTGAAAGCTCTTAGCTTGTAGAATTTTGTTCCTGTCAGTAGGTTTTCTAAAATCCAAAGTGTGTAAGGCACCATGTTTGTCTTTGGATAAAGTAAGATCAAGGAATTTAATACTATCTTTATTGTATTCCAAAGACAGTTTAATGTTGGGGTTAATGTTATTAAAAAAAAAATGGAACTCTTTCGAATCTGTCTCTGAACCAGACCAAAAAAGACAAACATCATCAATGTTACATCCCCACCAGACAATGTGTTTCTTCCCATTTTCCTAGAAATAGACCTGCATATGAAGGTCTGTAACATAGCACAACCTTTTATCTGTTTAAAAGTCTTATCCTGGAAAATGAAGATATTATTATTCAATGTCCATTCAGTTAGTGACAATATATAATCAGTAGTGGGCATTTCTGACCCAGGTCTTCTACTCAAAGAATGTGTCAAAGCTTCAAGTCCCTGCGAATGTTCAATGTTAGTATATACAATGCTTCTACATCCATAGTGCCTAGATATGATCAGAGTCTATGTTTTGTAGTTGTGTGATCTTTTTAAGAACATCCGTGGTGTCTTGAACAAATGCTGGGAGTGAAGGCAGACACGGTTCGATAAGTAGTAAATGTACTTAGAGATTGGTTCAGTGAGGCTGTCATTTCCAGAGATTACTGGTCTCCCTGGGAGTTGTCAACACATTTGTGGATTTTGGGTAGCATATAAAATGATGCCACTCTTGGGTTTTCATTCCACAAAAAGTTCAGTTCAGATTCAGATATCCAATCATTGTCTTTGGCCACATGTAATAGTTGTCTCAATTCCTCTTTGAGAGACTCAACAGGGTTAAATGTCAATGGTTGATACAATTCTGTGTTGTTTAACTTATGAAAAGCTTCTTTTATGTACATATCCTTTCCCCAAATTACTATAAGCCACCTTTATTTCCATTTTAATAACCAGATTACTGTCTTTGGAAAATGCTTCCAAGGCCTTCTTTTCTGCTTAAACAAATTTTCAATATCATAATTAAACTCTTTAGCAAATGTCTGTAATGCTGTATTCTGAACCAATGGGCAAATTCTAGACTTAGGTTTAAAAAGACGTCTAAGGGACAAAGAAACTGTCTGACCTGTGTCCATGGAACTTGCAGGTGTAGCCTTTGACTTGTACCAGGTCTTGAGATGTAAATTCCTGTAGAAACGGAAGAGGTCAATCTTTGTATCAAATTCTCTAGCAGAGTAGGTTGGTGCAAAGAGAAAGTCCTTTTGAAAGGACTAGGGTGCCTCTCCTCCGACAGGACTTTTCCAGAGATGTTAATTACGACTTCGTGTTCTGGTTCTGCTCCGTCCATCTGTGTTCCCAGTTTCTTTCTACCTCTTCTTCTTCCTGCCTATGCTTTTGCTTCTGTTTTTGCCATGTCCTCGGTTCGTATCCACGTCCCCACTCCGATCCTCTCCCTCTGTCGTTGCGGTGGGGTGGGTGGTTGAGAAAGAAGCCTCCCAAGGTGTCTGGACTGTAGTAGGAATGGAGCTTGTATCATCATCATCATCATCATTATGCCGAAATGTGTCGAGTATTTTTATAGTGTTGATTATGACCAAGCCATAGAAATAACGGCATTTTAACTTTTCTAAAGAGTGCCTGGATGTTCCTGTATTCATATGTACTTAAATTGTTTATATCGAAATATATGAAAATATATTTTACATATATCTATATATATTGAGAACATTCACATTCTGTAACGTTGCAGGCAGGAATGAAGCAGAGATTGAATCCAATCTCAAGCACTTTAATAAACAAACAAACAAACAACAGGTAAACCAGGGTAAATGACAGAACACTCAGAACAGGAACAGGGAACTCAGGACGGAACAAGGACAATATCAAGAACTCACAAGAGGGGTATTGCCCAAAAGTAGAATTAAGAAAGCCAGGATAACTGAAAAGTCACAGTTTGACCGAGTTTGATCCAGTGCATCCTGGCTTAATCCGTTGCACATTTGCTGAGCCAGGATGAGAACGTGCGGATATGTCAAGCCAGGTGTATATAGTTTGGATAAAGTCCAAGGGGCAACCTCTCGTCTCTCTCTGAAGCCAACACGGAAGTGAATTAAACTGCAACTCATTCGAGTGGCTGCTTGTGGCTGACTGCAAAAGCGAGTGAAATCTGTATCTCCCCCATGTTAAAATGTCTAACTTCACAGCAGAAAAAAAAAATCAGGGTTCCCACGCGTCCCTGGAAAACCTGGAAAACCTGGAAAATTAAAGACCACTTTTCCAGTCATGGAAAACACATGGAAAATGGGGAAAAATGTAAAATGTCCTGGAAATGTTTGCATTGTCCTGGAAAATAATTGTTACAAAGGGTTAAACATTTTACGCATGAATGTCTGTTTTCAGCTGCCTTCAACGAGTAATATTGGGCTGAAGCGCTTGTCTGCTTTCATTTCTGCATGTAGCCAGCACAGCGCCCCACATGACACAAACCTGCCAATATTTACGCATTTTACGTCAGTACGCGATTTGACATCTCAGTACGCTGGTAGGACTTGCCCAGGGACTTGCCCCTCCAGATTTTGGGGGTCCCTGACAAAAATATTTTAACATTAAAAATGATAATGAAAATTAATGAAAATTATAGGTCTTAAGTGATGTTTTATATTTATAACAGTAATTATTTTATTTCCTAGCGGCGAGGCAACAATCAGGGCAGCTATTAGCCGAGTGAGTTGTTGTTGTGGTGCTCCTGCTAATGTACGGACTGTAACAAAGTTGCGCTGTTGAAGCTTGCGCAGTTATTTATAACATATACATTTATAGTTAAGAAATAATATAGGCTACACATGATCAGAGTTCTGTTTTCCTGAAAGCCATCACGATTGAAACCGAGATATTGATTTCATAACAGTTCAATAAACAAATAGTTAAAATAGTTAAAAAATTATTCAGACAAGAGTGTTTTAAAAAATGAAACATTGACAATTTAAGTTTAAAGGGAGTAAAGCCTCTGTTTAGGCTATAAAGGAAATGTAATTTTACCAAAAGAAGAACTTTTAATATAAATAAATGTTAATTTTAAATCAGCCTACTTCAGTGTGATATGTTACCATATTATCATGCTTAAGTGAATAATTGTAATGTTTTTTTGTTTGTTTTTTTATTTATTACAAGGACAGTGCATATTAACATGACAAGTCAAAATATGCCAGAGTTAGCCAAAAGGCTAGTTTTCATCTGCAGTCCTAGGCCAGATGTACAATAGGCAACCTAAAAATACAATGTAAATACAACAAATATAATTAAAACATAACAAAATACAACAAACACATAAAAAATAAAAAAAATCAATGTTGACATATTTGCATGCTAAAAAGCCAAGTTTTAAAAGAACAACAAAATTGATTATAATTATTGAATTCTCTAACAGACGTTGGAATGTCATTCCATTCTTTTGAGGCTTTAATAGAGAAGGCAGATTGACTAAAAGCAGTTTTCCTGAAATTAATAACACAGTCCCTTCTAAGTGAACCTCTAGTAAGACGACTGTTATCCGACCTTATACTCAGAAACTCACTAAGAGGTGGTGGGGCCAGGCCATTAAGAATGTTATAAGCTAAACAGCCATTTGAAAACTTAACAAAGTTTTCCCAACTCAACATATTATATTTTGATAGAATTTTACAATGATGAAAATGATCGTGGTTTCTTATCAAAACATTTTAGCGTTTGTTTATACAAAGACTGTATTGGTAGCAAGGCAGAGTGGTTGACCTGAGACCAAGTAGTGAGACAATAATTCATATGAGAAAAAATCATAGAGTGCATAAACATTTTGGCAGATCATTTTGTGATGATCAGATGCAGATATCTAAATCAAAGAATATGTGGTTGGCACGTGGATTATTATTTATTTTTAACAACAGATTCGAGTGACTCAAAGTGCACCAGATTAATGAATTTATCTTTAAAATGTACAAAATTTTCTCCCGGGGGAGTATGCCCCCGGACCACCCTAGTGTTACCATTTTGCATAATCTGCCTCATTTTGAGCCACGAAAAAACACTCTCATTGGTCCTTATAATTTTGTTTATAGGCTACATAGTGTAGCAAGAGTTTTTTATATCATTTTATAATTACACATGGCAATATGAGAAGTGAAGGAGCAGTGCCCCCCAATTATGGTGGGGTAGTTCGCACTTTGCACGTTCCAGTCAGTATTTTATGCTTGTTCTATGTCCAACAGCAGAAACAAAAATTTTGCATTTTAACACATTTAGCTTTACAAAAGTTCTATCCGTTTTAGCAATATAATTAACAAAAAATTGATAAATCAAAATTTAGAGTTAATTTAGAGTCAAAAATAGCCTGGACTGCCAGCCCGAACTCCGCCCACAACATTTTTTGGATCGGGGAGTTCGGTCTGGAACTCAATCCATTGAGGAGTAATTATGATCAGACAAGAAACGGCTGGGCCAACTCAAATTGCCAGGACGGGCTTCATACGTTGATGGACAGATTGATCTGCAAGTAATCAAAAACTGCGCTATGCAAAGGAGTTGACTTACTGCGTTGCTCTGATTGGTTGTAGTAGGTCTACCGACTATCCAATTGAGTGCAGAGTTGTTGTTTTTTCCTGGTTCGGTTAAGACACGCCTCATAATCAAAGTTCAACGGAGCGGTATCAGACTTCATATTCTTTCCTGAATATGAGTATGACGAAGTCAGGCTAAGTCAAAAACACATAACTCATCAGTTTATGCCCTTATGTATATCTACCAGATGCATAATGTGCCTTGGTGCGAGCAAATGCCAATAATTTAGAAGTCCGAGAATAGTTAACATTTTCTAACGTTAGTGACTGATTGTAAATACAGCTTGACTGTGAGAGTTTGGACTTTTAAACTGATATCAGCAAGTAAAATAGCAGTGTATGAACTAAATTAGAGAATAACTTCTGTTTTAGTTTGGCATTGCAAGTAGAGGAAAGCAGGTGGCATTGTGAAAGTCAACAATCTTTGCACAAATATAATACAGATATAACAGTATAGGTACAATATCACATATCGGTATAACCCTCAGCTGTGTTTGTGCTTTTCCCAGGATTATTTCATACAATTTAATACATGTATTATACCTTCGCCCGTGCACACTGTCTGATTCCGTCGTGTTGAGTATGGAGAGACAGCCAGCGCTGTGTTTCCAGCTGTTTCCCTCACATGCACTAATGGATGTCTGATTATTTCAGCGCGTTCTCTCCGTCCATGCAATAGATGCACACCTTTGAATGAGCGAACTTGACGTGAGATGCCGATCTGACATATGTGCTTGAATCACTGTCACATGCACAAGCTTAGAGCAATATTGTAAGTTACCAATACATTTTTAACTAGCAGAATAATAATGCATCACGATACACATAGTTGACTGCTTGTATGTTGTGAGAAATGTGTGTGCTTGTATGTTGTGAGAAATATGTGTGATTTGTGTTATGTACTTGTATACATGCTCTTAACTAATTGCCCCTTGTGAGATTAATAAAGTTGATAAAAAAGTAAAGTAAATAGTCTCACTTTTTAGTTACATCTTAACTATTATAATATTTTGAAGGGCAAAACATGAACTTTAATCATTGGCTTTACTTTTTCAATCAGCTGTCACTTCAGCCTTAAGGCTGTAGCATATAGCATTAGCACCTCAGCTCCACCCGTGTCAAGATGGCGATAGCCGGCCCCGCCCACTTTAGGCTTCAAAAACGCTCTTTAGAAACCTACGGTGTGACGTAACAGATACTACGTCCATATTTTTTTACAGTCTTATGATAAATGCACGTTCACGATATTCTAAAAAGAGCGCAAAATCGATCACAGAATCACTGATCCAAAAATGGACAAAACGTGTGCAGCATACTTTTCCCCTAATGGGCAACAGCTTCTTATGGGAAACGTATGAAGAAGTGAAACATATATGTAAAAAAGCCAATACAGATGCTGTAATAAAACAAAGAGAGAATGTCTGGCAAACAATAGCAGACTCGATTCGAATGCGGTAAGTCCATAAATAATCACACTCTGAAGATGCTAGGTTGTTTTAACCCAATTTTGGTCAAATATAGACAAACCCAAATGTTGGATTTGAAAACGCAATTAATGAATTTAACCTCAACAGCTGGGTTTGTCCATATTTTTGGGTTAAAACAACCCAGCATTATTTTTTGAGTGTGCAGTGTCCACTGTAACCCTCATAATTACAATTCAAAGAGTTACTGGTCATTTAGAAAAAATAATTGTATATTTTTTCTTATAAATGGGACCAGTGGACATACATTTAACATGAAGAATAATTGCAAACACTTACCCACTATGTGTATATTTGATGTATTTATTTTCTTTTATGTCTATTATCTCTTTAATCTTTTTTACTCTTATATTTTTCTATGTAGGTTTTGTTTCTTATTGATTTAATGTAATCTATAATCAGATATGTTGCTCTATTTTTATCCATCTAATCTATTTCATCATTTGTATCTTTTCCTCTTAAAGAACAAACATGTCTGGCCAAAAAAGGACTTGGCAGCAAGTCAAGATTAAAGTACAAAGAATATTTTGCAGTCTGGTAAGTGACTTGTCTGCAGAGAACATGGTGACATGTTGGCTGACATTTAATCATCTGTGCTGATTTTCAGCAATAAAAAAAAAAAAACAAAACCCTCCAACCCAAGACTTCACCACAGCAGAGGAGCTGGCCCTGGACTAAAATAAAGAGAAGCCAGTCATTCCAATGGGTCTGCCTTATGTTCGAAATATCTTTCATGCCTGAATGCTCGTCTGAGTATTAAAACTTCCTGCATCAACTACATCATCCAACAAAGGGCAACAAATCAAAACAAATCTTTAGTCTATATATACTACATATTGACCTTGTTACAGACTTAAATGAAACCACATTTACGACTTAATGAGCCATTTCTCATGGCTATTTTATTGCAGTTGATGAGCCATTATCTCAACTGCAATAAAATAGGCTATAATTTTTTTCTCATTCAACTAGACATTTCTATAGATATACATAGACTATATTCTATTTCTCATATTGTATAGTATAGTTATTTTGCATTCTGTTGGCATTTATTGTGGACAGCAAAGTTCAAGTCTCATTTATTTATATAGCCCTTTCAACTACAACATAGACCAAAGGACTATACATCTCAAAACAAGAAAAAACATACAAAAAGTAAAAAACAAAGAAAAAGAAAAACACAATGTATAATAACAAAGTCAAGAATTAAAACAGACAGAATATAGGTTTTCACACGACTTTTAAAAACATCAGCTGATGATCCATTTTTAATATCAGGGGGAAGAGCATTCCATAGTCTAGGGCCAGCGACTGAAAAGGCTTGATCACCTTTAGTTTTAAGACGAAGTTCTTGTAAAAAAGAGCAGAGAACAATTAAAAGAGCTTTGAGATCTACTAGAGTTCATAAGCACACAATCCTTGACATATTCCGGGGCCAACCCATAAACCGCTTTATAAACAAATAACAAAATCTTATACTGTATATGTATAAAGTTATAATTGCTCAGAAAAATCTGCTTTCCTCACTGCAGGTGTATGCCAAAAAACACTTTAAATCTCAAATAATATATATGTTTATCAATCCTCTGACAGTGAAATGAACAGCAGTTTTTAGATAATAACTAAAATAGCAGTATGCATAATTAGTTGAATGACAGTATATCTAGTATTTTAATGCAGGACCATGAAGTAACTAAAACATTAATATCTAGTAGGTATTTAAGGAGGAACTAGCTGATAAATCACTAGGATTAAATCTTAGCCTGGTTGTTAGCCTGCTCTAGAGCAGGCTAGCTGCAAAGTGTAAATCTCCATAGTAAATTAATGTAGATTAATTTAGCCTCCCTTCATGCAACTGAGTCAGAGCTAAATTCAGCCAGGATAACTGGAAAATCCCAGCTTAATCCCTTATCTTGCTTTTGTGTGCAATACCCCCTAGGACTGAACTAAAACATACATAGGGCTTATGCTGCGTTCAAGTCATCTCGTATAGATCGTAATTACGAGTTGAACACCACCACAAGGGGTGCGTTCCCGTACAACAACGTAATTCGCTGATTCACTATCATAGTACGATGCATCGTTGGAAAAATTAACTAGCTAGTCATCGACTGTTTCCTGAAACCCACTGTCGCGAAGTATCGTTTAACCACGTTGGTTTCGCACGTGGTAAGTAACTGAAACTTTTAATGAAACAGTTTGAGATCCAATTAACACTAGATTTGTTTTATATAAATTCCAGACATTCTGGGGACTACAGTTGTTTTGCTTTATTACCAGACTCAATATTTGGCTCGTTCTACATAGTGGAGCGCGTCGCACATGCGCACTTTTTAAACACGTTACTTCAAATCTTTTGAAAAACTAAAAGACATAAATTACATTTGTATGTATTCTGAAATAAAAGACACTCGGTTGTACTGAATGTCAGCTTGCTCATTTTGCTCAAGATAAGGATTTATTACCTCCAAATGTCATGCAATATAGGAACGATGCCTCTAACCACAGGTCGAAGGCTGTCGTTCAAACCATACAAATTTGCGATGCTGTTTGCGAATGTTCGCTGGAACGATGGTTTCGGGAAACACTGAATCGTTGAACTATGCTGATAACGACGGAACTTGCAACCATAGTTGGCTAACGATGCTTTCGGGAAACGCACCGCTGTACGAGTTGGGGGTGTGTCAGTGAGAAACGTTCATTCAACGTTTCTGTTGACAGTAAATTTTGATTGAATTTCAATGTTTACTCATAGATATTGTAAGGCTTTTTCCATTTATAATGCAAGCTCTCTGTATGATCAAAATATGATACCATTGTAATATAAAAATTATACCTAATGATAGAGTTTACATTGGCTTCATAAGCTAATAAAAACATAAAAAGAAAAACACAACTGATGCGCATTCTTTGTTCTTCTTTTTTTTAAATAGCAGAGTTAACAAACCTTGCTGTATTTTCGTGTAATTCATTAAAAGAAGGCACCGCCATTTTGCTCTGACAAAACTGACTTAAATCGCACCTCACGTCGTAAACACGACTTCCCACCTCTGGTACGTGCGAACTTCCCAGGAGGACTTGAAGGCAGCATTAAACACAAGGGAACACTGAGCTAAACAAGATAACAAGGGGGCGTGGTTAAACTGAAACACTTGGGAACACTAATCAACATAATGGCGAACAGCTTAACATGGGACAAGACGAACATGAGACAAGACACGAACAAGTCATGACAGACAAAAACAAGGAACAAGACAAAACCCACACCATTACACATACAATGTATATACATACGGTGATATAGTATTCAGTATAAGTACATGACATCTAAAATATATGAATAATTAACAAATATTCAACTTGCAATATATGTGCAAACCTTTATACCACATATTAACACAGACTAATGGGTAATCTATCAAAAGCCATCTTTATTTATTTTTTTTAAATCAGGCACAGACACTAAACCCAATTTGAGGTTGAGCTAAAACCACAAAACGCCTTGCATATGGTCTGTACAAAGGAAATGTGATTGACAACATTTATTAACAGTGCAACATTTTTAATGAGTGCCATTGAACAGAAAATATACAAACTATACAATAGGGATGAGCGAGATACAGCATTATCTGTATCTGTATCTGTTAACCATATGAAGTATCTGTATCTGTATCTGTACTCGGACTGGGCAGGGCCTAAACCCGGAAGTGGGTCGGGTAGTCTCTGAAATGGGCGCGGCTTTAACCAGTATGTTATTTTAAAGGGCAATTCCACCTCTGGAAAGATGAATGTGTATTTAAAATGGGTCATTTATGTAGAAGAAATGTGAAATTATTTTTTAATTTGGAGCTTTCTAGACTGAGAAAAGACAGAAAATGTATTTTTGGCTTATGTGAATGAAAAACATCAACTCCCAGAATTCATTTGCTTCGCTGCCCTAGGAGGCCACGCCTACCGCTGAACCTCGCAGTATGTAAACAACAGTCTACTAGTGATTCTCCGTGATGAGTCTGTCCGAATGTGTTTCGAGATCGCCCAAAATGTCCGCGATTCGGCTTTTGCGTTCTACAGTCGTCATTCATCATGTTTACTGTGGCAAGCGGAACGAGTGCGAGCTGTATGTATAACGGCGCGAGACGAGCCAGGTTTACTGTGTCGACCGGGATGAGTGCCGGCTGTCTGGAGAACGGCGTCGAGGCCGGTGGCGTGATTACCGATGAGCGGCACCTAAGACGTAAGTTACCGGTCTCGTATCTCTCACGGAGGAGCAGGAATTTTCTTAGCAATGTTAAAACGCATCAACCGATCACTTGTTTGGCGTTCATGTAAACACAACAGTCAGATTCACCAATCATAAGGAATTGAGTTAGATTGAAACAAAAGCTGTAACTTACATGTAAACAATGAATGGCGACTTCAGAAATTAAAAGCTGAATCCCGGACATCGACGGCTCGGACATGTCCAGGAAAAGAGGACGGTAACCCCTACTACTCAGCTTTCTCCACAGAACAAGAGCCTGCTAGCTTAGCGTCCAAAAAAGATGTGTAATGTTAATCCCAATCCTCCATAACGCATCCGTCAGCGTATTCAGTAGTTTCGTCCACATTTTCAAAACGTTTCTGCCAGTGAAATCAAACGCATTGGCACTGATCTGTGATAGGTCTGTTAGCGCAATAGGTCCAACCCCCTATTGGCGGGTTTGAAAGGGTGGGGACTCGGGCTTGTAGTTTTTTACTGAAATCGCCCCTCTTACACTTCCGCCAACAATTACGTAAAATGACGATTTTTGCGTCATTGTTGGAGGAAGTGAAAAGGTAAATAGCAGATTTCTCTCGTCTCAGGGGAAAATGATAAAGTGTTGCATGACCATTCAATAGTATAACTGGGTTTCTAACAATGGAAAGCTTAATGCAAATGGGTGGAGTTGCCCTTTAAGCATGCAATTGATATGGGTTGATCAGAAATTGTTATATTTATTGCTGATAAGATAACTATTTACATGACAGCATCAGCATTGAGCTTCAGATCAATGGTTTTGATCATGATAAACAAACTACAGAACAAGTTTTGCAACAATGAATACAACACATATGCTTGCAATTATGAAGTAAAATGTAATGAACAAGAGTTTTCATCTCAACTAGGGCTGGGTGATATGGACCAAAAGTCATATCCATATTTAGGTGAATTTCGAATTTCGATATACAAAAAATATCCTGATATTTTTTCTGCAAAGTGAGAGCAAATGTTCAGTCAAAGCCAAATATGACATGTCACAAGTAGTTTTATTGAAACATGAACATTTGCAAAATCAGATGAATAAATAATAAACAGGTTTCTTCACCTTAGGGCTGCATGATTATGACAAAAATCTTATTTGCAGATTATTCCCTTGGATTGTAATTGTGATTTATTTATTTTTATTTATTTATTTATTTTGTTAATACAACGTTGGTATGAGCCATTACAGTCATTTAAAAAATATAAAAAAATAACACAAAGAAAAATATGGGCATTAAGGGGTTAATATAGATACGACAGTTACCATGGTGAATACACAATACTAACAAGAACTGTTCATGAAACATGGAAACTGCTTCTGGTGAATAAAATGAAAATCATACCTGCATTGCTTTTATTTCGTGTAATTTACAACGTAAACGGTGTTGCATGCTCGTATACCGGTAGTTTCTTTTGCACGTATACAGTGAGACATACAGCGGGCGCCGCCGCATATGCACGTGCAATTGAGTGTGCGCTACGACTAACGTTACAGTATAACGGCTGACAGGACAGCGAGTCCGTTTTGCTGAGGTGAAAGACTTTATTTCATGTTATAACATAACATGCTTTAATCAGGCATGCAAAGTGGAAAAGGAGTGACGGGGGCGCGGGGAGCAGTGCGAGAGCTCTGGGTCAGCAGCTTGCTTGGAGCAAGGATCACAGCGCAAACCTGAACTATCGATATGCGATATGGTCTAATTTCATATCACATTTAAAATATATATATTATTTATATTGATATATCGCTCAGCCCTAATCTCAACATAACTTTATTTTTTTTATTTTTTTATCCGAGCACAGATATTGACTTGTATTACTCGTATAATATTCGTACTCGTCAAAAGTGCTTTATCTGTACCGGACACTCGTTTTAGCCGAGTATTCGGCTGAACTCTACTATACAATATAAATTAAAAGAACTTTCAATGACCAAATGTCTATTTCAATCTTTCAGCAGTGCTGTTATGAAATATAAATAAAATATCTATAAACAAAATGCACAAATAATAAGGAATAGAATAAATAATATATAAACTTTCAAGGACCTTTGGGAACTGTGGAAAAGCTTATATGTTTCAATAAAACTTATTTGTGTAATGCAGTTGCAGTAATTATTTGTAAATTATTAAAGGTATTTTAGTTGAGCTAAGTAGCTATGCCTTGCATGTCCACATTGTCACGTA
>JAQIUQ010000476.1:0-342753 GCA_030378365.1 Hybognathus amarus
CTTCAGCATACATTAACTGATCTGGATGAAACTTCAGCAGTGCGTTCGCTGTAAGAGGACGATCACATGGATGTGACTATTGTGAGTCAAAGTTATAGCGCCACCAACTGGCAGCAGGAAGTGTGTCACTTTCAAAATGCTTTGAAATCACCCTCTTATTTTTACCCGATTTGCTTCAAACTTCATCTGTATAATGTACATACACGGCAGATGAAGACCTATGAATGGATTCTTGATATCTTTGAAACTGTTGCCGTGGCGACGCATCAAACTTTACCATTCTTTTAGGATGCATTCTTTTAGGGATTTGAACATTTGTCCATAAATCAAACACACGTGCATGGATTAATATGAAACTCGGTACACTCATAGATCACATCAGGCCAAACAACTTTCGTGCTCTAAGTTTTACGACAGTTCAAACGGAAGTCGGGAATTATGTTTTTTTTTTTAAAATAATTGTCCTAGAAAAACATCAAATTACAACCCATGCTGTTACCAATCACCACCAAACTCGGTGTGCATGAAGTCAAGACATTGAGGATGCTATATTCCGGACGGATTTTTGATATCTCGAACGGTTTGGCCGTGGCGGATTTTTTTGACTGAAAAAAGGACACATAAAGTGTGTTATAACTTGGTTAGTTTTACTGACAGTTACAAAACTTGCCGTGTATATTGTTCTATTCAAGCCAAACAACTTTCTAATTAACAATAATAAGCTCAAACCCACAGAAAGTCAGATATTGTAGTTTGAATATGATCATGCTCTTTCTAAACCTAGGCCTGTCACACAGTCTGTGTGTGTGTGTGTGTGTGTGTGTGTAGGGGGAGGGGGCTTAATCATTTCACTGTGTGTCTGGCCTGCTAAAGTAAATACATTTCTTAAGCCTGGTATTTTTTACATAAGTTTTTATTTTTATTTTTTTTATAAGTAAAGGCATATAACCTGTTTAATTGTAGTGCATTGACAATAGTTTTATATAATTAGTGTATTAATTAAATTAACTTGGTCCATAAATCAAAAAAGTAAGTAAATAAATCAAAAGGAAGTGTGTTAAAACTTCTGCATACATTAACTGATCTTGATGAAACTTCAGCAGTGTGTTCGTTGTAAGAGGTCGATCACATAGATGTGAGTCAAATATATAGCGCCACCAACTGGCAGCAGAAAGTGTTTCACTTTCAAAATGCTTTGAAATCGCACTCTTACTTTTACCCGATTTGCTTCAAATGTAAACACACGCCAGATGAAGAGCTGTGAAAGCATTATTCAATATCTAAGATAATGTTGCCATAGCAACGCATCAAACTTTAACATTCCTTTTTTTTGATGATTTTGAGTCTCTTAGCGGCTTTTGGGGCCCTTAATGGGTTTGAAAACTCTTGAAACTTTGCACACAGGTCAGATCCCACAGCCATCAGAGCCGGGCTGAAGATGGTACCCGGGTGTGGCAAGGGGGCTAGACAGCGCCCCTGGAACGGGGTCCAAAAACTTGGTCCATAAATCAAACACGCTTGCATGTAATAATATGAAACTCAGTACACATGTTGATCTCATCGTTTCATATATTCATATATTCTCCTCAAGCCGGACAACTTTCTAATTTACACTCATGAGCTAGGACCCACAGAAAGTCAGATATTTTGGTTTGAAAATGTTGAGTGTCTCTCTGAGCCTACACTTCTGTATGGCAAGCCCTTTTAACATTTAAAAGCTAAGTTTGACTATTCGTAATTAACATTGTAGATATCAATAACGTCTTTCTAGTCGTAATTACATTTTGGATAGTTTGTATTATCATTTAAGATATCTGTAACGTAATTGTGACTAGTCGAAACGACAGATAGAGTATGGCAAACCGTTTTAACATTTAATCATTTTAACCTACTAGTCTCTATTTTCATGCTACTAGTACTTATTTTTTAGATACTAGTATCTATTCCATTAAGTACTAGTACTTATTCATTAGCTACTAGTGCTTATTCTTTAGATACTAGTGCCTTTTCTTTAGATACTAGTGTTTATTCTTTAGGTAGTAGTACCTTTTTAAAGATACTAGTACTTATTCATTAGACACTAGTCCTTATTTATTAGATACTAGTACTTATTCATTAGATGCTAGTCCTTATTCATTACATACCAATGCTTATTAATTAGTTACTAGTACTTATTCATTAGATACTAGTATCTATTAAATAGATACTAGTACTTATTCATTAGACACTAGTACTTATTTCAATGGTGACTAGTAACTATTCTTTTGTTACTACTAGTCACATTTTTTCCATTGACTTCTATGGTGATCTGTCATTCAGATATCAACTATTCAGTTCTGACTAGTATGTTAGTATGTATTCCAATTGTGGAATACATACTAGTATGTATTCCAAAGCAGGGGTTACGTTTCTGCACGTCGTGCAGAATAACCCAAAAGGCACCAAGGTGGCGGTGCCACCGGCTTTATATATATATATATATATATATACACTCACCGGCCACTTTATTAGGTACACCTGTCCAACTGCTCGTTAACACTTAACTTCTAAGCAGCCATTCACATGGCGGCAACTCAGTGCATTTAGGCATGTAGACATGGTCAAGAACAATCTCCTGCAGTTCAAACCGAGCATCAGTATGGGGAAGAAAGGTGATTTGAGTGACTTTGAACGTGGCATGATTGTTGGTGCCAGAAGGGCTGGTCTGAGTATTTCAGAAACTGCTAATCTACTGGGATTTTCACGCACAACCATCTCTAGGGTTTACAGAGAATGGTCGAGAAAAGAAAAAACATCCAGTGAGCGGCAGTTCTGTGGGCGGAAATGCCTTGTTGATGCCAGAGGTCAGAGGAGAATGGCCAGACTGGTTCGAGCTGATAGAAGGGCAACAGTGACTCAAATAACCACCCGTTACAACCAAGGTGGGCAGAAGAGCATCTCTGAACGCACAGTACATCGAACTTTGAGGCAGATGGGCTACAGCAGCAGAAGACCACACCGGGTGCCACTCCTTTCAGCTAAGAACAGGAAACTGAGGCTACAATTTGCACAAGCTCATCGAAATTGGACAATAGAAGATTGGAAAAACGTTGCCTGGTCTGATGAGTCTCGATTTCTGCTGCGACATTCGGATGGTAGGGTCAGATTTGCGCGTCTACAACATGAAAGCATGGATCCATCCTGCCTTGTATCAACGGTTCAGGCTGGTGGTGGTGGTGTCATGGTGTGGGGAATATTTCTTGGCACTCTTTGGGCCCCTTGGGACCAATTGAGCATCGTCTACGCCACAGCCTACCTGAGTATTGTTGCTGACCATGTCCATCCCTTTATGACCACAATGTACCCAACTTCTGATGGCTACTTTCAGCAGGATAATGCGCCATGTCATAAAGCTGGAATCATCTCAGACTGGTTTCTTGAACATGACAATGAGTTCGCTGTACTCAAATGGCCTCCACAGTCACCAGATCTCAATCCAATAGAGCATCTTGGGATGTGGTGGAGAACGGGAGATTCGCATCATGGATGTGCAGCCGACAAATCTGCGGCAACTGTGTGATGCCATCATGTCAATATGGACCAAACTCCCTGAGGAATGCTTCCAGCACCTTGTTGAATCTATGCCACGAAGAATTGAGGCAGTTCTGAAGGCAAAAGGGTTCGAACGTTACCAGCATGGGGTACCTGAATAAAGTGGCCGGTGAGTGTATATATATATATATATAGCTGCGAGCAGCTCTATAAATGAGGGCCTGCGAGCAGCGAGGCGGGTACGGCGGTACATCCCGGTGCCTTTAGGCACCGGGGGTTGCGGTGCCACCGGCTTGGGCCGCGGATCGCTGCTCGCAGCTATATTTTATTTATTTTTTTCTTTTTTTAGCCACTATTCGGGCACTTTTGGGGCCCTTAACATGCTCGAAAACTCTTGAAACTTTGCACACGGGTCAGAACCCGCGGCCATCAGAGCCGGGCTGAAGCTGGTACCCGGGCGTGGCAGGGCGGCTCGTCAGCGCCCCCTGGAATGGGGTCCGACACCTGGTCCATAACTCAAACACACTTGCATGTAATAATATGAAACTCGGTACACATGTCGATAGCAGAATTTCATCTATACCTCGCGTTCTTGCTTTTTACCCCAGCCCAACAGGAAGTCGGCTATTGAGGTTTTTTTGTAAAACACACGCAATGAACTTTTAAATACTCCTCCTAGAGCTCTGATCCAAATTCGACGAAACTCGGTCAGCTAGAAGTCAAGACATTGAGGATGAAAGTTTGTGTGGGGATTTTTGATATCTCGAACGGTTTGGCCGTGGCGAGGAAACGAAACTATGGCGAGAAACGTGAAACAGGAAGTGTGTCATAACTTCAGCATACATTAACTGATCTGGATGAAACTTCAGCAGTGCGTTCGCTGTAAGAGGACGATCACATGGATGTGACTATTGTGAGTCAAAGTTATAGCGCCACCAACTGGCAGCAGGAAGTGTGTCACTTTCAAAATGCTTTGAAATCACCCTCTGATTTTTACCCGATTTGCTTCAAACTTCATCTGTATAATGTACATACACGGCAGATGAAGACCTATGAATGGATTCTTGATATCTTTGAAACTGTTGCCGTGGCGACGCATCAAACTTTACCATTCTTTTAGGATGCATTCTTTTAGGGATTCGAACATTTGTCCATAAATCAAAACACACGTGCATGGATTAATATGAAACTCGGTACACTCATAGATCACATCAGGCCAAACAACTTTCGTGCTCTAAGTTTTACGACAGTTCAAACGGAAGTCGGGAATTATGTTTTTTTTTTTTAAATAATTGTCCTAGAAAAACATCAAATTACAACCCATGCTGTTACCAATCACCACCAAACTCGGTGTGCATGAAGTCAAGACATTGAGGATGCTATATTCCGGACGGATTTGTGATATCTCGAACGGTTTGGCCGTGGCGGATTTTTTTGACTAAAAAAGGACACATAAAGTGTGTTATAACTTGGTTAGTTTTACTGACAGTTACAAAACTTGCCGTGTATATTGTTCTATTCAAGCCAAACAACTTTCTAATTAACAATAATAAGCTCAAACCCACAGAAAGTCAGATATTGTAGTTTGAATATGATCATGCTCTTTCTGAGCCTAGGCCTGTCACACAGTCTGTGTGTGTGTGTGATTTTGAGTCTCTTGACACACATTCTGTGTGTGTGTGTAGGGGGAGGGGGCTTAATCATTTCACTGTGTGTCTGGCCTGCTAAAGTAAATACATTTCTTAAGCCTGGTATTTTTTAAATAAGTTTTTATTTTTATTTTTTTATAAGTAAAGGCATATAACCTGTTTAATTGTAGTGCATTGACAATAGTTTTATATAATTAGTGTATTAATTAAATTAACTTGGTCCATAAATCAAAAAGTAAGTAAATAAATCAAAAAGGAAGTGTGTTAAAACTTCTGCATACATTAACTGATCTTGATGAAACTTCAGCAGTGTGTTCGTTGTAAGAGGTCGATCACATGGATGTGAGTCAAATATATAGCGCCACCAACTGGCAGCAGAAAGTGTTTCACTTTCAAAATGCTTTGAAATCACACTCTTACTTTTACCCGATTTGCTTCAAACTTCATCTGTATAATGTAAACACACGCCAGATGAAGAGCTGTGAAAGCATTATTCAATATCTAAGATAATGTTGCCATAGCAACGCATCAAACTTTAACATTCCTTTTTTTTGATGATTTTGAGTCTCTTAGCGGCTTTTGGGGCCCTTAATGGGTTTGAAAACTCTTGAAACTTTGCACACAGGTCAGATCCCACAGCCATCAGAGCCGGGCTGAAGATGGTACCCGGGTGTGGCAAGGGGGCTAGACAGCGCCCCCTGGAACGGGGTCCAAAAACTTGGTCCATAAATCAAACACGCTTGCATGTAATAATATGAAACTCAGTACACATGTTGATCTCATCGTTTCATATATTCATATATTCTCCTCAAGCCGGACAACTTTCTAATTTACACTCATGAGCTAGGACCCACAGAAAGTCAGATATTTTGGTTTGAAAATGTTGAGTGTCTCTCTGAGCCTACACTTCTGTATGGCAAGCCCTTTTAACATTTAAAAGCTAAGTTTGACTATTCGTAATTAACATTGTAGATATCAACAACGTCTTTCTAGTCGTAATTACATTTTGGATAGTTTGTATTATCATTTAAGATATCTGTAACGTAATTGTGACTAGTCGAAACGACAGATAGAGTATGGCAAGCCGTTTTAACATTTAATCATTTTAACCTACTAGTCTCTATTTTCATGCTACTAGTACTTATTTTTAGATACTAGTATCTATTCCATTAAGTACTAGTACTTATTCATTAGCTACTAGTGCTTATTCTTTAGATACTAGTGCCTTTTCTTTAGATACTAGTGTTTATTCTTTAGGTACTAGTACCTTTTTAAAGATACTAGTACTTATTCATTAGAAACTAGTCCTTATTTATTAGATACTAGTACTTATTCATTAGATGCTAGTCCTTATTCATTACATACCAATGCTTATTAATTAGTTACTAGTACTTATTCATTAGATACTAGTACCTATTAAATAGATACTAGTACTTATTCATTAGACACTAGTACTTATTTCAATGGTGACTAGTAACTATTCTTTTGTTACTAGTCACATTTTTTCCATTGACTTCTATGGTGATCTGTCATTCAGATATCAACTATTCAGTTCTGACTAGTATGTTAGTATGTATTCCAATTGTGGAATACATACTAGTATGTATTCCAAAGCAGGGGTTACGTTTTTGCACGTCGTGCAGAATAACCCTAAAGGCACCAAGGTGGCGGTGCCACCGGCTTTATATATATATATATATATATATATATATATATATAAATATAGCTGCGAGCAGCGATGGAAGGCCAAAGCCGGCGGTACCGCCATCCCGGTGCCTTAGGTAACTAAAGGCACCGGGATTGCGGTGCCACCGGCTTGGCCCGCAATCGCTGCTCGTTCCACTTTATTTGGGCCCAAGCCTAGGCGTATAGCCCTATTGTTTTCTTCCTATACTTTTTTTTCTTTTTTTTTTTTTTTTCTCTAGCGACTATTCGGGCACTTTTGGGGCCCTTAACATGCTCGAAAACTCTTGAAACTTTGCACACGGGTCAGAACCCGCGGCCATCAGAGCCGGGCTGAAGCTGGTACCCGGGCGTGGCAGGGCGGCTCGTCAGCGCCCCCTGGAATGGGGTCCGAACACCTGGTCCATAACTCAAACACACTTGCATGTAATAATATGAAACTCGGTACACATGTCGATAGCAGAATTTCATCTATACCTCGCGTTCTTACTTTTTACCCCAGCCCAACAGGAAGTCGGCTATTGAGGTTTTTTTGTAAAACACACGCAATGAACTTTTAAATACTCCTCCTAGAGCTCTGATCCAAATTCGACGAAAACTCGGTCAGCGTGAAGTCAAGACATTGAGGATGAAAGTTTGCGTGGGGATTTTTGATATCTCGTAACGGTTTGGCCGTGGCGAGGAAACGAAACTATGGCGAGAAACGTGAAACAGGAAGTGTGTCATAACTTCAGCATACATTAACTGATCTGGATGAAACTTCAGCAGTGCGTTCGCTGTAAGAGGACGATCACATGGATGTGACTATTGTGAGTCAAAGTTATAGCGCCACCAACTGGCAGCAGGAAGTGTGTCACTTTCAAAATGCTTTGAAATCACCCTCTTATTTTTACCCGATTTGCTTCAAACTTCATCTGTATAATGTAAATACCCGGCAGATGAAGACCTATGAATGGATTCTTGATATCTTTGAAACTGTTGCCGTGGCGACGCATCAAACTTTACCATTCTTTTAGGATGCATTCTTTTAGGGATTCGAACATTTGTCCATAAATCAAACACACGTGCATGGATTAATATGAAACTCGGTACACTCATAGATCACATCAGGCCAAACAACTTTCGTGCTCTAAGTTTTACGACAGTTCAAACGGAAGTCGGGAATTATGTTTTTTTTTTTTAAAATAAATGTCCTAGAAAAACATCAAATTACAACCCATGCTGTTACCAATCACCACCAAACTCGGTGTGCATGAAGTCAAGACATTGAGGATGCTAAATTCCGGACGGATTTGTGATATCTCGAACGGTTTGGCCGTGGCGGATTTTTTTGACTAAAAAAAGGACACATAAAGTGTGTTATAACTTGGTTAGTTTTACTGACAGTTACAAAACTTGCCGTGTATATTGTTCTATTCAAGCCAAACAACTTTCTAATTAACAATAATAAGCTCAAACCCACAGAAAGTCAGATATTGTAGTTTGAATATGATCATGCTCTTTCTGAGCCTAGGCCTGTCTTTGCCTTTGAGTCTCTGACACAGTCTGTGTGTGTGTGTGTGTGTGTGTGTGTGTGTGTGTGTGTGTGTGTGTGTAGGGGGAGGGGGCTTAATCATTTCACTGTGTGTCTGGCCTGCTAAAGTAAATACATTTCTTAAGCCTGGTATTTTTTAAATAAGTTTTTATTTTTATTTTTTTATAAGTAAAGGCATATAACCTGTTTAATTGTAGTGCATTGACAATAGTTTTATATAATTAGTGTATTAATTAAATTAACTTGGTCCATAAATCAAAAAGTAAGTAAATAAATCAAAAAGGAAGTGTGTTAAAACTTCTGCATACATTAACTGATCTTGATGAAACTTCAGCAGTGTGTTCGTTGTAAGAGGCCGATCACATGGATGTGACTATTGTGAGTCAAAGGCTGCGTTTACACTTGGCATTAACATGCGATCACCGTGATCTGATCAAGCAGATCGGATCATTAGCCAATCAGGACATGGTGAGTTTACATTTGGTCACATTAAGTAGCCTCTGTATCTGGATAGAAGAGCGGATTTCTGTTTCCTGCATAATATTTAAATTAGATATGTTGCACGACACCAGATTAAGAGTAAAAATGATGCAAATAAAACAATGTCCCAGTTGCTTTCACTCATTCGCTTTGCAATCTCCAGTAATTAGATAAAAAAAATGTTAACGAAGTTATACTTCCAGAGTTGATCATACAAAAATAACTGGGTTGATCATAAAACAAGTCATATCATCGATCATCTGGTTTTAAGGTTATAGCGTGCAATGACTATATTGACAGAAATGGGAGATTGGTTAACATGCAAAGACATTCAATAAAAACATTCAACATTTAAAAAATCAGATTGCGATTATTCCTCTGGCAAAGCAGCATGCAGCTCTTATTTAAGATCTCATGACTGACTGTGAATGTACAGGCGATCGCCTCGTTCAGATAATGTTGCACAATTAAAATGAAAAATGACACACATAGTATCATGTAAGCCTAAATTAACTGTTTTAAAGATAAACGTTTATTGTAAGATTCAAATAAGTTTTTATTTCTTGTCTAAACTGCGTCTGGCCATTATTTTTCTCACAGCCACGCGGGGAGACTGGGTGGGATTTAAATTACGTCCACCTGTGAATGCAGACACGATGGCTGGATTGCGTTTACATTACACTGAGATCCGATCACAAAGCGTCCTCGACTAAACCTCTGAACCTGGACACGCCGATCGGATAACATTCCGATTAGAAGCGCGTTTACACTTGTCTTTTCAATGTGTATGTGGACAACATCCGGATACAGGTCGCATATTAATGCCAAGTGTAAACGCAGCCAAATATATAGCGCCACCAACTGGCAGCAGAAAGTGTTTCACTTTCAAAATGCTTTGAAATCACACTCTTACTTTTACCCGATTTGCTTCAAACTTCATCTGTATAATGTAAACACACGCCAGATGAAGAGCTGTGAAAGCATTATTCAATATCTAAGATAATGTTGCCATAGCAACGCATCAAACTTTAACATTCCTTTTTTTGATGATTTTGAGTCTCTTAGCGGCTTTTGGGGCCCTTAATGGGTTTGAAAACTCTTGAAACTTTGCACACAGGTCAGATCCCACAGCCATCAGAGCCGGGCTGAAGATGGTACCCGGGTGTGGCAAGGGGGCTAGACAGCGCCCCCTGGAACGGGGTCCAAAAACTTGGTCCATAAATCAAACACGCTTGCATGTAATAATATGAAACTCAGTACACATGTTGATCTCATCGTTTCATATATTCATATATTCTCCTCAAGCCGGACAACTTTCTAATTTACACTCATGAGCTAGGACCCACAGAAAGTCAGATATTTTGGTTTGAAAATGTTGAGTGTCTCTCTGAGCCTACACTTCTGTATGGCAAGCCCTTTTAACATTTAAAAGCTAAGTTTGACTATTCGTAATTAACATTGTAGATATCAACAACGTCTTTCTAGTCGTAATTACATTTTGGATAGTTTGTATTATCATTTAAGATATCTGTAACGTAATTGTGACTAGTCGAAACGACAGATAGAGTATGGCAAGCCGTTTTAACATTTAATCATTTTAACCTACTAGTCTCTATTTTCATGCTACTAGTACTTATTTTTTAGATACTAGTATCTATTCCATTAAGTACTAGTACTTACTAGTACTTATTCATTAGATACTAGTACCTATTAAATAGATACTAGTACTTATTCATTAGACACTAGTACTTATTTCAATGGTGACTAGTAACTATTCTTTTGTTACTAGTCACATTTTTTCCATTGACTTCTATGGTGATCTGTCATTCAGATATCAACTATTCAGTTCTGACTAGTATGTTAGTATGTATTCCAATTGTGGAATACATACTAGTATGTATTCCAAAGCAGGGGTTACGTTTCTGCACGTCGTGAGAATAACCCTAAAGGCACCAAGGTGGCGGTGCCACCGGCTTTATATATATATATATATATATATATATATATATATATATATATATATACGTATATACATATATATATATATATATATATATATATATATAAATATAGCTGCGAGCAGCGATGGAGGGCCGAAGCCGGCGGTACCGCCATCCCGGTGCCTTTAGGCACCGGGGTTGCGGTGCCACCGGCTTGGGCCTGCGATCACTGCTCCCAGCTATATTTTTTTTTATTTTTTTTCTTTTTCTAGCGACTATTCGGGCACTTTTGGGGCCCTTAACATGCTCGAAAACTCTTGAAACTTTGCACACGGGTCAGAACCCGCGGCCATCAGAGCCGGGCTGAAGCTGGTACCCGGGCGTGGCAAGGCGGCTCGTCAGCGCCCCCTGGAATGGGGTCCGAACACCTGGTCCATAACTCAAACACACTTGCATGTAATAATATGAAACTCGGTACACATGTCGATAGCAGAATTTCATCTATACCTCGCGTTCTTACTTTTTACCCCAGCCCAACAGGAAGTTGGCTATTGAGGTTTTTTTGTAAAACACACGCAATGAACTTTTAAATACTCCTCCTAGAGCTCTGATCCAAATTCGACGAAACTCGGTCAGCGTGAAGTCAAGACATTGAGGATGAAAGTTTGCGTGGGGATTTTTGATATCTCGAACGGTTTGGCCGTGGCGAGGAAACGAAACTATGGCGAGAAACGTGAAACAGGAAGTGTGTCATAACTTCAGCATACATTAACTGATCTGGATGAAACTTCAGCAGTGCGTTCGCTGTAAGAGGACGATCACATGGATGTGACTATTGTGAGTCAAAGTTATAGCGCCACCAACTGGCAGCAGGAAGTGTGTCACTTTCAAAATGCTTTGAAATCACCCTCTTATTTTTACCCGATTTGCTTCAAACTTCATCTGTATAATGTAAATACACGGCAGATGAAGACCTATGAATGGATTCTTGATATCTTTGAAACTGTTGCCGTGGCGACGCATCAAACTTTACCATTCTTTTAGGATGCATTCTTTTAGGGATTCGAACATTTGTCCATAAATCAAACACACGTGCATGGATTAATATGAAACTCGGTACACTCATAGATCACATCAGGCCAAACAACTTTCGTGCTCTAAGTTTTACGACAGTTCAAACGGAAGTCGGGAATTATGTTTATTTTTTTTAAATAAATGTCCTAGAAAAACATCAAATTACAACCCATGCTGTTACCAATCACCACCAAACTCGGTGTGCATGAAGTCAAGACATTGAGGATGCTAAATTCCGGACGGATTTGTGATATCTCGAACGGTTTGGCCGTGGCGGATTTTTTTGACTAAAAAAGGACACATAAAGTGTGTTATAACTTGGTTAGTTTTACTGACAGTTACAAAACTTGCCGTGTATATTGTTCTATTCAAGCCAAACAACTTTCTAATTAACAATAATAAGCTCAAACCCACAGAAAGTCAGATATTGTAGTTTGAATATGATCATGCTCTTTCTGAGCCTTGGTCTGTCTCTTTGCATGTCTCTTGACACACAGTCTGTGTGTGTGTGTGTGTGTGTGTGTGTAGGGGGAGGGGGCTTAATCATTTCACTGTGTGTCTGGCCTGCTAAAGTAAATACATTTCTTAAGCCTGGTATTTTTTAAATAAGTTTTTATTTTTATTTTTTTATAAGTAAAGGCATATAACCTGTTTAATTGTAGTGCATTGACAATAGTTTTATATAATTAGTGTATTAATTAAATTAACTTGGTCCATAAATCAAAAAAGTAAGTAAATAAATCAAAAAGGAAGTGTGTTAAAACTTCTGCATACATTAACTGATCTTGATGAAACTTCAGCAGTGTGTTCGTTGTAAGAGGCCGATCACATGGATGTGACTATTGTGAGTCAAAGGCTGCGTTTACACTTGGCATTAACATGCGATCACCGTGATCTGATCAAGCAGATCGGATCATTAGCCAATCAGGACATGGTGAGTTTACATTTGGTCACATTAAGTAGCCTCTGTATCTGGATAGAAGAGCGGATTTCTGTTTCCTGCATAATATTTAAATTAGATATGTTGCACGACACCAGATTAAGAGTAAAAATGATGCAAATAAAACAATGTCCCAGTTGCTTTCACTCATTCGCTTTGCAATCTCCAGTAATTAGATAAAAAAAATGTTAACGAAGTTATACTTCCAGAGTTGATCATACAAAAATAACTGGGTTGATCATAAAACAAGTCATATCATCGATCATCTGGTTTTAAGGTTATAGCGTGCAATGACTATATTGACAGAAATGGGAGATTGGTTAACATGCAAAGACATTCAATAAAAACATTCAACATTTAAAAAATCAGATTGCGATTATTCCTCTGGCAAAGCAGCATGCAGCTCTTATTTAAGATCTCATGACTGACTGTGAATGTACAGGCGATCGCCTCGTTCAGATAATGTTGCACAATTAAAATGAAAAATGACACACATAGTATCATGTAAGCCTAAATTAACTGTTTTAAAGATAAACGTTTATTGTAAGATTCAAATAAGTTTTTATTTCTTGTCTAAACTGCGTCTGGCCATTATTTTTCTCACAGCCACGCGGGGAGACTGGGTGGGATTTAAATTACGTCCACCTGTGAATGCAGACACGATGGCTGGATTGCGTTTACATTACACTGAGATCCGATCACAAAGCGTCCTCGACTACCTCCGAACCTGGACACGCCGATCGGATAACATTCCGATCAGAAGCGCGTTTACACTTGTCTTTTCAATGTGTATGTGGACAACATCCGGATACAGGTCGCATATTAATGCCAAGTGTAAACGCAGCCAAATATATAGCGCCACCAACTGGCAGCAGAAAGTGTTTCACTTTCAAAATGCTTTGAAATCACACTCTTACTTTTACCCGATTTGCTTCAAACTTCATCTGTATAATGTAAACACACGCCAGATGAAGAGCTGTGAAAGCATTATTCAATATCTAAGATAATGTTGCCATAGCAACGCATCAAACTTTAACATTCCTTTTTTTGATGATTTTGAGTCTCTTAGCGGCTTTTGGGGCCCTTAATGGGTTTGAAAACTCTTGAAACTTTGCACACAGGTCAGATCCCACAGCCATCAGAGCCGGGCTGAAGATGGTACCCGGGTGTGGCAAGGGGGCTAGACAGCGCCCCCTGGAACGGGGTCCAAAAACTTGGTCCATAAATCAAACACGCTTGCATGTAATAATATGAAACTCAGTACACATGTTGATCTCATCGTTTCATATATTCATATATTCTCCTCAAGCCGGACAACTTTCTAATTTACACTCATGAGCTAGGACCCACAGAAAGTCAGATATTTTGGTTTGAAAATGTTGAGTGTCTCTCTGAGCCTACACTTCTGTATGGCAAGCCCTTTTAACATTTAAAAGCTAAGTTTGACTATTCGTAATTAACATTGTAGATATCAACAACGTCTTTCTAGTCGTAATTACATTTTGGATAGTTTGTATTATCATTTAAGATATCTGTAACGTAATTGTGACTAGTCGAAACGACAGATAGAGTATGGCAAGCCGTTTTAACATTTAATCATTTTAACCTACTAGTCTCTATTTTCATGCTACTAGTACTTATTTTTTAGATACTAGTATCTATTCCATTAAGTACTAGTACTTATTCATTAGCTACTAGTGCTTATTCTTTAGATACTAGTGCCTTTTCTTTAGATACTAGTGTTTATTCTTTAGGTACTAGTACCTTTTTAAAGATACTAGTACTTATTCATTAGACACTAGTCCTTATTTATTAGATACTAGTACTTATTCATTAGATGCTAGTCCTTATTCATTACATACCAATGCTTATTAATTAGTTACTAGTACTTATTCATTAGATACTAGTACCTATTAAATAGATACTAGTACTTATTCATTAGACACTAGTACTTATTTCAATGGTGACTAGTAACTATTCTTTTGTTACTAGTCACATTTTTTTCCATTGACTTCTATGGTGATCTGTCATTCAGATATCAACTATTCAGTTCTGACTAGTATGTTAGTATGTATTCCAATTGTGGAATACATACTAGTATGTATTCCAAAGCAGGGGTTACGTTTTTGCACGTCGTGCAGAATAACCCTAAAGGCACCAAGGTGGCGGTGCCACCGGCTTTATATATATATATATATATATATATATATATATATATATATATATATATATATATATATATATATATATATATATAATATAGCTGCGAGCAGCGATGGAGGGCCAAAGCCGGCGGTACCGCCATCCCGGTGCCTTTAGGCACCGGGGTTGCGGTGCCACCGGCTTGGGCCCGCAGTCGCTGCTCGCAGCTATATTTTTTTTTTTTTTTTTTTTTTTTTTCTTTTTCTAGCGACTATTCGGGCACTTTTGGGGCCCTTAACATGCTCGAAAACTCTTGAAACTTTGCACACGGGTCAGAACCCGCGGCCATCAGAGCCGGGCTGAAGCTGGTACCCGGGCGTGGCAGGGCGGCTCGTCAGCGCCCCCTGGAATGGGGTCCGAACACCTGGTCCATAACTCAAACACACTTGCATGTAATAATATGAAACTCGGTACACATGTCGATAGCAGAATTTCATCTATACCTCGCGTTCTTGCTTTTTACCCCAGCCCAACAGGAAGTCGGCTATTGAGGTTTTTTTGTAAAACACACGCAATGAACTTTTAAATACTCCTCCTAGAGCTCTGATCCAAATTCGACGAAAACTCGGTCAGCGTGAAGTCAAGACATTGAGGATGAAAGTTTGTGTGGGGATTTTTGATATCTCGAACGGTTTGGCCGTGGCGAGGAAACGAAATTATGGCGAGAAACGTGAAACAGGAAGTGTGTCATAACTTCAGCATACATTAACTGATCTGGATGAAACTTCAGCAGTGCGTTCGCTGTAAGAGGACGATCACATGGATGTGACTATTGTGAGTCAAAGTTATAGCGCCACCAACTGGCAGCAGGAAGTGTGTCACTTTCAAAATGCTTTGAAATCACCCTCTTATTTTTACCCGATTTGCTTCAAACTTCATCTGTATAATGTACATACACGGCAGATGAAGACCTATGAATGGATTCTTGATATCTTTGAAACTGTTGCCGTGGCGACGCATCAAACTTTACCATTCTTTTAGGATGCATTCTTTTAGGGATTCGAACATTTGTCCATAAATCAAACACACGTGCATGGATTAATATGAAACTCGGTACACTCATAGATCACATCAGGCCAAACAACTTTCGTGCTCTAAGTTTTACGACAGTTCAAACAGAAGTCGGGAATTATGTTTTTTTTTTTTAAATAATTGTCCTAGAAAAACATCAAATTACAACCCATGCTGTTACCAATCACCACCAAACTCGGTGTGCATGAAGTCAAGACATTGAGGATGCTATATTCCGGACGGATTTTTGATATCTCGAACGGTTTGGCCGTGGCGGATTTTTTTGACTAAAAAAGGACACATAAAGTGTGTTATAACTTGGTTAGTTTTACTGACAGTTACAAAACTTGCCGTGTATATTGTTCTATTCAAGCCAAACAACTTTCTAATTAACAATAATAAGCTCAAACCCACAGAAAGTCAGATATTGTAGTTTGAATATGATCATGCTCTTTCTAAACCTAGGCCTGTCACACAGTCTGTGTGTGTGTGTGTGTGTGTGTAGGGGGAGGGGGCTTAATCATTTCACTGTGTGTCTGGCCTGCTAAAGTAAATACATTTCTTAAGCCTGGTATTTTTTACATAAGTTTTTATTTTTATTTTTTTTATAAGTAAAGGCATATAACCTGTTTAATTGTAGTGCATTGACAATAGTTTTATATAATTAGTGTATTAATTAAATTAACTTGGTCCATAAATCAAAAAAGTAAGTAAATAAATCAAAAAGGAAGTGTGTTAAAACTTCTGCATACATTAACTGATCTTGATGAAACTTCAGCAGTGTGTTCGTTGTAAGAGGTCAGTCACATAGATGTGAGTCAAATATATAGCGCCACCAACTGGCAGCAGAAAGTGTTTCACTTTCAAAATGCTTTGAAATCGCACTCTTACTTTTACCCGATTTGCTTCAAATGTAAACACACGCCAGATGAAGAGCTGTGAAAGCATTATTCAATATCTAAGATAATGTTGCCATAGCAACGCATCAAACTTTAACATTCCTTTTTTTTGATGATTTTGAGTCTCTTAGCGGCTTTTGGGGCCCTTAATGGGTTTGAAAACTCTTGAAACTTTGCACACAGGTCAGATCCCACAGCCATCAGAGCCGGGCTGAAGATGGTACCCGGGTGTGGCAAGGGGGCTAGACAGCGCCCCCTGGAACGGGGTCCAAAACTTGGTCCATAAATCAAACACGCTTGCATGTAATAATATGAAACTCAGTACACATGTTGATCTCATCGTTTCATATATTCATATATTCTCCTCAAGCCGGACAACTTTCTAATTTACACTCATGAGCTAGGACCCACAGAAAGTCAGATATTTTGGTTTGAAAATTTTGAGTGTCTCTCTGAGCCTACACTTCTGTATGGCAAGCCCTTTTAACATTTAAAAGCTAAGTTTGACTATTCGTAATTAACATTGTAGATATCAACAACGTCTTTCTAGTCGTAATTACATTTTGGATAGTTTGTATTATCATTTAAGATATCTGTAACGTAATTGTGACTAGTCGAAACGACAGATAGAGTATGGCAAACCGTTTTAACATTTAATCATTTTAACCTACTAGTCTCTATTTTCATGCTACTAGTACTTATTTTTTAGATACTAGTATCTATTCCATTAAGTACTAGTACTTATTCATTAGCTACTAGTGCTTATTCTTTAGATACTAGTGCCTTTTCTTTAGATACTAGTGTTTATTCTTTAGGTAGTAGTACCTTTTTAAAGATACTAGTACTTATTCATTAGACACTAGTCCTTATTTATTAGATACTAGTACTTATTCATTAGATGCTAGTCCTTATTCATTACATACCAATGCTTATTAATTAGTTACTAGTACTTATTCATTAGATACTAGTATCTATTAAATAGATACTAGTACTTATTCATTAGACACTAGTACTTATTTCAATGGTGACTAGTAACTATTCTTTTGTTACTACTAGTCACATTTTTTCCATTGACTTCTATGGTGATCTGTCATTCAGATATCAACTATTCAGTTCTGACTAGTATGTTAGTATGTATTCCAATTGTGGAATACATACTAGTATGTATTCCAAAGCAGGGGTTACGTTTTTGCACGTCGTGCAGAATAACCCAAAAGGCACCAAGGTGGCGGTGCCACCGGCTTTATACACTCACCGGCCACTTTATTAGGTACCCCATGCTAGTAACGGGTTGGACCCCCTTTTGCCTTCAGAACTGCCTCAATTCTTCGTGGCATAGATTCAACAAGGTGCTGGAAGCATTCCTCAGGGAGTTTGGTCCATATTGACATGATGGCATCACACAGTTGCCGCAGATTTGTCGGCTGCACATCCATGATGCGAATCTCCCGTTCCACCACATCCCAAAGATGCTCTATTGGATTGAGATCTGGTGACTGTGGAGGCCATTTGAGTACAGCGAACTCATTGTCATGTTCAAGAAACCAGTCTGAGATGATTCCAGCTTTATGACATGGCGCATTATCCTGCTGAAAGTAGCCATCAGAAGTTGGGTACATTGTGGTCATAAAGGGATGGACATGGTCAGCAACAATACTCAGGTAGGCTGTGGCGTTGGAACGATGCTCAATTGGTACCAAGGGGCCCAAAGAGTGCCAAGAAAATATTCCCCACACCATGACACCACCACCACCAGCCTGAACCGTTGATACAAGGCAGGATGGATCCATGCTTTCATGTTGTAGACGCCAAATTCTGACCCTACCATCCGAATGTCGCAGCAGAAATCGAGACTCATCAGACCAGGCAACGTTTTTCCAATCTTCTATTGTCCAATTTCGATGAGCTTGTGCAAATTGTAGCCTCAGTTTCCTGTTCTTAGCTGAAAGGGAGTGGCACCCGGTGTGGTCTTCTGCTGCTGTAGCCCATCTGCCTCAAAGTTCGACGTACTGTGCGTTCAGAGATGCTCTTCTGCCCACCTTGGTTGTAACGGGTGGTTATTTGAGTCACTGTTGCCCTTCTATCAGCTCCAACCAGTCTGGCCATTCTCCTCTGACCTCTGGCATCAACAAGGCATTTCCGCCCACAGAACTGCCGCTCACTGGATGTTTTTTCTTTTTTGGACCATTCTCTGTAAACCCTAGAGATGGTTGTGCGTGAAAATCCCAGTAGATTAGCAGTTTCTGAAAATACTCAGACCAGCCCTTCTGGCACCAACAATCATGCCACGTCCAAAGTCACTCAAATCACCTTTCTTCCCCATACTGATGCTCGGTTTGAACTGCAGGAGATTGTCTTGACCATGTCTACATGCCTAAATGCACTGAGTTGCCGCCATGTGATTGGCTGCTTAGAAATTAAGTGTTAACGAGCAGTTGGACAGGTGTACCTAATAAAGTGGCCGGTGAGTGTATATATATATATATATATATATATATATATATATTTTTATATATATATAAATATAGCTGCGAGCAGCGATGGAGGGCCAAAGCCGACGGTACCGCCATCCCGGTGCCTTTAGGTAACTAAAGGCACCGGGATTGCGGTGCCACCGGCTTGGGCCCGGCAATCGCTGCTCGCAGCTATATTTTTTTTTTTTTTTTTTTTTTTCTTTTTTTTTTTTTTTTTCTAGCGACTATTCGGGCACTTTTGGGGCCTCTTAACATGCTCGAAAACTCTTGAAACTTTGCACACGGGTCAGAACCCGCGGCCATCAGAGCCGGGCTGAAGCTGGTACCCGGGCGTGGCAGGGCGGCTCGTCAGCGCCCCCTGGAATGGGGTCCGAACACCTGGTCCATAACTCAAACACACTTGCATGTAATAATATGAAACTCGGTACACATGTCGATAGCAGAATTTCATCTATACCTCGCGTTCTTACTTTTTACCCCAGCCCAACAGGAAGTCGGCTATTGAGGTTTTTTTGTAAAACACACGCAATGAACTTTTAAATACTCCTCCTAGAGCTCTGATCCAAATTCGACGAAACTCGGTCAGCGTGAAGTCAAGACATTGAGGATGAAAGTTTGCGTGGGGATTTTTGATATCTCGAACGGTTTGGCCGTAGCGAGGAAACGAAACTATGGCGAGAAACGTGAAACAGAAAGTGTGTCATAACTTCAGCATACATTAACTGATCTGGATGAAACTTCAGCAGTGCGTTCGCTGTAAGAGGACGATCACATGGATGTGACTATTGTGAGTCAAAGTTATAGCGCCACCAACTGGCAGCAGGAAGTGTGTCACTTTCAAAATGCTTTGAAATCACCCTCTTATTTTTACCTGATTTGCTTCAAACTTCATCTGTATAATGTAAATACACGGCAGATGAAGACCTATGAATGGATTCTTGATATCTTTGAAACTGTTGCTGTGGCAATGCATCAAACTTTACAATTCTTTTAGGATGCATTCTTTTAGGGATTCGAACATTTGTCCATAAATCAAACACACGTGCATGGATTAATATGAAACTTGGTACACTCATAGATCACATCAGGCCAAACAACTTTCGTGCTCTAAGTTTTACGACAGTTCAAACGGAAGTCGGGAATTATGTTTTTTTTTTTTAATTAAATAAAAACATCAAATTACAACCCATGCTGTTACCAATCACCACCAAACTCGGTGTGCATGAAGTCAAGACATTGAGGATGCTAAATTCCGGACGGATTTGTGATATCTCGAACGGTTTAGCCGTGGCGGCGAGAAATGAATTTTATGACTAAAAAAGGACACATAAAGTGTGTTATAACTTGGTTAGTTTTACTGACAGTTACAAAACTTGCCGTGTATATTGTTCTATTCAAGCCAAACAACTTTCTAATTAACAATAATAAGCTTAAACCAACAGAAAGTCAGATATTGTAGTTTGAATATGATCATGCTCTCTCTGATCATGCTCTCTCTGAGTCTTTGCCTGTCTGTGTGTCTGTGTGTGTGTGGGTTTGTAGGGGGAGGGGGCTTAACCACTTTCCACTGCTGTGTCTCTAGCCTGCATAAACAAAAAAAAAATGCCTTAAGCCTATTTTTAGGGCCCAAGCCCTGAAAGGGCGCAGAGCCCTATTGTTTTCCTTCCGATTATTCATTTATTTATTTATTTATTTATTTATTAGGGCCCAAGCCCTGAAAGGGCGCAGAGCCCTATTGTTTTCCTTCCATTATTAGGGCCCAAGCCTGAAAGGGCGCAGAGCCCTATTGTTTTCCTTCCAATTATTAGGGCCCAAGCCCTGAAAAGGCGCAGAGCCCTATTGTTTTCCTTCCGATTATTTTTTTTTATTTTTTTTTTTTTTTTCTTTTTCTAGCGACTATTCGGGCACTTTTGGGGCCCTTAACATGCTCGAAAACTCTTGAAACTTTGCACACGGGTCAGAACCCGCGGCCATCAGAGCCGGGCTGAAGCTGGTACCCGGGCGTGGCAGGGCGGCTCGTCAGCGCCCCCTGGAATGGGGTCCGAACACCTGGTCCATAACTCAAACACACTTGCATGTAATAATATGAAACTCGGTACACATGTCGATAGCAGAATTTCATCTATACCTCGCGTTCTTACTTTTTACCCCAGCCCAACAGGAAGTCGGCTATTGAGGTTTTTTTGTAAAACACACGCAATGAACTTTTAAATACTCCTCCTAGAGCTCTGATCCAAATTCGACGAAACTCGGTCAGCGTGAAGTCAAGACATTGAGGATGAAAGTTTGCGTGGGGATTTTTGATATCTCGAACGGTTTGGCCGTGGCGAGGAAACGAAACTATGGCGAGAAACGTGAAACAGGAAGTGTGTCATAACTTCAGCATACATTAACTGATCTGGATGAAACTTCAGCAGTGCGTTCGCTGTAAGAGGACGATCACATGGATGTGACTATTGTGAGTCAAAGTTATAGCGCCACCAACTGGCAGCAGGAAGTGTGTCACTTTCAAAATGCTTTGAAATCACCCTCTTATTTTTACCCGATTTGCTTCAAACTTCATCTGTATAATGTAAATACACGGCAGATGAAGACCTATGAATGGATTCTTGATATCTTTGAAACTGTTGCCGTGGCGACGCATCAAACTTTACCATTCTTTTAGGATGCATTCTTTTAGGGATTCGAACATTTGTCCATAAATCAAACACACGTGCATGGATTAATATGAAACTCGGTACACTCATAGATCACATCAGGCCAAACAACTTTCGTGCTCTAAGTTTTACGACAGTTCAAACGGAAGTCGGGAATTATGTTTTTTTTTTTAAAATAAATGTCCTAGAAAAACATCAAATTACAACCCATGCTGTTACCAATCACCACCAAACTCGGTGTGCATGAAGTCAAGACATTGAGGATGCTAAATTCCGTACGGATTTGTGATATCTCGAACGGTTTGGCCGTGGCGGATTTTTTTGACTAAAAAAGGACACATAAAGTGTGTTATAACTTGGTTAGTTTTACTGACAGTTACAAAACTTGCCGTGTATATTGTTCTATTCAAGCCAAACAACTTTCTAATTAACAATAATAAGCTCAAACCCACAGAAAGTCAGATATTGTAGTTTGAATATGATCATGCTCTTTCTGAGCCTAGGCCTGTCTTTGCCTTTGAGTCTCTCCTGACACACAGTCTGTGTGTGTGTGTGTGTGTGTGTGTGTGTGTGTGTGTGTGTGTGTGTGTGTGTGTGTGTGTGTGTGTGTGTGTGTGTGTGTGTGTGTGTGTGTGTGTGTGTGTGGGAGGGGGAGGGGGCTTAATCATTTCACTGTGTGTCTGGCCTGCTAAAGTAAATACATTTCTTAAGCCTGGTATTTTTTAAATAAGTTTTTATTTTTATTTTTTTATAAGTAAAGGCATATAACCTGTTTAATTGTAGTGCATTGACAATAGTTTTATATAATTAGTGTATTAATTAAATTAACTTGGTCCATAAATCAAAAAAGTAAGTAAATAAATCAAAAAGGAAAGTGTGTTAAAACTTCTGCATACATTAACTGATCTTGATGAAACTTCAGCAGTGTGTTCGTTGTAAGAGGCCGATCACATGGATGTGACTATTGTGAGTCAAAGGCTGCGTTACACTTGGCATTAACATGCGATCACCGTGATCTGATCAAGCAGATCGGATCATTAGCCAATCAGGACATGGTGAGTTTACATTTGGTCACATTAAGTAGCCTCTGTATCTGGATAGAAGAGCGGATTTCTGTTTCCTGCATAATATTTAAATTAGATATGTTGCACGACACCAGATTAAGAGTAAAAATGATGCAAATAAAACAATGTCCCAGTTGCTTTCACTCATTCGCTTTGCAATCTCCAGTAATTAGATAAAAAAAATGTTAACGAAGTTATACTTCCAGAGTTGATCATACAAAAATAACTGGGTTGATCATAAAACAAGTCATATCATCGATCATCTGGTTTTAAGGTTATAGCGTGCAATGACTATATTGACAGAAATGGGAGATTGGTTAACATGCAAAGACATTCAATAAAAACATTCAACATTTAAAAAATCAGATTGCGATTATTCCTCTGGCAAAGCAGCATGCAGCTCTTATTTAAGATCTCATGACTGACTGTGAATGTACAGGCGATCGCCTCGTTCAGATAATGTTGCACAATTAAAATGAAAAATGACACACATAGTATCATGTAAGCCTAAATTAACTGTTTTAAAGATAAACGTTTATTGTAAGATTCAAATAAGTTTTTATTTCTTGTCTAAACTGCGTCTGGCCATTATTTTTCTCACAGCCACGCGGGGAGACTGGGTGGGATTTAAATTACGTCCACCTGTGAATGCAGACACGATGGCTGGATTGCGTTTACATTACACTGAGATCCGATCACAAAGCGTCCTCGACTACCTCCGAACCTGCACACGCCGATCGGATAACATTCCGATCAGAAGCGCGTTTACACTTGTCTTTTCAATGTGTATGTGGACAACATCCGGATACAGGTCGCATATTAATGCCAAGTGTAAACGCAGCCAAATATATAGCGCCACCAACTGGCAGCAGAAAGTGTTTCACTTTCAAAATGCTTTGAAATCACACTCTTACTTTTACCCGATTTGCTTCAAACTTCATCTGTATAATGTAAACACACGCCAGATGAAGAGCTGTGAAAGCATTATTCAATATCTAAGATAATGTTGCCATAGCAACGCATCAAACTTTAACATTCCTTTTTTTGATGATTTTGAGTCTCTTAGCGGCTTTTGGGGCCCTTAATGGGTTTGAAAACTCTTGAAACTTTGCACACAGGTCAGATCCCACAGCCATCAGAGCCGGGCTGAAGATGGTACCCGGGTGTGGCAAGGGGGCTAGACAGCGCCCCCTGGAACGGGGTCCAAAAACTTGGTCCATAAATCAAACACGCTTGCATGTAATAATATGAAACTCAGTACACATGTTGATCTCATCGTTTCATATATTCATATATTCTCCTCAAGCCGGACAACTTTCTAATTTACACTCATGAGCTAGGACCCACAGAAAGTCAGATATTTTGGTTTGAAAATGTTGAGTGTCTCTCTGAGCCTACACTTCTGTATGGCAAGCCCTTTTAACATTTAAAAGCTAAGTTTGACTATTCGTAATTAACATTGTAGATATCAACAACGTCTTTCTAGTCGTAATTACATTTTGGATAGTTTGTATTATCATTTAAGATATCTGTAACGTAATTGTGACTAGTCGAAACGACAGATAGAGTATGGCAAGCCGTTTTAACATTTAATCATTTTAACCTACTAGTCTCTATTTTCATGCTACTAGTACTTATTTTTTAGATACTAGTATCTATTCCATTAAGTACTAGTACTTACTAGTACTTATTCATTAGATACTAGTACCTATTAAATAGATACTAGTACTTATTCATTAGACACTAGTACTTATTTTCAATGGTGACTAGTAACTATTCTTTTGTTACTAGTCACATTTTTTCCATTGACTTCTATGGTGATCTGTCATTCAGATATCAACTATTCAGTTCTGACTAGTATGTTAGTATGTATTCCAATTGTGGAATACATACTAGTATGTATTCCAAAGCAGGGGTTACGTTTTTGCACGTCGTGCAGAATAACCCTAAAGGCACCAAGGTGGCGGTGCCACCGGCTTTATATATATATATATATATATATATATATATATATATATATATATATATATATATATATATATATATATATATATATATATATATATATAAATATAGCTGCGAGCAGCTGATGGAGGGCCAAAGCCGGCGGTACGCCATCCCGGTGCCTTTAGGCACCGGGGTTGCGGTGCCACCGGCTTGGGCCTCGCAATCGCTGCTCGCAGCTATATATTTTTTATTTTTTTCTTTTTCTAGCGACTATTCGGGCACTTTTGGGGCCCTTAACATGCTCGAAAACTCTTGAAACTTTGCACACGGGTCAGAACCCGCGGCCATCAGAGCCGGGCTGAAGCTGGTACCCGGGCGTGGCAGGGCGGCTCGTCAGCGCCCCCTGGAATGGGGTCCGAACACCTGGTCCATAACTCAAACACACTTGCATGTAATAATATGAAACTCGGTACACATGTCGATAGCAGAATTTCATCTATACCTCGCGTTCTTACTTTTTACCCCAGCCCAACAGGAAGTCGGCTATTGAGGTTTTTTTGTAAAACACACGCAATGAACTTTTAAATACTCCTCCTAGAGCTCTGATCCAAATTCGACGAAACTCGGTCAGCGTGAAGTCAAGACATTGAGGATGAAAGTTTGCGTGGGGATTTTTGATATCTCGAACGGTTTGGCCGTGGCGAGGAAACGAAACTATGGCGAGAAACGTGAAACAGGAAGTGTGTCATAACTTCAGCATACATTAACTGATCTGGATGAAACTTCAGCAGTGCGTTCGCTGTAAGAGGACGATCACATGGATGTGACTATTGTGAGTCAAAGTTATAGCGCCACCAACTGGCAGCAGGAAGTGTGTCACTTTCAAAATGCTTTGAAATCACCCTCTTATTTTTACCCGATTTGCTTCAAACTTCATCTGTATAATGTAAATACACGGCAGATGAAGACCTATGAATGGATTCTTGATATCTTTGAAACTGTTGCCGTGGCGACGCATCAAACTTTACCATTCTTTTAGGATGCATTCTTTTAGGGATTCGAACATTTGTCCATAAATCAAACACACGTGCATGGATTAATATGAAACTCGGTACACTCATAGATCACATCAGGCCAAACAACTTTCGTGCTCTAAGTTTTACGACAGTTCAAACGGAAGTCGGGAATTATGTTTTTTTTTTTAAATAAATGTCCTAGAAAAACATCAAATTACAACCCATGCTGTTACCAATCACCACCAAACTCGGTGTGCATGAAGTCAAGACATTGAGGATGCTAAATTCCGGACGGATTTGTGATATCTTCGAACGGTTTGGCCGTGGCGGATTTTTTTGACTAAAAAAGGACACATAAAGTGTGTTATAACTTGGTTAGTTTTACTGACAGTTACAAAACTTGCCGTGTATATTGTTCTATTCAAGCCAAACAACTTTCTAATTAACAATAATAAGCTCAAACCCACAGAAAGTCAGATATTGTAGTTTGAATATGATCATGCTCTTTCTAAGCCTTGGTCTGTCTCTTGCCTAGTCTTTGACACACAGTCGTGTGTGTGTGTGTGTGTGTGTGTGTAGGGGGAGGGGGCTTAATCATTTCACTGTGTGTCTGGCCTGCTAAAGTAAATACATTTCTTAAGCCTGGTATTTTTTAAATAAGTTTTTATTTTTATTTTTTTATAAGTAAAGGCATATAACCTGTTTAATTGTAGTGCATTGACAATAGTTTTATATAATTAGTGTATTAATTAAATTAACTTGGTCCATAAATCAAAAAAGTAAGTAAATAAATCAAAAAGGAAGTGTGTTAAAACTTCTGCATACATTAACTGATCTTGATGAAACTTCAGCAGTGTGTTCGTTGTAAGAGGCCGATCACATGGATGTGACTATTGTGAGTCAAAGGCTGCGTTTACACTTGGCATTAACATGCGATCACCGTGATCTGATCAAGCAGATCGGATCATTAGCCAATCAGGACATGGTGAGTTTACATTTGGTCACATTAAGTAGCCTCTGTATCTGGATAGAAGAGCGGATTTCTGTTTCCTGCATAATATTTAAATTAGATATGTTGCACGACACCAGATTAAGAGTAAAAATGATGCAAATAAAACAATGTCCCAGTTGCTTTCACTCATTCGCTTTGCAATCTCCAGTAATTAGATAAAAAAAATGTTAACGAAGTTATACTTCCAGAGTTGATCATACAAAAATAACTGGGTTGATCATAAAACAAGTCATATCATCGATCATCTGGTTTTAAGGTTATAGCGTGCAATGACTATATTGACAGAAATGGGAGATTGGTTAACATGCAAAGACATTCAATAAAAACATTCAACATTTAAAAAATCAGATTGCGATTATTCCTCTGGCAAAGCAGCATGCAGCTCTTATTTAAGATCTCATGACTGACTGTGAATGTACAGGCGATCGCCTCGTCAGATAATGTTGCACAATTAAAATGAAAAATGACACACATAGTATCATGTAAGCCTAAATTAACTGTTTTAAAGATAAACGTTTATTGTAAGATTCAAATAAGTTTTTATTTCTTGTCTAAACTGCGTCTGGCCATTATTTTCTCACAGCCACGCGGGGAGACTGGGTGGGATTTAAATTACGTCCACCTGTGAATGCAGACACGATGGCTGGATTGCGTTTACATTACACTGAGATCCGATCACAAAGCGTCCTCGACTACCTCCGAACCTGGACACGCCGATCGGATAACATTCCGATCAGAAGCGCGTTTACACTTGTCTTTTCAATGTGTATGTGGACAACATCCGGATACAGGTCGCATATTAATGCCAAGTGTAAACGCAGCCAAATATATAGCGCCACCAACTGGCAGCAGAAAGTGTTTCACTTTCAAAATGCTTTGAAATCACACTCTTACTTTTACCCGATTTGCTTCAAACTTCATCTGTATAATGTAAACACACGCCAGATGAAGAGCTGTGAAAGCATTATTCAATATCTAAGATAATGTTGCCATAGCAACGCATCAAACTTTAACATTCCTTTTTTTGATGATTTTGAGTCTCTTAGCGGCTTTTGGGGCCCTTAATGGGTTTGAAAACTCTTGAAACTTTGCACACAGGTCAGATCCCACAGCCATCAGAGCCGGGCTGAAGATGGTACCCGGGTGTGGCAAGGGGGCTAGACAGCGCCCCCTGGAACGGGGTCCAAAAACTTGGTCCATAAATCAAACACGCTTGCATGTAATAATATGAAACTCAGTACACATGTTGATCTCATCGTTTCATATATTCATATATTCTCCTCAAGCCGGACAACTTTCTAATTTACACTCATGAGCTAGGACCCACAGAAAGTCAGATATTTTGGTTTGAAAATGTTGAGTGTCTCTCTGAGCCTACACTTCTGTATGGCAAGCCCTTTTAACATTTAAAAGCTAAGTTTGACTATTCGTAATTAACATTGTAGATATCAACAACGTCTTTCTAGTCGTAATTACATTTTGGATAGTTTGTATTATCATTTAAGATATCTGTAACGTAATTGTGACTAGTCGAAACGACAGATAGAGTATGGCAAGCCGTTTTAACATTTAATCATTTTAACCTACTAGTCTCTATTTTCATGCTACTAGTACTTATTTTTTAGATACTAGTATCTATTCCATTAAGTACTAGTACTTATTCATTAGCTACTAGTGCTTATTCTTTAGATACTAGTGCCTTTTCTTTAGATACTAGTGTTTATTCTTTAGGTACTAGTACCTTTTTAAAGATACTAGTACTTATTCATTAGACACTAGTCCTTATTTATTAGATACTAGTACTTATTCATTAGATGCTAGTCCTTATTCATTACATACCAATGCTTATTAATTAGTTACTAGTACTTATTCATTAGATACTAGTACCTATTAAATAGATACTAGTACTTATTCATTAGACACTAGTACTTATTTCAATGGTGACTAGTAACTATTCTTTTGTTACTACTAGTCACATTTTTTCCATTGACTTCTATGGTGATCTGTCATTCAGATATCAACTATTCAGTTCTGACTAGTATGTTAGTATGTATTCCAATTGTGGAATACATACTAGTATGTATTCCAAAGCAGGGGTTACGTTTTTGCACGTCGTGCAGAATAACCCTAAAGGCACCAAGGTGGCGGTGCCACCGGCTTTATATATATATATGGGCCATTCTACAGAATTGGTGCAAAGTCAGACTTGGAAACATCTTGAATTTTTTTTTGTTTTTTTCCCACAAATTTTGCACGTATGCAAATTGTATAATATCCAAGGTACACTTTTCTAGTAATTGTGCAGTTAATTCTCATATTGTATTTTCAGAAAATGCTGGAATATTTTCCTTGTCCCCAAATTTGTCACTACCGAAACACAATATTAAATAATTTATTAAGAAGGCTTATAATGACCTATTAAGATTTTGTTTACATCTACCTTATAAATATATATATTTTTTATTTTTCAAAAATATTTTTACAGGTTAAATCAATAAAGATTATAATTTTAATAATTTTTTAAGTGTAATTTATGAGATTTGTTGTATTTTGAACCCAATCTTTCTTTGTAGAAGGCATAAAGTTTATCGATACTGATTTCAAAGTTAAGGATTCATTAGTTTGAATATGCCTTGAACCAAACACTATCATAACATCTTAGTTGATAATTCAATATACTTTATTTTTGACAAAACATCCCATGTTACGGTAGTGACTGCACATTTTTGGTAGTGACATGATGTTTTGGTAGTGACCACAATACTTAGTTTGCCATTTTTGGTAGTGACATGATGTTTTGGTAGTGACCACAATACTTAGTTTGCCATGGCTGAATCAGACTGTCCACATTTTATGTTAATATAAATAAATAACTATGATGCACATATGCAGTCAGTACATATAGCAGACACACAGCTGAAGAACCTTTGGTCTAATAAAACATTGGTACCTAGTCAATCGTTCCCTGAGATTTGTTTTCATGATAATCGAATGTAAAGAGTTTTATCTCTAAAAGCTGTTTAGCGTATAATGCTAGTACTGGGGGCATTGACTAAGTAAAAAGAAATCGCTAGTTTATACCACTAACAAGGCTCAAAATAGCCCCAGACTAACACAGTAACATACTGAGGGTCTATACATGCAAAACGAAGCATTGAGAACTTTGTAAGTGTACAGACCGTTTAATAAGAAGATATTTTATAAAGACAGTTCACTTCATGTTTACAGACAGGAGCCATCTTAGAATATAGTCTCGATAAGTCAAACCACGAACGTCGTGCTGAGTGAGCTGAACTGTATGAAGTTCAGCGAACTTCTGAACTGTATGAACGGCGTTCAGGGATCGACTTATCGAGACTATATTCTAAAATGGCTCCTGCTGTGTATACATGAAGTGAACTGTCTTTATAACGTATCTTCTTATTAAACGGTTTGTACACTTACAAAGTTCTCAATGCTTCGTTTTGCATGTATAGACCCTCAGTATGTTACTGTGTTAGTCTGGGGCTATTTTGAGCCTTGTTAGTGGTATAAATTAGCGATTTCTTTTTACTTAGTCAATGCCCCCAGTACTAGCATTATACGCTAAACAGTTTTTAGAGATAAAACTCTTTACATTCGATTATCATGAAAACAAATCTCAGGGAAAGATTGACTAGGTACCAATGTTTTATTAGACCAAAGGTTCGTTGTTTGCCGGAGTTCTCCTTTAAGTAATTGTAACCTCATCACATTACAGAATTTGAACAAAATCTTGCATACTAAAACACTAAAACACTACTAAAACATACTACAGTAGTAATTATTTGCACAACTGTACTAAAATGTAGTTTATTCCTCCAAATAAAGGATTATGTGTTCCCTTTTGTCACTACCAAAACAATAATGTCACAACCGAAACTTCAAGACATGTTTCGGTTGTGACTGTTTTGGTAGTGACAATTTTAGCTACTTTTGAGCCTAGCTCGAAGATGCTAAACAGCAAATGGTTAGCAATCGCTGGTCAGAACAGTTGAACACATATAACAACTAAATTTTATGGAATAACATCCAAAAAAGTTTTCTCAATAGCAGAAAAAATGAGTTTGGTAGTGACATTCCTTAAAGTTACACACAGATTTTTAGACTTTAGAACACATTTACCTCAAAATGATGGGATCAATCTACTCACCATATAGCACATGAGAGAGAGGACACAGGAATGTTTCCTGATCAAAAATGTAGGGGTGTGGTTAAAATCAGTCTCAGCCAATGGACTACAACATTCACTGTTTTAGTAGTGACATGAAAATGCAGGACATGTTTTTTTAGATAAAGTTTCATGATTTAAAAATAAAAAATATTATAAATATATTTTTAACTTCATTTTTAAAAAGAAAATATATATATTTATTTTTAAACAAGAATGGAAAAATTTGCAAAAAATTTTTCAATATCATTTTCACAAGTTGAAATTTAGGGGTTAGGGTTTGGGACAGCCACCTCCTAATTGAAAGTAGTCCATAAATTATGTTTTTATATATATAACACTTACTGATATCTTAAATATTATTGTGGGTTTAAATAGATAATTGAAGGAGCTTAGTAAACATCTAAGATTTTAATAATTAAATGCTTTTCATATGTGTTTTTTGGATGAGGGACAGCAGTTTGCACCAATTCTGTAGAATGGCCTGTATATATATATATATATATATATATATATATATATATATAAATATAGCTGCGAGCAGCGATGGAGGGCCAAAGCCGGCGGTACCGCCATCCCGGTGCCTTTAGGCACCGGGGTTGCGGTGCCACCGGCTTGGGCCCGCAATTATAATTTGTTTTCATATTATAATAGTTTGTTTTCATATTATAATAATATAATATATGCACAAATTGAAGCATTTAAACTGATATATTATATACCTTCAAATACTTCAATTCGTTTTTTTATATTATATTACGCCTCTTTTGTATTATATTATGAGCCTAAATAAAGAATCTAACAAAGGTATTGTTTAGGTTATATTAGGCCTATATTTTATTATATTTTATCAACATATAATAGATAGAACAGAACAAGAAAGGCAATTAATAATCTGTCATTGCGTCATTTCATTATGATATGAAAGGCTCAGTACAGTGTGGCACAAAGCGCTTATGCACATCCCGAGTGGAGAATGATGCGCTTAAAGCCACATGGAGTTACAGCGCACAGCGCATCGAGTCCGCTTTGATGCAAGCTCTACAATACACTTCTTTTCGACAGTCAAAGCAGGGGTTACGTTTTTGCATGTCGTACAGAATAACCCTAAAGGCACCAAGGTGGCGGTGCCACCGGCTTTATATATATATATATATATATATATATATATATATATGATATATATATATATATGAATATAGCTGCGAGCAGCGATGAAGGGCCAAAGCCGGCGGTACCGCCATCCCTGGTGCCTTTAGGTAACTAAAGGCACCGGGGTTGCGGTGCCACCGGCTTGGGCCCGCAATCGCTGCTCGCAGCTATATTTAACTGCTTGTTTTTCACAAATATGATTTAACACAAATAAGTTATTTTAAGGGTCAAATAAAATATAAATGGCACATTCAAGTTAAAAGTTACAACTTAATGTTGAGACCATTGTGTTTCTACGTACAGGTCAGGCTGTACAGGTCCGGTATAAAGAATATTTTTGCTCAGGTGGCGAAAAATGTCCGCCAAATAGAAGCAAGAAAAAAAAATAGAGGGAACATTGAACTGTGTTCACGATCATAGGCCCTGTCCCAAATAGACACTTCAAATGAATTTTCAGCCTTGTGTACCAGGGCTCGACATTAAAGGAGAACTCCGGTCAATTTTAACATTGACCTCATTTTTTTGTACATTTAGAGTGCTGTCATTACAGACAAAAACGACAAAAATCAGTGTTGCCTACACAGTGTTATCGTCTTTTTAAAATTAGCACCCTGTTGACTTCAATGGGGCAGGTTCTAAACCTGCTTTTAGACACTTTAACATCCTTGATTTGTCAGTACAAGTGCACAGCTATGTGAGTGGTGTTATTAAGAGTAACCACGGTCAATCGGACTGCAGTAGATGTGAAAGATATGAATAAAAATGATCTTAATTCAGCCAGCGCACATACCCGTGTTTACTTCCTGTTTCGGTTCGAAGCCAACAGTAGTCGATTGTCGAGTTCACGCGCACGATCATTGGTAACTAAATGATGTTCAACATCTGACTCGGATGAACTATCCATTTGAGCTGATATTCTCCGAACACCACACAGCACCGTCATCGGCTGACAGTTGTAAGTCTGAGTCTCCACTGTTGCTTAGTTACCAATGATTGCGCGCAAACTCGACAATCGACTACTGTGGGCTTCGAGCCGAAAACAGGAAGTAAAGCACGGGTATGTGTGCTGGCTGAATTAACATAATTTTTATTTATATCTTTCACATCTACTGCAGTCCATTTGACCGTGGTCACTCTTAATAACACCACTCACATGGCTGTACACTTGTAATGACAAATCAAGGATGTTAAGAGGCTAAAAGCAGGTTTAGAACCTGCCCCATTGAAGTCAACAGGGTGCGAATTTTAAAAAGAGGATAACACTGTGTAGGCAACACTGATTTTTGTTGTTTTTGTCTGTACTGACAGCACTCTAAATGTACAAAAAAAATGAGCTCAATGTTAAAATTGACCGGAATTCTCCTTTAAGGCTTGTCCGCTTGTCCGGGACAAGTGGATTTTTTTGTAGGACAAGTAGAAGAGAAATTGGTTGTCCAACCGGACAAATTTCAAACAAAATAAAATGCCATGTTACTTCACGTTATGTGCCACTCGTTATAGTATAATGCGCATGCACAGACCACGCGCCAGAAGTTCTCTTTCGCGCTTGAACGAACATCAACACACACAATTAAGTCACATACACAAAATGTCATCTGTCGAGTATCTTCATAACATAAGAGCAGTCTTATGATGGACATAAAGAGTTGTGACTCGTGAGAGAATGAGGCGCGTGTGATATCGTCTCTGTCCACAGGCTGCTCTTAAAGGGCCAGCTACTAATAAAGCGTTCTGTCAGTAAAGTTATTGAAAGAACAAAGGGAACAGAGACAATTACTCACTGCTCTTGACTAAAGAACTTGTGTAGCTTTAATAAGGAGTAGTCTATATATTATTTATAATTTATGCAGCACAGACTGTTTGATAACTTTATTCACTTTCTGTATATTTCATACCTGTTAGACACTTAATTTTTATCCAGACATCAATGGCTTATTGATCATTATAGGTGTTATCAATCATTTAGTTGTTATTGCTAATTTCAGAATTATCACTAATCTGTGTGTGCATTTGGTTTAGATCCAAACAAGTTGACTCATGAAACGATTTTGTTTATTATATCGCAATCGCATATCACAACCGCAATATTGACCTCAATAATCGCAATATGACATTTTCCCCAAATCGTGCAGCCCTAGATAAAATTATAAATCTTTTGTGCATGGACAAGTGAAACATAAATTTACTTGTCCGAAGTAAATTGTACAGTTACAATTATGCAGGGTATAATTGTAATATTACTTGTCCGAAGGACAAGTGCCTCAAAAAGTTAATGTCAAGCCCTGTGTACTTATATAATGTGTCCATTAGTGATCTATTATAGTGATATGACTCTACTCTAGTGGTGTGACTAACCGACAGCGTCCGACACCCGGTAGAAAGTAACACGATTAAGTTACAGCAATAAAGTCCAGCAAGATAAAGTTTCTTTATTCGAAACCATAGACCTTTATCTACAGGTCAAGAATAATAGTATTAACATTGAATCATCTTGAAGATAGTTTTATCATTGACTAACCGAACGTGGCGCGCTGTTTGAACGCTGAATGGAGAATGACTGACAGCTGCAGCGGAAGGAAAAGTCTTACGTGATCTTGAATTTAATGACTTGAATATTAATTTCTATCTCACATAATGGCTTCAGAACACTTATAATACAGTGCACAAAAACTTTATGGTACTTTAGAAAGTTTTTGTGGGGCTTAAACATAGAATAATAACATAGAATTGTATTGGCACAATATCAGATTTGAATCAGCCTCGTCTGATCGAGAGAGGCTCATTTTTACCAGATCCGGCAAAAATGGCAGTATCGGAACCGATATCGGTGCATCCCTAACTACTATAATGTAAACACAACGTAGATGTAGACCTGGATGTACACCTGACCTTTCAGAAGGTTGCTCACGCATACTTTGTGGTTGATATGTGCCCTCGATGCGCACTTTTGCAGACACCACACTGATGCAAGCTCTTCAGCACACTTCTTTTCAACAGTCAAAGCAGTGCTATGTTTTTTTTACGTTGTGCACAATAACCCTAAAGGCACCGGCTTCTTATATATGTATATATATAGCTGCGAGCAGCGACTGAAGGGCCGAAGCTGGCGTACCGCCACCCCTGTGCCTTTTGGGAACTAAAGGAACCCGGGGTTGAGGTGCCACCAGCTTGTGCCCGTAATCGCTTGTTTTTTTTTTTTTTTTTTTTTTTTTGCCACATTAGCTTTCTTTTTTGGAGGTTTTTTTGCCTTTGATTGTCCTTAATTGTGGATAATAAAAATCCCATCTATGCGAACGCATCCAACTTCTACTGACTGCTTGCATCTGCTCATGACGATTCAGTCACGTGTACCCTTAACATGCTTACTTTATTTATTTTTCACCTTGTCTTTCTTTCTTAGCATTTGCAGCGGCTCCTTCAGTAACGATGCAGAAACGGGGGCAGAGTTAAGAAAATCACATGTAGAGAGAGGAAAAATATTGTTAAGAAGGCATTTACACCATTCTGTTTCTGCGTATGGGGATATGTCACCCTGCCGCAGGACATTTTCACTCATAAACACAGTCTATTTCTCCACTCTCTAATAACTCAGAATTATATATAAGCACAGAGACAGCCTGAAAAAAAAATCTCTTTTGCATGTGTGCATGCATGTATTGCGATTTGTTGGGCTAGTTTTTCAAAACTGCAAACAGCATATTGAGTAATGTTTGGTACCTGATCAACAAGTGCAAGTGGGTAGAAACAAAGTTCAAGATCAAAGATCTATTTTAAAACGCATGGTAAATTCTTAGAAAAGTAATCTGAAATTGAATGTATTCATCTTGATTTGAAAATGAATACACTACTTTTCTAGAAATGACTTGTCAAGTCAAGTGGTGTAATATTTCCTTGTACAATCAGATAAATTCAGGGTATAATTCAGAAATTATTACTAAAAACGTATTACTAACACTTTATTGTACAGTGTCCTTGTTACATGTGGTACATGTACTTGCTGTAGTAATTAGTAAATTATGCATAATTACATGCAGCTACCCTAAACAAAACCCTATTTCTAACCCTACCCTATAGTAAGTAAATGTTGTTAATTGATATTATGCAAATGTATAATTACACCTTAAAAAATGCACCTAAGTCTAAAGTGTAACGAAAAAAAGCAAAATATAGTGAAGAACTTTAACCCTTGAATATTATGGTTAACTTGGATTTTTAGCTTTGGCATTTTTTGACAAACTAAACTTGTCGTTACAAAAAGATCAACAGAGTTGTCAAGTTTAACAGTCTGAAGTAAATATAGGTTGGGAATAAAAAATATAAAAAATAGTTTGATTTCTTTTCCCTCTTTTTCCTAAAGATCTTCCTCTACGACTGCACCGAGGTGTCTCCGTTTTCATTGCTGTTCTTCGGAGGGATGTTTCCATCCAGAGGGACCAGGACCAAGAGACCATCGCCGTGGATGAGTGGATTGTATTTCAGTCCCCGGCACGCATTGCTCACCTTGTCAAGGTTTGTGTTCATTTGTTTCATATGCCACATGTGACTTAACAGGGCACTTAGTGATTGATTGCAGTTATACTTCAAATTTATTCTTTAAATTTAGGAGCTGAGAAAGGAGCTGGATGTGTTTCTGGAAGAGAAGATAAAAAGTCCACATCCTGTGGACTGGAATGACCGGCAGTCTAAAGATTGTGCCGTCATTTCTGCCATAATCGACCTCATCACCACACAGGAAAGCCCTGCTGAAAATCCCAGGAGAGGCAGCCAGTGAGCACAACCTCTAGCAGCTTATTTATATCAATGACATTTAGTCGCCACAGAGACGACTGATCTGCTCTCACCCACTCTGATCTTTTTTTATCAATACTTGCCAGTGTTGAGTAAATACATAACAAAGAAGTGACAAACATTAAAGATAAGAACTTTTTTTATTTTATTTTAGCATTGGCTTGAATTGTATGCTTTCTTTACAGTGATTCATTAAATTTGCCATAATATAATCCATTTGTTTATGGAGATCTTTCATTCATAATCTCACTTAATACACATACATATAGGTCAAGTGAAAGTTTAAGGAATGCAATATACATACTTTTTAAATGAACATAAAAAGAACATTGAATATCAATTTATATACTGATTATTTCTATTGATTCGTTCACAAATTGAGTATATCTGATACATGTTTACATTTTCCCTGAGAGTCAGTTATGAGAGTGAATAAGCGAGTGAATATCTCTGTGCTGCTATAAAACTTTCCTTCATTTTAAATAGGGACTCCATGTCCACGAAATGTTACTTGCTCTGAACAGTGAACCAGTGTTTGTGGAGGACAAAAAAAACGCATTGTAAAATAAGCCCTTAGCTCAGTTTATAATCACAATAAATCAATGTTGGATAAAGCAGAATCCCACATGGTGTGTATTTCCCCTTTTCAAGCAACTACAGCAATTACTGCACTGTAGTGGTTCGAGTTCATCCACAGTTTTATCATGTGCTGTGCGTTTCTCAGGAGGTAATGTCTCAGACATTGGTCTCTAGGCTTTGCAGACGGTCCATCCGCTGCATGTTTTTCTCGATGGTTGCCTGACAGGTGATGAGTTCAGCACACTCAGCTAGGAACCAGCCCCTCTCTCCATCCCGCAGAACGCTCTCCTTCATACCAGCCTGAAACCACAGACATCAATTGAGATTCTTTGTTACACAAACCAGACACTGAACAAAGGAAAATACTTGACTACAAATCAACTAAATCTGCTGTCGGAGCCATGGCTTAGCGATCAGTAACATAAATGTGTCATTTCTTACAGAAGTTCCCCTTATTTCCTTTGGCAAAAGAAGAGAGGAAGTGTGCAATACACTTTCTTTTATAAATAACAAAACAAAATTACAAAATTAGCTGGTTAAGAACTGTGTAGCTGTGAAGTTTTAAGAGTCAGGTATCAATGTGATGAACTGAATTAGTGCTGAGATAAACACTTTTTTCTACTTCAAATTTTGTATTGTGGAGAGCTTTTGGAAAGGATGAAATGTGCAAAAATAAAACAGCCTCCTTTCAACTGTCTTTTGTATATTTAATGGCCATTAAAAGATTCAAGGGGCCTTTGAAGCCCTATCCCATGAGCCCTGGCCTTTCAACATGAAAGCCAGCCAATGAGCAGAAGCAAGAGAGAGATCGTCGCTTGACCCTCTGACCAGCACCATCAAAACTGAGACCTTCAGCTAAGCCTCACATGAAAAGACATCCCTGTGGTTACAGGACTACTCGATTCTGGGAAAATAATCATTATCCAATAACCACAGAACTGTTCTCTGGAGAACTTAAACACAAGTAAGAGGTCAGATTTGGGGAGAAAATTTAGAAAATAGAAAGTACCAAGTCTGAGCTTGAAGAAAGATTCTTTAAAGCAGCGGTTCCAAACCTTTTTACCGCCAAACACACTATTTTGCTTAGTGAGTGACAGTAAATATTAGATAAAGAATGCAGATCCGGCTTTCTTTCTCTGTACTCTTAGATTTGGTGTAGTCTTATAAACAAAATAGTAAATTAAAAAATCTGAACCGCTGTTTGAAAACACATACATTTGTTTGATATTTCTTCTCTTTGCAGTGTCAGAAATGAAAAGTTGTGCAAGTTGCTCCCCTTGTGTGTGTTTTTATTAATACATTTTGAACAATAAACACAACGACAAATATAAGTTATAGCAAATCAAACATCAGAATATACATTTAGTGTATATAAATGGATTGCATTGTGCACTGTCCTTGTGTACTGCTGTATTTCTACTTTTCCGTAAGTGCCACCCACTCTCAGAGTTAAAATTGCATTTTCATGTAGTCTTTTTAATATTATTCTTTTGCATGGATTTAAACATAGCTACATATTGAATGCCAAAATCAGACTGATTTGACAGTTTTCGTGTGAAGAATGAGAGAAATGGAGGGGGAGGGGCTGATCTCACCATCCACTGTCTGTGACAGCAACACCACATCAGCGACCTGTAGAGAGAGCTCATCCGGCTGCCTGGCTGTGTACGTCCTCGTCACTTCCACCTGCATGGCGTCTAACAGAAAAATGCACACATTTATCACTTTAACAAAAATAAAGTGAAACTATGACAATCTAGTCCCTGAATATTCTTTCCTCAGTGTAATTTTTACAAAGCAGCAGATTTAAGGCATCATTCAGGAAACACAGTTTAGTAATAGTAACAGCGATTGTTGACTTGATTAGCAGTTAGCCGAGTTCTGTCGCTGTAATACTCTCCATGGCCAGAGGGTGACACTGTTTCACTGAGGCTGGTTATAACTCTCCATGGCCAGAGGGTGTTTCGCTGAGGCTGGTTATACTCACTCATTCTGTCATTCTTGTTATCACTCTTGTTCCGTCCCAGAGCACTGATCCACCGGGCTCTCATTACTGTCACCAAAAAAAAAAAAAAAACACGGTTTATTTGATCATTGATATATTTGAATCATCACCATGATTAACTGATAACCACTGAAGCAGTTTTTAAAATTATTTTTATGTGCTCTTATTTGGTCAAAATTAATCCAATTGTGAAAACCAAACAACACCGAAGATCTTTCTTTTTCACATTACTTTATTGTCCTGGACCATTTAAAGACATACACCCCCAGACTCGGGAGCAACAGCAGATAAGGTTACTTGGAGAAACCTGACATCGGTGCTGAAGCATTCATTACATTCAGTACAAGAAGCATCTGTTCGCTCTTGTAAGCTCTTTTGTGTTTGTTCAGTTTCAGTGTGAACATTCAGCCACATTCAGAAAGAAAGAAGAAGAAAGAAAGAAAGAAAGAAAGACAGACAGACAGAAAGAAAGAAAGAAAGAAAGAAAGAAAGAAAGAAAGAAAGAAAGAAAGAAAGAAAGAAAGAAAGAAAGAAAGAAAGAAAGAAAGAAAGAAAGAAAGAAAGAAAGAAAGAAAGAAAGAAAGAAAGAAAGAAAGAAAGAAAGAAAGAAAGAAAGAAAGAAAGAAAGAAAGAAAGAAAGAAAGAAAGAAAGAAAGAAAGAAAGAAAGAAAGAAAGAAAGAAAGAAAGAAAGAAAGAAAGAAAGAAAGAAAGAAAGAAAGAAAGAAAGAAAGAAAGAAAGACGATGCCATAATTTTTACTCTTTCAATCCTTGCATGATTCAATCCTGATTTGAGCTGTGACGTACAGTCAAATTCAGCACAAATATCCCATAATAAACATTATTATATTAACAGAGCAGAAAGGCACAAGGTGTGTGTGTGTGTGTGGGGGGGGTCATCTCTCAGAAACTACTCCTTTGTTTAATGAGATTTGTTATTTTGCTATAAGTTGTGAGAGGAAAATACAGAAAACCAGGGAAACATTTTCAGAGCTGACCTGCATTCGAGCTCCTAAAGTGAGTCAGCCAGACTGTGGGATGTTTAGCATAACTGCAGCGCACACAGACGCCAGTCCCATATCACAAGCTGAGCTGACCATCAGCATGAGTCATGCTTGACTCATTCTGGTCCCGTTTAAAGCTAAAGGGGTCACAAATGCCCTCTCTCCTGTTCCATTACCAGGAATCTTTTTTTAAGTATATTTTATTGAACACCAATCATACAGAAATATACACAATGTTAAACAGTACTGATAAATATGAAACAGTGGTGCTAACATGTTTTAGTTTTTCTCCCCTAAAATAATAGTAATACAAAAATAAATAAATAAATAAATAAATACAATTATTTAAAAAAATAAAACAACCTCGGTACGTGCTTAATTACTCTGTAGATCCAGAGGACATGAACATTTCACCATTAACAGGAATCTTAATGAGCGTGATTGTGGAGTGTATTCATTCATTGACTAATTAGTGTTTATAGAGTAATTAGTGTTTAGTAGAGTCACTGACAATATTATACTGAGTATAATATTATAAATATTATGAATATAAATATAATATTATACCACACTAATACTGTGTTTGACACCCTTTCGCCTTCAGAACTGCCTTAATTCTATATGGCTCTGATTCAACAAGGTGCTAAAAGCATTCTTTAGAAATGTTGGCCCATATTGATAGCATAGCATCTTGCAGTTGATGTAGATTTCAGGGATGCTCATCAGCTCCCGTTCCACCACTTCCCAAAGATGCTATTGGGTTGAGATCTGGTGACTGTGGGGGCCATTTTAGTACAGTGAACTCATTGTCCTGTTCAAGAAACCAATTTGAAATGATTTGAGCTTTGTGACATGGTGCATTATCCTGCTGGAAGTAGCCATCAGAGGATGGGTACATGGTGGCCATAAAGGGATGGACATGGTCAGAAACAATGCTCAGGTAGGCCGTGGCAGTTAAACGATGCCCTATTGGCACTAAGGGGCCTAAAGTGTGCCAAGAAAATATCCCCCACACCATAAAACCACCACCACCAGCCTGCACAGTGGTAACAATGCATGATGGATCCATGTTCTCATTATGTTTACGCCAAATTCTGACTCTACCATCTGAATGTCTCAACAGAAATTGAGACTCATCAGACACACACACACACACACACGCACACACGCACACACACACATGCACACACACACAGTATATACATTTTGTGCAAATAATGCATTTATTCACCAAGGATCAAAATTCTTTCAAACGTTCTATTTATCAAATTATCCAGAAAAAAGGTATCACTGTTTTTTTTTTGTTTTTTTTGTTTTTTAAATATTAAGCAGCACTGTTTTCAACATTTATAAAACATTTACAATAATATTTTTTTTTTTATTGTGCAACAAATCAGCAACTGGGAATGCTTTTTTTCCCTGAAGGATCATGTGAAACTGATGACTGGAGTAATGATGCTGAAAAATTAATTACATTTTAAAACACTGCGTCAAAAAGTGTGTATACGGGAGAATTCAGACAATGAATACGCCCGCTAAATGTGCTGTTTGACAGGGATCTTTGGAACTTTGTTATGCGTACCTGTAAATGCCTGTAAAGGCCCGAAAACAGGAACTTGTCTGACCCCCTGCTGTTAGTTGATGGCTTGGCTTTTTAAATGCTAATTTGTTTTGGGACTGGCAGCTCAAGTTTGCCCCTATTCCCCTGCCCCCTCATTAGTATTCAGGAAAGGTGATAGGCTTTACATTGTGTCAGTCTACAACAAGTGTTACGGAGAGCAGAGTGGAGATGTTACTCCTTTACGTAGGGACAATGTGGCTATTAAATCTCTGAGTCTGAACGAAAACAGACTGGTGTATATGGCAAATGAAAGTTTGAAGAGGATATTTGAAAAGCTGGAGATGATGGACATGAGGTTGGATAAGATGGAAAGAGGCAAAAGAGGAGCCTGCTTCAAAGAAATTAAAGAGAGCTGGGAATAATTCTGTTGCGGTAAGTTATTTTCTGACCATCACAAACATTTGGTTGTGTCTGCTTAACTTTGTGTGCTTTATTTATAAATGTATTTGAATTGAGCCCTCATACTATGTTGGATTTTTACAGGAAGCTGTACGGAGATATTGCACAATGGGGAAAACAACATACACAAATATGACCCACAGACAAGGTATATCTTTAAAACTATTCTTTCATAACAGTATTTTCTTCTAAATTATATTTTTAATCAACCTTCTTTAATTACTGCTTCACAGTCTATCCTCCCCCTACAACCTCGAGGTCACAACCTATCTTTTTAATGGCTGTACCGGACGTAGATCCTGCTGTTGTTAAAGGTAAGTCACACGAGAATGTACCAAGGCTTTAACTGTATTTAACTGTATAGATTAGTTAGTTATAAATAAACATATTCTCCCCTCTCTATCTCCATCTCTCTAGCATCCTGCAAGACGTATTTTGAAACTGTTAGAAGAGGTTACAGGATGGCCCAAGATGAGAACAAAGACAAGATGGAGGACAGCAGGATCATTATGCTCATGAGACAAAGAAAGAAAGAGTAAGTATAAATACATATAAATCTCAGTAAAAGCCTCAGCCTGGGAGAGGCATCCAACCCATTTGATATTTTCAGTGGTTTAATTACTTTTTTCCCTCCCATTTTGCAGCTGCTGAGCTGCAGGTCTGGGGTTCTCCAGACAGAGGAAGAGGCAGCTATCTGGAAGACTGCACCAGTTGACCACATGTCTGAAGAGTATGATGCCATCTTGGATGGAAAGTCGGTGTGGGTTGTTCGGGTTATTATATTGTTTTCTATATATTATACACAGGCCTTATATATATTATATGGAGTTATATATTGTATGACTAATAGTAAAGTGTATTCTGTGCTAATGTTTTTTTTTATTTATAGAGTTTTGACTGTGTGTATATAAATATATATGTCATGTGCCCAGTGTCATTTACAAATAATAAAAATAACAAACTCAACTTTGTCTATCTGATTGTCTTGACATTATAACCATGAACACCAATGACAATGAATATTAATAATGAGTAATAATAAACCCATATGAGGCCATAAACTGGACCAATAGTGTGGGGGTTTAGAGGAGGAACAAAGCATTGAGCACTCAATCCTATGTTAACCCTTTTCCACCAAAAAAGAACTGGTTCGGAACTGGTGCTGGTTCAAAGTTGGTTCGGAGTTGGTTCAACTTGCGAACCGCTTCAGAACCTGTTTGTTTTTCCACTGACTAGAGCGCCCAGGGAACGACGCCGTCACGTCACTGTTTACGTCGCCATACGTCTTGCAAGTACAACATTACTTTGGGATTATCTCTAACTCGTGTATCAAGAAGGCTTTAAAAAACAATCGAAATGTGTAAGTCTTTTAATATTTTCGTTTGATATGTAATCTTTTCTGATAAGTTATGTACCCCTGTCTTGTGTCTATAATGTCTTAATATAAAAAAAAAATAAAAAAAATAGAAACGCTTGCGTTAACTTCAAGCATAACAATTACAAAGGCGGACTCCGTCGTGTTTCTGCAAATGTTTCTCTTGGCTTTGCGATCCTTTATTATGGTCAGAAAAGATGTTTAGAACACATCTAAACCCGCCCCAGCCCCCGACGTAAGCATGACGTGGTAAAAGAACGGTTCTAGTCCAGCAAAGAGTTGGTGCCGCTTTGGAACCAGTTCTCCTGGCCGAGAACCGGTTCCTTGGCTGTCGAAACACAAAGAACTGGTTCGCGCGCAGGCACCGGGCTCCGAACCGGCTCTCAAAATGCTTTGGGTGGAAAAGGGGCTTGTAAGATCTCTGAGCAATTGAAGGAGGCCACTGCCTTGTGTCCCAAAGGTGTGAAATGCTAATGTTCCCTTGCATTGACCCCGACCTGGGGATTATTCACCATGGTAACTGATGGCCCTAGTGGCTCCCTGCTGTGCCCCAAACTTGGTACATATCCAGGAGTTTTCGGGATTGTGTGAAGGGACAGCAAACTCCCGTACACACACGTTTATTTGTGGAGTACACAGGAGTACTCAGGAGTTGTACATGCCGATTACAGCTCTTGTCACAGCAGTGAAATATTATCAAAAAGAAAACAGTTTTTTAAATAGCAATAATATTCACAATATTGATGACCCCGACATTTTTATTTATCCCAAGCAAACAAACATAAATAATCAATATGTGCCTGAATTGTAACAATGAGGCAACGACACTTAACAGATGATCTACCAAGCAAAGACATCCTTCACACACTCATTGTGCATGTCCAAATATTAAATGTGTAATGCAAACTATGAAGGACGTTTGTTTTGCTGAACCCGTTTCCCTCAGCCGCTTGTGTAGTTAGCATGAAAAGGGCAACAGTCAATTCACATCCTTGGAATCTGAGCACACATGATCACAAGAGGTAGCACAAACGCCTTCACGCTGCTCTGAATTACACCAGCTGAATTACTCATCTTACACCTAGACACAGTGTTACACATTCCCTGAATTCATAACATTTTTTTAATGATTTGAAAAGTCCTGCATGAATAACATTTCGATAAAACCTTTCAAGGTCAAAACTTTTTTTAAGATGACACCAATGCATTTAGAAAATAGATGGGGTGAAATTTCATTTCATGCAGAACTAAGCAACTCTGATCTAGCAAACTATATTGGCAAACATTAGAGAGGCCGGCAGCACCAGGAAGACCTCACATCTCCCACTATCTGGTCTCCTGCACTGCTTCAACACGCTCCAACATGCTTCCTACAGCTGAGGGCCAACATTCCAGGCCAATCACCTTTAAAGGTTATTTTACATGAGGTGAAAAGTTAAAAAGGCACCCAAGCACCAGTAGATGGTAGCAGTGGCGGTTTCTACCTTGAATTACACCCAGGGCGAGACCCCCTTCAAGCGCCCCCCAAACACAAAAAAAACCAAAAACAATAAACAATAAAATCACATACCGTTCATTTGAAAAACACAGTTAATAGAATTTAGTTATTTTGCTAGATTTATCTAACTTTCAAGGGAGGAACCATTAGCACATTGGTTACTGCATTGAATTATATGCATGGCACACTTTTAGTTATGACTTGTTAAACTTTGTCACGAAATGGAGTTTTGAAAAGTAAAAGGGTCAGAGAGATACTTATTTAGTAACACAATACTTAGTCTATCTCTTCAATAATTTCGAACAGCTCTCATATTAACATCTATCTAAACTGTTTTAGACATAAAATAGCTTTTGTAGGCCTATGTCACTCTTAAGTGTCAGAGATTCTCGGACAGAATCAGAGATTTAGAAAATAGAAAATTGTACTTTGCATATTATAGGCTTCTGTAAAAACACATAATTAAAGTTGATTTTTGTTGATCATTATGAAAATAATTTTCATTTCATGAATATAGTGACCAAAATTTTCACATACACAGAATCTTGTTCAAAAAGCCTAATACACAATGAAATCAATTTACCAAGTTAAAAACATTAAAGATTTGTTTTAAAGGAGTGTATTTTATCTTACCTATTAAACTTAAAAAAAGCTTAAACAAAAAAGGTTTTTATAAAAAGATAAATCTCATATTTCAGCAATGAAATCATCTCTATAAAAAGAATGAGTCAATAAAGATACATTCTTATTTATAATGCACAGTAGCTTATCTTTTATTATTAATAGTAAAATTTCCCCATGGCTGTCGTTGCTATACAGCCATGCACTGCGCTGTCCACAACGACAGAGAAGTTTTAATGTATATCCACCACAGAAAAACGCTTGCTGTAGCTCTGCTAAAAGATTGATTTAGAAGAGAAAAACACCCAAGTGTTTGGGTGCACACGTGCTGAAAAGTTTATGAGCGCGCTCCCCGTAAGCGCATGATGAGCGCGCTTCCCGTGAGCGCATGATGAGCGCGCATCCCGTGCGCCTATTTGAAATAACGACCTCGAGCGCGCAAAAGACTTGATCCGTGAACTAATCAGGAGACACCCGCTTCCGTGCACGGCACCTTCTCAGCAAGCAGGGGCGCCATTGCCAATAATTGAATCGAAATAATAATAATAAAAAAAATAGAAAACCGTCAGAGGATTTCCTTTTTTTCTCGTGCCGCCCCCCATGTAACGTGAAGAAATGCCGCCCCGGGCGACTGCCCGGTTCGCCCGTGCCTGGAACCGCTACTGGATGGTAGGTTTGGAAGTAAATATCAAAACTGAAAACAGAGCGAAGGAAAACATGAAGATGAAAGAGGCATCTTCAACAAATATTTCTACATTTGGCTTTTTTCATATTAAGACAAAACCAATACATTATCTAATCAATTATACTGCTTGTTTACTGGGTTTCCACTTGCAGTTTTAGGGCACCTTAAAATCCCCCTCAGGATGCGAAAGAAAGCAAGGAAAGAAGGTGAAGACGGAAGAATCAAAGGAAATCTTCTTTGTGTATTGGAATATTATTGATCACTCTAGCATCACTTCAAAACGTCATCAGGTTTGTTAAAGGGATCTGCCCCTTTTTATTATCGGCTATATAGTTCCATTAAGCAGCTTTAACATCCATTGAAAAGGTTCTTTATTTCAAGAAAAGGGTTGTTTAGATTATTATAAAAGTTCTCCACACTAAAAAAAGTGGTTCTTCAATGTAAGTCTTCAAGCCTGCTCCTGGGAACCCACTCGCAAGGAAATGAGCAACTCATTCTCATCCCAAGGCGCCATATTTTGACACTTTTGCAAAAGCGTAAATATCCAACGCACATGGCACCCTTTAGCGCTAAATGAGACGGTTAAAAGGGGAAATGAAGCAGTGAATCAAGTTTACATGATTTACAAGATGGATTTCCAATATAATCAACAATTAAATAAGAAACATGATAAATGTAAACATTTAGAAGAAAAAAAGAAAAAACTTTATATCTTTCGCCACCAGGGCGCCGCCATTGTGGAGTATTCTAACATGTGACGTCACGGGGTTGGTTGGCTCAGGCTCTATCCATAGACAGTAAGTGAATATCGCGACATTAAACTGTATTTACACCAGTATTTTGACCGCGAACGACTAATGTTAGGTAGTAATTAGACAAAAAGACGACGTCTAATGTTATATGTTGACAAACTGCACATAGAAACATTGTTCGCGATGTCTGCCGTCATATTACTGTCTCATCAACACCATGTAAGTTATGTTGCTGTGTAGAAAAGCCGGTGGGGGTTTGGGGCGAAGAGCGGGTTTGGACGCCACCAGGTGTCAGTGTGGCTGTTGTTCTGCGATGCCTACCGTGTCAGAGTCCATCTGCTGTCAAGAGGTTGATCTAGAGCATGTATTGTGTGGTCAGTTCTGCATCACAGAGATCTCGTCTTGATGTTGCGCACGCACGCTGGAGGGGAAACAAACAGGGGAACCGAATTTTCCGAAACACCGGCGCGCACGTTTACTATGCTGTGCCGGGAGGTAAGTTAACAAACTGCACATAGAAACATTGTTCGCGATGTCTGCCATCCCGTCCCGTCAACATGTAAGTTAGCATGTATTTGTTAAAGGGGAAATGAAACGTCCATGTTTTCGCACTGGTTAAGTGTCTCCTCCGCTCTGACATCCTTCAGGGAAAGCATCGCCGCGTCCAACACGTCTAACTTACCTCACGGAACAGCATATTAGTAAACGTTCGCGCCGGTGATGCAGAACAGAACTGACCACGCAATACATGCTCAAGATCAACCTCTTGACAGCAGATGGACTCTGACACGGTAGGCATCGCAGTACAAAACCCACACTGACACCTGGTGGCGTTGCAAACCCGCTCTTCGCCCCAAACCCCCACCGGCTTTTCTACACAGCAACGTAACTTACATGCCATGGTGTTGACGAGACGGGAATATGACGGCAGACATCACGAACAATGTTTCTATGTGCAGTTTGTCAACATATAACATTAGACGTCGCCTTTTTGTCTAATTACTACCTAACATTAGTCGTTCGCGGTCAAAATACTGGTGTAAATACAGTTTAATGTTGCGATATTCACTTACTGTCTATGGATAGAGCCTGAGCCAACCAACCCCGTGACGTCACATGTTAGAATACTCCACAATGGCGGCGCCCTGGTGGCGAAAGATATAAAGTTTTTTCTTTTTTTCTTCTAAATGTTTACATTTATCATGTTTCTTATTTAATTGTTGATTATATTGGAAATCCATCTTGTAAATCATGTAAACTTGATTCACTGCTTCATTTCCCCTTTAAGTTTAGGTATGGGGTAAGGGGTGGGGTTAGAGCCACGCAGGGAGGCGCCTTCTGCCGAATTTATTTTTACGTCTCATTTGGCGCTAAAGGGTGCCATGTGCGTTTGGATATTTAAGCTTTTGCACAAGCGTTGTATATGGCGCTTTGGGATGAGAACGGGCTGAAAATGAGGACACATTAATTCAGTTGGCTTGAGAAAGCCAACTTACTGAAATCCTATTTAAACTTATTATTATTCTTCTTACTCAGAAATTTCCACATCTAACTATCTATATCTGTATCTATCTATCTATCTATCTATATCTATCTATCTATACTATCTATCTATCTATCTACTCTATCTATCTATCTATCTATCTATCTATCTATCTATCTATCTATCTATCTATCTATCTATCTATCTACCTATCTTCCTATCTATCTATCTATCTATCTATCTATCTATCTTATCTATCTATCTATCTATCTATCTATCTATCTATCTATACATATCTATGTATCTATCTATGTATCTATCTATATCTGTATCTATCTGTATCTATCTATCTATACTACCTATCTACCTATCTATACTATCTATCTATCTATCTATCTATACATATCTATCTATATCTATACTATATCTAATCTATATCTATCTATCTATCTATACTATCTATCTATCTATGCATCATCTATCTATCTATCTATCTACCTACCTATCTACCTATCTACCTATCTAATCTATCATTATCTTTCATATCTATCTAATCTATCTTATCTATCTATTACTAATCTCATCTTTCTATCCAACTAATCTATCTTTCTGTCTTTCAAACTAATCTATCTTTCTTTCTAACTGTAATCTGTCTTTTTTTCTCTCTCTAACTCATTTGTCTCGTTCTTTCTCTCTTTCTTTCTGTATCTAATCTAATCTATCTAGCTTTCTTTCTAACTAATCTATCTGTTCTATGACTTATCTATCTATCTATCTATCTAATCTATCCATCTTTCTATCTATCATATCTATCCATCTTTCTTTCTATCTAATCTATCGTATCTTTCTTTCTAGCTAATCTATCTATCCATCTTTCTTTCTTTCTACCTAACTATTCTTTCTTTCTTTCTTTCTTCTCTTTTCTTTCTTTCTTTTCTTTCTTTCTTTCTTTCTTTCTTTCTTTCTTTTCCTCTTCTTTCTTTCTTTTCTTTCTTTCTTTCTTTCTTTCTTTCTTTCTTTCTTTCTTTCTTTCTTTCTTTCTTTCTTTTTCTTTCTTTCTTTCTTTCTTTCTTTTCTTTCTTTCTTTCTTTCTTTCTTTCTTTCTTTCTTTCTTTCTTTCTTTCTTTCTTTCTTTCTTCATTCTAAGCTAATCTGTCTGTCTTTCTTTTCTTTCTAATTAATCTTTCTTCTAACTAATCTGTCTTCCTTTCTTTCTAACTAGATCTCTCTTCCTTTTCTTTCTAACTGATCTTTCTTTCTTTCGAACTAATCTTTCTTTCTTTCTTTCTTTCTTTCTTTCTTTCTTTCTTTCTTTCTTTCTTTCTTTCTTTCTTTCTTTCTTTCTTTCTTTCTTTCTTTCTTTCTTTCTTTCTTTCTTTCTTTCTTTCTTTTTCTTTCTTTCTTTCTTGTTCTTTCTAATCTATTCTTTCTTTCTAATAATCTATCTTTCTTTCTTTCTAAATAATCTATCTTTCTTTCTTAATCTATCTTTCTTTCTTTCTAAATAATCTTTCTTTCTTTCTTTCTTTCTTTCTTTCTTTCTTTCTTTCTTTCTTTTCTTTCTTTTTCTTTCTTTCTTTCTTTCTTTCTTTCTTTCTTTCTTTCTTTCTTTCTTTCTTTCTTTCTTATCTTTCTTTCTCTCTAACTTATCTCTCTTTCCTTTCTTTCTTTCTGCTTATCTTTACTTTCTTTCTAAACTAATCCATCTTTCTTTCTTTCGAATCTATCTTTCTTCTCTCTTCTTTTTAACTAATTCTATCTTTCGTTCTTACTAATCTATATTTTTCTTTCTAACTAATCTATCTTCTTTCTTTCTAGAATATATCTATCTTTCTTTCTTTCCAAGTAATCTATCTTTCTTTTCTAACATAATCTATCTTTCTTTCAATAATCTATCTATCTTTCTTTCTAACTAATCTATCTTTCTTTCTTTCTTTTAAATAATCTATTCTTTCTTTCTTTCTAAAGAATTATCTTTCTCTTCTTTCTTTCTAAATAATCTATCTTTCTTTCTTTTTGAACATTATCTATCTCTTCTTTCTTTCTAATTAATCTATCTATCTTTCTTTATAACTATCTTTCTTTCTTTATAATTAATCTATCTTTCTTTTCTTTATAATTAATCTATCTTTCTTTATCTAATCAATCTTATCTCTTCAATTTCCTCTCTCAGACAATCATCTATCTTTCTTTCTTTCTAACTAATCTTTCTTTCTTTCTTACTAATATTTCTTTCTTTCTTTCTTGCTTTCTTTCTTTCTTTATTTCATTATTTCATTCTTTATTTATTTATTATTATTTCATTATTTCATTATTTCTTTCTTTCTTTCTTTCTTTCTTTCTTTCTTTTCTTTCTTTCTTTCTTTCTTTCTTTTCTAACCAATCTATCATTTTTCTTTCTAATTAATCTTTCTTTCTTTTTCTAACTAATCTATATTTTCTTTCTTTCTAGCTAATCTATCTTTCTTTCTAACTAATCTTTCTCTCGTGACTAATTAATCCATCTTTCTTTTTTCTTTCTAACCTAATCTATCTTTCTTTCTTTCTAATTCTATCTTTCTTTTTTCTTTCGTTATAACTAATCTCTTCCTTTCTTTCTTAACTAATTCTATCTTTCTTTCATTCTAACTAATCTGTCTTTTCTTTCTTACTAATTAATCTTTCTTTCTAATCTAATCCTCTCTTCCTTTCTTTCTAACTAATCTATCTTTCTTTCTAACTAATCTTTCTTCCTTTTCTTTCTAACTAATCTATCTTTCTTCTGAACGAATCTTTCTTTCTAACTAATCTCTCTTCCTTTCTATCTAACAAATCTTTCTTTCTTTCTAACTTATCTTTCTTTCTCTTTCTTTCTAACTTAATCTATCTTTCTTCTCTCTCTAACTAATCTTTCTCTTCTTTCTTTCTTCTTTCTTTTTCTCTTCTAAATAATCTATCTTTCATTCAAACTAAAAACTAATCTTTCTTTCTTTCTTTCTTTCTTTCTTTCTTTCTTTCTTCTCTTTCTTTCTTTCTTTCTTTCTTTCTTTCTTTCTTTCTTTCTTTCTTTCTTTCTTTCTTTCTTTCTTTCTTTCTTTCTTTCTTTCTTTCTTTCTTTCTTTCTTTCTTTCTTTCTTTCTTTCTTTCTTTCTTTTTCTTTCTTTCTTTCTTTCTTTCTTTCTTTCTTTCTTTCTTTCTTTCTTTCTAACCAATCTATCTTTCTAAAATAATCTATCATTTTTCATTCTAACTAATCTTTCTTTCTTTCTAACTAATCTCTTTTCCTTTCTTTCTCAACTATGAATCTAGAAAGAAAGTAGAATAGATAGAAATAATATAGAATTGATCCATCTATCTATTTATCTATCTATCTATCTATATCTATCTATCTATCTATCTATCTATCTATCTATCTATCTATCTATTCATTCATTTATCTATCTATCTATCTATTCTATCTATCTATCTATCTATCTATCTATCTATCTATCTATCTATCTATCTATCTATACATCTATCTATCTATCTATCTATCTATCATCATCTATCTATCTATCTATCTATCTATCTATCTATCTATCTATCTATCTATTATCTATCTATCTATCTATCTATAATACTTATCTATCTATTGATCTATCTATCTATCTATCTATCTATCGATTATCTATCTATCTATCTATCTATCTATCTATCTATCTATCTATCTATCTATCTATCTATCTATCTATCTATCTATCTATCTATCTATCTATATCTATCTATCTATCTTTCTTTCTTTCTTTCTTTCTAATCCATCTTTCAAACTTCAAACCACTTTAAACTTCTTCAAACCTTCTGGTCTGGCTTTCTCAAGCCAACTTAAAGTTTGTCTCATCAAACTTTTTTTCTAGTTTGAATATTGAGAAGCACTCAACATTCAAATCAACATTCGAGTGAACACAGCACAAAAAGATGTGGCTATTGACGTCACAATGGGGGTCTGTTCTCCCAATATCCTTTTCTAAGACATGGGGAGTTGGGGGTTTTCCATAATGATGACATTCTTGGACACCCACCATGAGGAAGGATTGTGCCACTCACCGCATACTCATAGAGCTGGTTTAGCAGTATCAACATGTTATTAGACACTCAATTGGGTGGAGCCTGAAAGAAATGTGGGAGAACTTGTCTTGTGTTGACTGAGGTTCCTCAGAAGAACTTACAGTCATGCTAACTCTTCACTAAGAGCAACTGTAGATAAGCATCTTTGTTATGTCTGTGGAATGGCAACATGCTAAGCTATAATTACACTCTCAAGAGATAGATACACTGCTCTAAAGTAATTTGAAAGTGATTGCAGGACCAATTTGGGCCACAATCTTGCATACGGTTCCTTTAAAGTAAAACTAGTTTTAGTTACTATACCTTTAAGATTTCTCAAAGTAACCTGTTCTGTTCAATATCTTCAATCTGTTCAATCAACTTGTGTCTCTAAACTATTTGCTTTAAAAGGTTAAGGAATGATACAGGGCTTTACTGAACAAATAAAGACCATTGTTATCCATTTAAATAAGTGATATGGTTGGTTTCATGGAATTTATTGATAGGTTCTCAGTGCTCCATTACAAACAAACAAAAAGCCCTAGAAATTACTGTGTAGTGTCCAGAGTGACTAGAGTCATATCTAGAGATCAGAATATCGACTTTTGTCCTTTTGACTTAAGGAAGTAACCACTTAGCAATGGAATAGCAACACGCAAAAAAACACTCATAACACCCTAGCAACTAAACAGTACCCTCTTGGCAACCACTTAGTCTTTTAACATTGTGGTGCTGATATTTGCACAGACGGGCACCACACCACACAGGTCTCTGGAAATACGTGTTTATTTTCTTAAGGTCAGAGGAGGTGTGAAAGAAGATGATCATGTAAAAAAAATAACTACTGTTGTTGATGCAAATAAATTTGACAAAAAATGTAACTTAAAATAATACTGCAGTAACCCACAAATAACACTGAGACATTCACCAAGGGAATATACCTTTAAGAGTGGGAGTTTCCGGTTAACGTTGTTGTGTCGATCTCACTGCTGTACAGTTCTGGATTTATTAAAGTGGAGAGTAAAGTTGACCGACGCATTCCCGTCTCGTCTACGACTTTTTGCACTCTACATTGGTGACCCCGACGCGAGTTGGATACGGCTGAATTATGTCACACAACGACGGTGGCGAAAATGCTGCTGCTGCGGCGCCAGATGCTGTTAGCGGCGCGGCTAATGTCGGCGCTATATACGCGGCCACCATCAAGTTACCGGACTTTTGGCAGCATAATCCGCGGCCTTGGTTTCAACACATCGAGGCACAGTTCCAGCTGAGGGGAATAACACAGGACGTTACAAAATATTTCCATGTGGTAGCGGCCTTAGATGCCTCGACAACAGCTAGGGCTATGGCGCTATTGGAGGCTCCGCCAGCTGACGGCAAATACGACGCGCTCAAAACATTCCTGTTGAGCCTTTTTGAACTGTCGGAGCTAGAGAAGGCAGATCGCCTGCTGTCCCTAAACGGCCTTGGCGACAGTAAGCCGTCCGAGTTAATGGAGAGGATGCTAGCGGTGCTGGGCGCGGCGGATCCCGCGTTCCTCTTCGCCCACATATTCCTGCGGCAGCTTCCAGCACCCGTGCGCACCGCACTGGCCAGCTCCGCCCTCCCTTCCTCCAGAGACTACCGAGCGCTTGCTGTGGAGGCAGATAGGATTTTTCTCGCCAACCGACAACAGTTTGTCAACGCACTGCTTCCCGCCCTGCACACGGCCGTTCCGCTTACACCCGCGCGGACGACCCGGACACCGCGGCTGCAGTGACGGCCCGCCGACAGCGTGAAGACGGGTGGTGCTATTATCATTCAAGGTTTGGGGCCAAGGCCAAACAGTGTCGCCAGCCTTGCAGTTTTGTAGCCCAGGGAAAAGCCAGGGCCGGCGCTCATTAGCAGCTATGGGTGCTGGCCGTGACTGCAAGCTGTTATTTATCACTGACACATTGTCTGGCCGGCGGCTGCTGGTCGATTCGGGGGCTCAGCGTAGCATCCTGCCGGCGAAACTGGTGGACACCATGGCTGGCGGGTATGGCCCCCCGATGGACGCCGCTAACGGCACGCCCATTCGTACCTATGGCACAAGGTATGTGGAAGTGTGTTTCGCGGACGGCGTTTCGGCTGGGATTTCGTCATGGCCGCCGTGTCTACGTCGCTCCTGAGGAGCGGATTTCCTCTGTGCTTACAGGCTGTTGGTGGATGTTACAAACCACCGCCTGATCGACGCCCTCTCTTTTGCTTCATACCCCTGTACGCTGGGGGGACGGGGGCGCTTTGTCTGTCGAACACGTTAGCCACAGGGGACCTGTATCAACGCCTTCTTGCTGAGTTCCCTGACATCACTACACCCACGTTTTCATCGGCAGTGGCTAAGCACGGTGTGGAGCACTACATCACCACGGTGGGCCCACCAGTCTATGCACGAGCTCGGCGCCTCGACTCTGCCAAGCTCGCAATCGCCAAGGAGGAGTTTGCCACTATGGAGCACCTTGGCATTGTGCGCCGCTCCAACAGCCCATGGGCTTCCCCCCTGCACATGGTTACAAAGGCTGATGGCAGTTGGCGTCCCTGTGGTGATTTCCGTCGCCTGAACAACGCTACAACCCCCGACCGGTACCCTGTGCCTCACATACAGGACTTCTCCGCCCACCTCGCCGGCGCCACCATATTCTCAAAAGTGGACCTGGTGCGCGGTTACCACCAGGTGCCGGTCCACCCGCAGGATGTCCCCAAGACAGCGGTCATTACACCCTTTGGCCTTTTCGAATTCCTACGAATGCCTTTCGGCCTTAAAGGGGCAGCGCAAACGTTTCAGCGCCTGATGGACTCTGTGCTGAGAGACATGCCGTTTCTGTTCGTCTACTTGGACGACATTCTTGTGGCCAGCGCGTCCGTAGACGACCACCTGACGCATCTCCAGCAGCTGTTCGGCAGGCTCAGTGAGCATGGTCTCATCATCAACCCGGCCAAGTGTGAGTTTGGCCGGTCATCCATCACTTTCCTCGGCCATCACGTCACACCGCAGGGGGCCGTTCCCCTCCAGGCCAAGGTGGACGCCGTCGCCAATTTCCAACGCCCACGCACTGTAAAGTCCCTGCAGGAGTTTCTGGGCATGGTGAACTTCTACAACCGTTTCCTCCCCCATGCGGCTCAGCTCATGCGACCCCCTATGACGGGCCTTCCGTGTCCTGACAGGAGGGTCTAAGAACTTTGTGGTGGATATGGGAGGCAGGCCTGAGCGGGTGGCTATAGACCGGCTCAAGCCTGCTCATGTGGATATTCAGCGAACCCCTGCAGTTGGCCCTGCCCCCCACGGCGGGGGCGCCCCCTGCGGAAACCTCAAACCAGGTGCCTACCCTGCCCCTAGCCCCTGGCCCCTCTCTGTTAAGCGCAGCCGGCTGGCCGCCTCGGTCCGCCCCTATACGTTGACTTTCTAGGGACTGTTAGTATCTGGACTGTTCTGTTTGGCACTGGTGAAATGCGTCCTATGTTCTGTTGGGGGTACCTGTTCGTTTTGGACTTGTTTATGGGTGAATTCTGGGGGGGGCCTGTGTGGTGACCCACAAATAACACTGAAACATTCACCAAGGGAATATACCTTTAGAGTGAGAGGTTTTCCGGTTAACGTTGTTGTGTCGATCTCACTGCTGTACAGTTCTGGATTATTAAAGTGGAGAGAAAAGTTGACCGACGCATTCCCGTCTCTTGTCTACGACTTTTTGCACTCTACAATACAATGTTACATAAGTGTAAAATAGGTTTCCTTGAAATACAATTCAGATTTTCTGGCTTTAAAATGAAGGAAGGAGGATTATTTTGGAGAGATGCAGAGTAAAAGAATGTATACAAATGTGCAGCTGTTTCTGTGCAGCTATTTTCCGTTTTTTCCCCTACCCTTCCCCTGACCTTAGTCCTCAAAACAAGAACAAAAACTCTGCTGGAGTCTTTCTCTTCACCAAATAAGTAATGATTTATGTGTTAAACTTAAATAAAGTTTGTATGTGCTCTATCTTGACATGATTAGCTTTTTTTAATGAGTAGTTAAAAACAAAACAAACCCTGATTCAAAACCATCAACAACTATTACAAGTGAAAGGGTGAGGTAGATCAGGAAATCCAATCAACATCGCAACATCTCAGCTTATTTTTGTTTGAGTTTACTGGATGAATGCCTGATTCTTTTCTGATAAATCTTGTACTGGTACATGTGGTCCTGCAGTGTGATGACTGATGGGGTGCTAAAACACACAGGTGCTGCTTTTTATAGAGCAGTTAAAAGCTGTCGTGTCAATTAAATGTTATGTCAACACGTTTACTTCAGCCGGTTATCTAACCTCAGGAAGATACAGAATCACTCACGTAAAGACATAAGCAAGTTCATTAATATGTAAGAGTGTTGATGTGAGCACAAGCAAACTACATGCACCATGAAAGGAAGCAAAGGGAGAAAAGAAAATTATATGATAAAGTCAGGGTTCCGACATCCATTTGAAACAAAATCTATTTTTCTATTTCTGTCTAATTTTCGAAATATGCTTTTGGTCAGTATATGGGGCTGTTTACACCCGGTCACTTCATGCGTTTTCTCAGATCGGATAGCTATCTGATTTATCAAAACGATTCCATTTTACACCTGGTCACATAAATGTGTTTTTGCAAAACGGATATAAATCCCATCTTCAGCTCCCGCGCTATATGCAGATTTAATGGAGTGCATGTCACCGAAAGCAACAGACATGAGCAGCATTTTATTGATCATTTCAAAATCAAAGACAGCAATAAGAGAGTGCAGCTCTGGTAAGATCATTTCGCTTCTTTACTTTTAATGAAGAACGTTTGTGTGTTTATGCGTCTGTGCCTTACTTTCACTTTGATTTGCTATAGTTTAGGGTGACCATATTTTAATTACAAAATACCAGGACACTTGGCCTGAGCAAACAGATAGGCCTACTTAATCAATCAATCAATCAATTCTTTATTCTATATAGCGCTTTACAACAACAACCATGAGTTGATATCAAAGCGCTGGACAGGGGGGGGGGGGGGGGCAACTTTTTATTAATTTTAATAAAAAATAATAAATTATTTATTTATTATAAATAATAAATCCAGAGCAACTGCTGATTTGGCAGTGGTCTTTTAATTTTTTCCATAGCTGTAGTTCCAGAGGCAGCGTGTTCCATAGTTTCGGCCCCACTACTGCAAAGGCACGATCACCCCACTTTTTGCACCTGGATCCTGGGACCACCAGCAGATGTTGTTCAGAAGAGTGCAGGGCTCTGCTGGGCTGATAAAGGGTCAGCGTATTACACAGATAAGCAGGTGCAAGGCCATGGATAGAGCAAAAAACAAACAGTAAGATCTTAAACTGAATTCTAAACTGGACTGGAAGCCAGTGGAGGAGAGAGCAGGACAGGAATGATGTGGTCATGTTTACGGGTGTTGGTAAGAAACCTTGCCGCTGCGTTCTGGACAAGCTGTAGACGGTGCAGAGAGGCCTGATTTAACCCGATGCAGAGGGCATTGCAGTAATCCAAGCGTGAACTAATAAAAGCGTGGATTGTTTTCTCGAGGTCACTACTATTAAGGAACGGATTTGACTTTGGCCAATCGACGAAGCTGAAAGAAGCTTGTCCTGATCACAGAGTCTATCTGTTTATCGAGCTTCAGACTACTGTCCAAAACTCACCCAAGATTCCTAACTACAAAACTGAGGTGGGGGGGTCAGGGGTGCCAGATCGGGAGCTGCCTTTGTTGGGCTAGAGGCATCAAATGAAGATAAATTCAGTCTTTGAATCATTTAGACAGAGCAGATTTTGTGATAGCCAAAGTTTAATGTCATCCATACATGTCTGAATGGACTGTGTGTCTGGGGAGTTCTGGGCAACTGGCAGATAAATTTGTATGTCATCTGCATACAGATGGAAAGAGACATTATGCCGGGATATCACAGAACATAAGTGGAGCATATACAAGGAAAATAAGACCGGGCCAAGGATAGAACCCTGTGGCACACCAGAGGAAAATGGGGCTGGAGAAGAGGAGAGATCATTGATCATCACAGAGTAGTTCTCATCGTGCAAGATGTGGCTTGAACCACTGCAGCACGAGTCCTTGAAGGCCCACCTGCTGGGCCAGACGGGTCAGGAGGATAGAATGGTCCACCGTATCAAATGCTGCAGTGAGGTCCAGCATTATCAACAGCACAGGTTTTTTAGCATCCAAGGATAACAGGATGTCGTTCTGTACCTTCAAAAGCGCAGACTCTGTGCTGTGACGTGCCCTGAAACCGGATTGAAATTGTTCAAAAATATGGTTTTGATCCAAGAATGATTGAAGTTGTATGAAAACAAGCTTTTCCAAAACTTTAGAGAGAAAAGGCAGATGGGACACAGGTCTGAAATTTGAGAGAACTTGATGGATCAGAGATTAGGTTTTTTGATTAGTGGCCTGACCACAGCCTGCTTAAAAACAGTTGGGACAGACCCTGAGCTAAGGCTGGCGTCTGAAAGAGAGAAGACATGGTCCAACTGTATCAAAAACCTGTTTAAACATTTTAGATGGAATAATGTCCAGGGAACAGCTGGTAGCTCTCAGCTTCTGGACAACATTTGAGAGCTGAAAGAGTGACACTGGCTCAAACACATTAAACACAGCAGGAGGTGAAGGAAGTGATAGGTGGACATATGAACCAACAACTATACTGCTGTTTACACTCTGTCTAACTGAGGCCACTTTATCAATAAAGTATTGGAGAAACTCCTCACAGGTTGATTTAGATACATTTTCAAACACGTTAACAGATGGATTTGTAACAGACTGGATTGTATTAAACAAGACTTGGGGCCGATTGGAGCTATTTGAAATAACATTTGAGAGGTATTTACATTTGGTTTCTTTAACAGCAATTTGATCATCAGAAAGACAGACTCACAAAATACCCAGAGACACCTGCAGCTTGTCCTTTTTCCACCTCCGTTCAGCCTGTCTACAGCGCCTTCTCAGGGCGCGTGTGGTGTCATTTAACCAGCAGTCTGGTTTGGGTTTGATAGACCTCAGCTTTAAGGGTGCAACTGAGTCCAACATCTCTGAACAGGTGGAATAGAAAGAAGAGATGAACTCCTCAGTACTGAGTGGTTGACTTTCACAAAGGGCACGAAACCCGAACTTTTGAAGGCCGTAGCAAATTCCTCAGCTGTAGTAGAAGTGATGAAACGGCGACTGACGTGTGGCCATGTTTGTGTGTAGGAGCATTTACTGACTGAATTAGATCAAAAGAGGTAAGCAGATTTTGAAAATCTTTAACTAATTGACTGGATGGACAACAGACATGAATATTTAAATCCCCACAAATAAGGAAATTATCATATTTTGGCATTACATCAGCAAGAAAATCAGTAAATTCCACAATAAAATCCTTATTATATTTAGGAGGGCGATATAAAACAGCACACAGTGTAGGGGGTGTCAATTGCATCAGGAATAACTGCAGTTCAAAGCTACTGTAGTTCTTACATGAGATGGAGCGACAGTTTATGTCCTTCTTATTGGACACTGTGGCAAGCCCGCCTCCACGGCTTGTCACTCTCTGTGTATTTAGGAAAGAATAGCCAGGGGGAGGAGCTCAGAAAAGGCGCTATTATCACCTGGTTTGATCCAGGTCTCCGTCAGAAAAAAGACATCCAACTCGCGAGTGGAAATTAAGCCATTCAGAACAAACGTCTTGTTTGCATGAGAGCGTTCAACAGAGCTGCACGCACCGATCTGTTGTTTCCAGTCTGGCGATGAGCTGCACAGTTGAGAGGAAGATTCTCTTTCACGTTGCCCTACCGATGGAGTCCGCGCAGGCCGGCGGCAATGAGGGGCGGACAACAGGTGTCTGGGAGAGCCGGTGAGAGCCATCGGTAGCTGTACTGTAGAAGGCGATGTAGATCAAACCCTCCATAACCCCCGCGGATATGTTCTCTGAAGCCACCGGAGACACCCATGCCGATCGAGCAAGATGCCAGGTATTTTTTTATTTTTACATGAAAACCGCCTCTCTTTCCTCCGTCTCCTGCGCTCTCTTGTTGCAAGTCGCACGGGCAATTAGGACGCCACAGATAGGCAGGCACTGAGGCTAGGAATGGGGGTAGATTTTAATTTCCTGCGTAGATTTCAGGCAAGTTGGTGGTCATGTTACACGTATCTGTAGCAGCGTCAGACAATCGTCCACGAATATTCGATGACACATTGCGGATGAAAACAGAGATTAGCACAAAGATCGCCAGAAAACACAACAAAAAAGGATGGCGAGCCAAACACAAACACAACGGCGCCATCTTGAATCTGTTCAAGCTCAAATGATACTCGAAGTTTACTCAAAGGATACCTTATTAATTTCAATACATTTAAAGTAGGTTATGCCTCCTCTGTATGGATAGAAAATTGTTATATTGTTACATGAAATCGTCTTGGTTACTAGTGTAACCCTCGTTCCCTGAGTAGGGAACGGAGACGTTACGTCAGAAGTGACGGAGAATGGGGTTTCGCATAGAAAGCCAATCCTCTTCGAGTATTTAACAACGAGCCAATGGCATGCGAATGCCTTGGGGCTGCGGAATTTGCATAGCGTACTCCGCCCCACCATGTGGGTATAAAAGGAGGAAGTGAACGCAACCGCAGTATGTCTTCGCTGAGGAGCCAAGACTGAACTCGGCGTCTACCCAGCGGTACAGCAGAAGTGGCAAGGAGACGTAACGTCTCCGTTCCCTACTCAGGGAACGAGGGTTACACTAGTAACCGAGACGTTCCCTTTCGTAGTCACTTCGAGTTACGTCAGAAGTGACGGAGAATGGGGTCTGTGCCATCACGCCATCTTCAAGCTGTCTTCCAGTGCCCTGCGAAAGACTGGACTCCTGAACAATAATATAATAACCAGGAGTTCCTTCTTTTAACACAGGAATACCAAGGTACACTGGGAAGCATATCCCGGGTGGAACATGCTACCAATGCCTACCGAAGGAGGACTTACGGAACACATGTGGTCGAATAGGGACTACACATGGAGATCACTGGAGCGCCAACCGCAGGTGGCAAGAACTTAGCTCCAGGGGTGGCAGATGGCTTGCCAAGGGAAGACACATGCTCAGGGAGGCTTACAGTGGATAATACACATGAGACAGTTACCGTAGGGAACCGTGCACATGGATGCACCTAGCCGGCACCATAGCAAGCGCAGTGGTGCCCGCATCATGAGTGCTGGAGGACTCAGGGCTTCAACGGAAGACTCAACTGAGGAATATCGCACTTATCCAGTCGGAGAGTGGAATGGCGAGCAAGCGAAGACACTAAGCGGGTCCAGTACTGGCGGAAGCGAGTACGTGAGAGGACACCGGCTCAATTCGCAGATTATAGAATCTAGCGAAGGTGTTAGGTGTCGCCCAGCCTGCAGCTCTGCAGATGTCTGTTAGCGAGGCGCCATGCGCTAGAGCCCAAGAGGAAGCCACACTCCTAGTGGAGTGGGCCGTCACACCAAGGGGGCACGGTCGGCCTTGCTGCTGGTAAGACAAAACAATGGCGTCCACTATCCAGTGAGACAGCCGCTGCTTTGAGAGAGCCCTTCCCTTCTGGCTCCCCCCATGACAGACAAAGAGCTGTTCTGAGGTCCTGAAACACCGCGTTCTGTCAACGTAAGTGCGGAGTGCACGTACTGGACAGAGCAGTGCCAAGGCTGGGTCTGCCTCCTCCAGGGGCAGCGCTTGCAGGGTCACCACCTGATCCCGGAAGGGAGTGGTGGGAACCTTGGGCACATATCCCGGCCGGGGTCTCAAGATCACGTGAGAGTAAGCCGGCCCGAACTCCAGGCACGCTTCGTCAACGGAAAATGCCTGCAGGTCCCCTACCCTCTTGATGGAGGCCAATGCAACCAGGAGTGCCGTCTTCATAGACAGAAACTTTAACTCAACTGATTGTAAAGGCTCAAAGGGAGGCCTCTGCAGAGCATTTAGAACAACTGCGAGGTCCCAAGAGGGTACGAGGGGAGGGCGAGGCGGATTTAGTCGCCTCGCTCCCTCAGGAACCTGATGACCAGGTCGTGCTTGCCGATGGACTTACCGTCTACTGCAACATGAGAAGCGGCAATGGCCGCGACGTAAACCTTGAGGGTGGAGGGCGACAGCCTACGCTCCAACCCTTCCTGCAGGAAAGACAGCACGACACTGATCGGGCATATCCGGGGGTCTCTCGCGAGAAGAGCACCAGCTGACGAAGAGGTTCCACTTCAACGCATAGAGGCGTCTGGTAGATGACGCCCTAGCGGAAGTGATGGTTGCCGCCACCGCAGGTGGCAGCGAACTCAAACCTGCCTCGTCCCGTCCAGGAGCCACACGTGCAGCCTCCAGAGATCGGGACGAGGGTGCCATAGAGTGCCCCGTCTCTGAGTGAGTAAGTCTTGTCTCAGAGGAATAGGCCAAGGAGGTGCTGTCGCGAGGAGCATGAGTTCGGAGAACCACGTCTTGGTGGGCCAATAAGGGGCTACCAGCAAGACCTGCTCCTCGTCCTCCTTGATCTTGCACAACACCCGTGCAAGGAGGCTCACTGGGGGAAACGCATATTTGCGTGGGCCCCGCGGCCAGCTGTGCGCCAGTGCATCTGTGCCGAGCGTGCCCTCGGACAGGGAATAAAACTGGGCGCAGTGGGATGAGTCCCGGGAGGCGAACAGGTCTATCTGTGCCTCCCCGAACTGGTCCCAGATGAGCTGGACCGTCTGGGATGGAGTCTCATTCGCCGGAGATAGGGCGGACTCGTGACAGCTCGTCGGCTGCCAGGTTCCGATCTCCTGGAATGTACACAGCACGAAGGGACCTCAGGTGCTTCTGACTCCATAGCAGGAGGTGGTGGGCGAGCTGCGACATCCGACGTGAGCGTAGACCACCTTGGTGGTTGATGTACGCCACTGTAGCGGTATTGTCTGAACGGACAAGTACGTGTTGACCCCTGAGCAGTGCTCGGAAGCGGTGCAGGGCCAGGCGTACTGCCAGCAGCTCAAGGCAATTGATGTGCATGAGGCGCTGGGGTCCTGTCCAGGAACCCGCGGCTGCATGCCCATTGCACATGGCACCCCAACCCGTGGTAGACGCATCTGTGGAGACAACAAGATGCCTGGAAACTCGCTGAAGCGGAACCCCAGTCCGTAAGAAGCTGAGGTTCGACCACGGGAAGAAGGTTCGGCGGCACGCTGGAGTCACTGGAACTCGGAGCGAGCCGCGATGCCATGCTCACCTCGGGACTCGATCGCGAAGCCACAGCTGAAGCGGTCTCATATGAAGCAATCCGAGCGGCGTTGCCGCGCTGCGGTGCCATATGCCCCAGGAGCCTCTGAAAAAGTTTCAGTGGGACCGCACTCTTGCCCTCGAACTGTCGAAGACAAGTCAGCAGTGAGTGTGCGCGCTCGCTCGTAAGCTGCGCGGACATGGCGACCGAGTCTATCTCCATGCCGAGAAAAGAGATCCTCTGCACGGGGCAAAGTTTTGCTCTTCTCCCGGTTGACCCGAAGGCCCAGACGGGCTAGGTGCCGGAGCACCAGGTCTCTGTGTTCGCAAAGCCGATCTCGAGAGTGTGCTAGGAGTAGCCAATCGTCGAGATAATTCAGGATGCGAACCCCGTGTTCGCGAAGGGGAACAAGGGCTGCCTCGACGATCTTCGTGAAGACGCGAGGGGACAGAGCTAACCCGAATGGGAGAACCGCGTATTGATATGCCTGGCCTTCGAAGGCAAACCGAAGAAACGGTCTGTGTCGAGGCAAAATGGAGACATGAAAGTCCACGTCCTTCAGGTCGATCGCTGCAAACCAATCCTGTGGCCGGACGCATTCGAAAATGACGTTTGGCCGTGAGCATCTTGAACGGCATCCGATGGAGGGTGCGGTTCAAGACGCGCAGATCCAGGATCGGTCGTAACCCACCGGTCTTCTTGGGGATGATGAAGTAAGGGCTGTAGAAGCCGGACCTCATCTCGGCTGGAGGGACCGTCTCGATTGCACCCTTCGCCAGCAGGGTCGCAATCTCCGCTCTCATGACCGGGGCGTCGCCACCGACCAAGGTCGAGCGAACTCCCCTGAAACGGGGAGGAGACCGTGCGAACTGAATCGCATAGCCGAGTCTGATCGTTCTGATGACCCAGCGGGACAGGCCGGGGAGCTCTAACCAGGCTCCTAGGAACTGGTCCAGCGGGGTCATGCGAATCACAGATGTCCCCCGGAGGGGCAGCGAGGCAGAGCGACAGGCATGCGCACAGGGGTTACCCCGAGCGGGTGCGTAGTCGAGCTCTGCTCCTCGACAGTCGAGACCAGGGAAGGACCAGCGTTCCACGGGGGTCTGTTCTGTCGAGGGTCTGGCGATAGAGGGGGATGGGAGCTGCGTGGTCGGAGGACGACACCTGCTCCCTTCCGCACCCTCAGAGACAGAGAGGAATGAGTGGGGCGACACCCTTGGGCATCGAGCGCACTCATTCCAGTCTGTGTGCTCAGTGATGATGTCAAGTCTTTCTTTAACCAACTCAGGGTGCTGCCCACCCGTGGGTGAGCAGCGGGGAGTGGAGAACAAAAGATTCTCCCCCGGCCCTCCACCGGGGGAAGGAGGGGGCCTGCTACCTCCTCCTGAGAAAGACTGGACGCCATCACTGAGCAGCCCGTCTCAGGAACGCCGCTTGGCCTGGCGTTTAGCGGGGCGCGGAGCCTGAGGGGGCTGTGACGCTCCTCTGCGGTCACCTCGACGGCGCGGCCTGGGTGAAGGCTGCTGCTGTGGCCGCGCCGGAGGGAGGGGGGCCGCAGGGGGCGTCCTCGGCGGCGAGCAGGCTGAGGCGGCTGAACCGACGGCTGGGTGGAGGCAGCAGCTGGCCGTCGGGGCAGGATAGTGTTTAATCGCCTCAGTCTGCTTCTGGGCGGTCGAGAACTGCTGGGCAAAGTCCTCAACCGCACCGCCGAAAAGGCCAGCCTGGGAAAGGGGGGCGTCGAGCAGACGAGTCCGCTCGGCGTCCGCACTTCCGCCAGGTTGAGCCAGAGGTGACGCTCCTGGACCACGCTGAGTGGCCATCACCTGACCCAGGGAGCGAGCGGCCACCTTGGTCGCCCGGAGAGCGAGGTCAGTGGCCGCTCGAAGTTCGTTGAACGAACCCTGGTCAGTCCCGCCCTCGTGCATATCTCTGAGCAGTTTGGCTTGAAAAACCTGCAAAGTGCTCATCGCATGCAAGGCGGAGGCTGCCTGTCCCGCCGCACTATAGGTGCGCGCCGCCATAGACGACGAGAACCTACAGGCTTTGGATGGGTGCTTGGGAGGCCCCCGGGAGGAGGCACTCTGCGGACACAGTTGCATCGCAACAGAGCGCTCCACCGGAGGCATCCCCGCATACCCACGGGCAGCCGCATCCGCGAGGGGAGGAAAGGCGGGGGAAACTGACGGGCGGACACGAGAGGTCAAAGGAGCCTGCCATGTCTTCGTCAGTTCCGCATGCAACTCGGGGAAGAATGGTATTGGGGTTGGCTGTGGCCTTGCGGCGGCAGCTTTGCCCAAAAACCACTCGTCCATCCGCGAGTGATCGGGGTGGGGCGGAGGATTCCACTCCAACCCGATACTCACGGCGGCCCGAGAAAGCATGGCCGTCATCTCGGGATCAGACACAGGCGGCGCCGGCACTCCCGAGGGAGGCAACGCCGCCGTATCCTCCTCCGAGGAATCGAGCCCGCCTTGTGATGCTGTGATCGACATCACATCCTCCTCTGGAGCGCCGAGCGAAGCAGAGGGTGCCTGCGAAGAGGCAGACGTCTGCAACGCCCCAGCGCTCGCTGGCTGCAACACTGTTGCGGTGGGTGTGGCCCGAGGAACTCAGCGTCGGGGTATCATGCCACACTGTCACCGACAGATCACCCTGGCCGCGACCAAAGAGCTTCCCCGGTTAGAGGAAGCAGATCGGGTAGCGGAGGCGGGGACTCTCACAGTAAGGTCATTGAGTCTCGATCTCAGTGCTGAGATGGTCATATTCCCACAAAAGGAACATGACTCATCCACGAGGGCTGCTTTAGCATGACGAAGACCCAGACATACAAAGCAGCGATCGTGACCATCAGAAGAGGACAGGAATCGACCACATCCAGAAGAACACGGGCGAACCATCTTTAAAAAGACGTGCCACGTGCAGCTCTTTTAGGAGAGGAGGAAATTCACTCTTAGCAGCGCTGAGGCGACCAGGGAGAAGCGCAAAGTCTGGCAGACCACTGCACAGATCGCAGGCAATGCAGAATCTCGCTGGGTACCGCCGTCACACCAACGCTGGAGAGGACGCTCGTCTCGAAGAGGCTTAGACAGTGATAAATGGCTTGTGGAGTGAAGAATGCTCTTGGCTCCGAAGCGAAAACATACTGCGGTTGCGTTCACTTCCTCCTTTTATACCCACATGGTGGGGCGGAGTACGCTATGCAAATTCCGCAGCCCCAAGGCATTCGCATGCCATTGGCTCATTGTTAAATACTCGAAGAGGATTGGCTTTCTATGCCAAACCCCATTCTCCGTCACTTCTGACGTAACTTCGAAGTGACTACGAAAGGGAACAGGACATGTCCTGGGAAAACAGGACAGTTGATCACCCTACCAGGCTTGTGCACAATTCAGAATTGAATTGAAAATGACTACTAAATTCCAATTAAATTCTAGAATTTAAATTGAATTTGAATTGATGTCAAAAACAGGATCTAGAATTACAATTCGAATTTGAATTAAAGGAAGCAGAATTACAATTCAATCAAAATTCTAAGAAATTCATATAGATATTTTAAGTGAAGTGTTTAATAAGTGTTTAGCTACAGCTTTACAATATATGTCAGATATGATTGCATTACATGTTATATAAATTATATTAGTTTGAACTACCAGCAATGTTTTCCCCCAACAATGAATGTTAAAAGCTCTAGTCACAGAACAAATAATAAGTTTGATTTATTGTAATTGTAACGTCATTTCCCAGAATTAAAAGAAAATTGCTTTACATTGATAAATTAATCCAGATAAATTTATCTAAACCACATTTTTAATGGGTAACTTATAACAGTGAGCAATTACATTTCCAAAGTAACCTTCCTAACCCTGACTGTAGGGGAGCGCAGGGCAGTTGTAACACACTTGTTTTAACCCTCTTGATGGTCTTTGGGTCTGCTGCACCCCAAAGGACTTTTGCTTGAATTAAATTTTTTTTAATCTTTTTCCAAAATGGTATGAAACGTCCTACGGCTCTCAACACTTTCTAGATCTACAAAATTTTTTCTTAAATGGAATGTTATCTGTTTTTATGTAGGCGTGACAAAAATAGTCACACTCGTGGTCTTCGGGGTTCATTTAATTTTGTAACAGAACAATAGTTCCCTTTCAAGGGAACTTCGAGCTGCGTGTAAGGCGATGGGAACGCTCTGCGTGATTGCGTCGTGAAGCGTCTGTACAATCAGTCCAATGAGAGAGCAGGACGTCAGGTGACGTCATTGACCAGGAAACTATAAAGCACCCTTGAGATCAGACCGCGACAGCTTCTGTAGCCTTCAGCAAGCGATCTCTGTACTCTGTCTCTGTCTATTTATTGTTGTCTGTCAAGCACACTATATACACACATATACAATGGCGAATCAAGAGTTTAAGCGTTGTGTTGTTCCTTGCCCTCGCTTCATCATGGGTGGGGACACACATCAGCTTTGTGTGGCTTGTCTGGGAGTGGAGCATGCCCAGTCAGTTCTCGAGGGAGCTGACTGCGAGCATTGTGTGAAGCAGTCAGCTGCGTTTCAGAGAATTCTTCCTCGCCGTTTTAATGTTCCCGAGGCTGCTGGTCATAGAACTTTTATTAAATCTGAGCAGCCTCAGCCGAGTACTAGCTCCTCACACAGAGCACGCCAAAGGCAAAGCGTGGCCGCCCGGGCTCCTCCACAATCTTCGGAGCCTCAGTGGCGGTCACAATCCAGGTCAGTTAGGGGTAGGCAAGATCTGAGGACTGTCATCTCTAAAAAGACCTGGGGTAAGAAGAAGTCCTGACTTGCAAGGGGTCAGACTTCTGAGGGTGGTCCCTCTGGGGAGGGATGGTTTCGAGAAATCATTCCTCCTCAGCGCCCTCTGGGGGGCGATGCTCCGAGGAGTATCGCAGCGCTGCCACATCGGTTGTTCCCTGTCGGTTCACCGTTTCAGGGCACCGAGGTGTCAGCGTCCCCATACGGTCCTCCGAGGAGGGTCGTAGAACGGTCAGTTCGGTTGTTCCCTGTCGGTTCGCCGTTTCAGGGCACCGAAGTGTCCGTTCAACAAAATCCCGAGACCAGTCTCGAGAGACTGGTCCCCTTAGTGGAATTCATGGTAGCGTGGAAACTACTGCCAGATATTTCTCAATGGGTCCTGCATGTGATAGAAAAAGGGTACAGAATTCAGTTCGGTTCTCGTCCACCCAGATTTTTGGGGGTCCTTCCCACAGTGGTGGTCCCCGAGCAGGCTCGGGTTATGGAACAGGAAGTAATGACGCTTTTGCAAAAAGGGGCTATAGAAAGGGTTCCTCCTACCAGCAGAGAGTCAGGGTTTTACAGCCGATACTTCATCGTTCCCAAGAAAGATGGTGGGTTACGTCCTATTCTAGATCTGCGTCAGCTAAACAGCAAAGTTCAAAAACTCAAGTTCAGGATGCTTACACTCAAACAGATCGTGTCACAGATTCAGTCCGAGGACTGGTTTGTCACAATAGACTTGAAGGACGCTTATTTTCACATATCCATCCATCCTCATCACAGGAGGTTCCTGAGGTTTGCTTTCGGGGCGAAGCTTACCCAGTATCGGGTCCTTCCGTTCGGCCTAGGTTTATCACCCCGCACTTTTACGAAATGCGTGGATGCAGCGCTGGCTCCTCTCAGATCCCAGGGCATTCGCGTATTAAATTATATCGACGATTGGTTGATCCTAGCTCAGTCAGAGCAGTTGGCAGTTCAACATCGAGATGTTGTTCTGTCACACATGAAAAGGTTGGGGTTACGGCTAAACACCAAGAAAAGTGTGCTCCTTCCAGCACAGAGGACCACTTATCTGGGGGTAGTGTGGGATTCGACAATGATGCAAGCAAGATTGGCTCCAGCACGTATAACTGCGATCCTTACAGCCGTAAAGAATGTGAAACTAGGCCGGTCACTCACTGTGAAACAGTTTCAGAAACTGTTGGGGCTCATGGCAGCGGCGTCCAACGTGATAACTTTTGGCCTTCTGTACATGAGACCCCTACAGTGGTGGCTCAGGACCAAGGGGTTTTCTCCGAGGGGAAACCCGTTTCGTATGATCAAGGTCACGCGGCAATGCTTACGGGCCTTGGTCATGTGGAAGAAACCTTGGTTCCTCGCCCAGGGCCCAGTTTTGGGGGTTCCTTGTCGACGCGTCACGTTATCGACGGATGCTTCCCTGACAGGCTGGGGGCGGTCATGAGTGGCCGCTCGGCGACAGGTCTGTGGCAGGACCATCAGCAGTCTTGGCATATAAACCAACTAGAAATGATGGCAGTGTTTCGGGCTCTCAAATACTTCCTGCCAGACCTGAGGGGCCAACATGTGCTTGTCCGCACGGACAATACTTCGGTGGTCTCCTACATCAACCATCAGGGGGGTCTGAGGTCCAGAGCTTTATACAAGTTGGCTCTGCAGATCCTCCTATGGACCCAGGGGAAATTGTTGTCACTGAGGGCAATATATATTCCAGGGTATCTGAATGTGGGGGCCGATATTCTGTCGAGGCAGGGGCTGAGGCCCGGGGAGTGGAGACTCCACCCCGAGGTGGTGGAGCTCCTATGGGAGAACTTTGGTCAGGCTCAGGTCGATCTATTTGCAACTCAGGAGACAACTCACTGTCCGTTATGGTTCTCTCTCACGCAGCCAGCTCCTCTCGGACTGGATGCGATGGTGCAGGTGTGGCCGAGGCTACACCTGTATGCATTTCCCCCGATATCAATGCTCCCGGGAGTTCTGGAAAGAGTTCGCCAGGAAGGGGTTCAGCTGTTGTTAGTAGCCCCGCACTGGCCGACCAGAATATGGTTTGCGGACCTAGTGTCCCTCTTGGACGGCTCTCCGATGGAGATTCCGGTCAGGAGGGACCTGCTTTCACAGGCAGGGGGCACAATATTTCACCCTCGCCCTGAGTTGTGGAAGCTATGGGCTTGGCCTCTGAGGGGGCCCAGTTCATAAGTGCTGGTCTCTCGACTGAGGTCGTGGAGACCATTCTCCAATCCAGAGCTCCCTCCACGAGAAAACTCTATTATTTCAAATGGAAATTGTTCTCTACATGGTGTGGAGAACGTGCCTTTAATCCTGTTGACTGCCCGGTTGGTACAGTTCTCGATTTCCTGCAAGACCGTTTCTCTGCTGGACTAACTCCCTCCACCTTGAAGGTGTATGTTGCGGCTATATCTGCCTTTAGATCCCCTGCGGGGGCTTCTTCTCTGGGGAGAGATCCTCTAATAACTCGTTTTCTCCGTGGAACACTGAGGCTGAGGCCTGCCTTGCACTCCAGAGCACCGGCTTGGGACCTGGCCATTGTACTCGAGGGTCTGGCTTTGGCTCCCTTCGAACCTATCGAAGAGGTTTCAGAAAAAATCCTCACTTTAAAAGCTTTGTTTCTTCTCGCTATTTCTTCTATTAAGAGAATTGGAGATCTGCAAGCTCTTTCGGTTGCTCCCTCATGTTTGGAATTCGCACCTGGTATGGTTAAAGCATTTCTATACCCTAGGCCGGGTTACATTCCTAAGGTCCCTACGAATGTGATGGGTCCTATTGTGCTGCAGGCCTTCTGCCCTCCACCCTTCAATACCACAGATCAGGAAAGTCTCAATCTGTTATGTCCGGTCCGGGCACTGGATGCCTACGTTCACAGAGCTGCCCTGTGGCGTAAGTCAGAGCAATTATTCGTCTGCTTTGGCTCGACTAAGAAAGGTTGCCCGGCATCGAGACAAGTAATGAGCAAGTGGATAGTTGAGGCTATCTCTATTGCTTATAATACGGTCGGACGTCCCCACCTATGGAGGTCCGAGCCCATTCTACTAGGAGTATGGCTGCCTCTAAGGCTTTAATTTCGGGTGTTTCCCTTCATAATGTCTGTAATGCGGCAGGGTGGTCCTCGCCGCATACATTTGTCAGGTTTTATGACCTAGACCTCTCCACACCCGGGGCTAGGTTGCTCGCTTCTTAGTGTGCGCATTCGACTTCACACAGAACGGGCATTTCTCAGCATGGCATAGTGGGTATGGCGTTCCCATCTCGTTGACAACGCAGCTCGAAGTTCCCTTGAAAGGGAACGTCTCAGGTTACGTATGTAACCCTGGTTCCCTGAGAGGGAACGAGAGCTGCGTTCGCCTGCCATACTTCCTGCATGCCCTGATCGACTTGCTTCAGGCCTTTCACAGAAGCTGTCGCGGTCTGATCTCAAGGGTGCTTTATAGTTTCCTGGTCAATGACGTCACCTGACGTCCTGCTCTCTCATTGGACTGATTGTACAGACGCTTCACGACGCAATCACGCAGAGCGTTCCCATCGCGTTGACAACGCAGCTCTCGTTCCCTCCCAGGGAACCAGGGTTACATACGTAACCTGAGACGTTTTTTTTTATTTATGTTTTTTATAAATATTATTTTACTGTTTATTAATGTTTTTACTCAACATTTGTGCAGTTTTTGGAGGATTTATGATATCTTTTAAATATCTATAAATAAATATATAAATAAATATTTATCAATGGACTCAAAATAGACAAAACTCATCATCAAAATCAGAAATAATGCAGAACACAGACAGAAATGACAGAAATAAAGTGGCACACTTCCAAAAATGCAAAAAACTTCCACAATCCAAAATTATCATGCTCACACACGTGCACACACACAAACACATATTAAAAAAATATATATATTATTCTGTTACAAAATTAAATGTTATTGTCTGGGGTCTGATAGACCATAAGTGTGACTTTTTTTTGAAGACCATCAGATGGTTAAATACTTCCACACGCTGAGCATGACGAAACTTGATGTATTTACTAGTTGCCATTTCAACACTATACAGAGAAAAATTTGGGCCAAAATTCAGAGGTCTATTTTTTGTGTTTAATTAAAATTAGGCAAATCTGATATTTTTTAAATCTCTAATCTGTTGTTTAACAGTTGATATAGTTCTTTAATGCTTCGCTAACTAGCAGAAGACACTAGCAGGGTTTAAACCCCAGTTGTGCAGTTGGGGCATGTTGTCACACTGCGTTACATTGTGCCCCTATTAGAAATATGCTATTATATTCTATACTTTTATGAAATCTATTGAGAAAACATGAGAAACATGTAAATAAAGACTAAGAATCAATGTTCAGAAATGATTCATTATTATTTTGTTTTGAACTATGCTGTATAGCTGTGTTTCTTGTGTTTGTTGTCAAAATAAAAAAAATTATTATTTTTAATTATTAAAAAATGCCATTATTTTATTTGAAAAAAAATAATATTGTATTTTATTAACAAAATATTTTGGTTTGACTTGTATATATTTTTTTTGATTAGATGAGATAGCATTTTAAGCTGTTATATGGTGATGTTACAATGTGCCCCTCACATGTTACAATGCACCCCACCAATGGGGCATGTTGTCACATTCAGCATTTCTTTCAAGGTAAATAAAAAAAAAGTATACACTGTATTAATAAAACAAAACCACATACTTGTACTAGACATGTGGGAAATTAATGTGGAAAAAAAAATACTCTAAATAGATTTGCAAACTGAGAAAGTCAAAAAGCGTTATATTGTGCCCCGCTCTCCCCTATGTGAGATTCAACACATTCTTTCTATTGTGTGACTGTATGGAATTTCTTTGAATTGCCATGAATTTAATTCCACTTCCTATCATTCCAATTCAAATTCCAATTCAATTTCCTGGGGGGCAGAGTCAATTAAATTCAAATTCCAATTCATGAATTGAATGGAGGCCAATTCTGAAATTCTGAATTTTGCACAAGCCTGCACCCAACGATAGTTTGCATGTTGGTTTGATGAATAGATGCTCAGCTGCTCATCTGCGGTAATGCGTGTTGCAGTAGCAACGGCGTATCTGACTATATAACACGCTCTCACACGTTTATTTTTAAGCATTTTTGGGAAGAGTAAAATTTGCATATGTGGTTTCAACAACCAGATGCATTTACACTTCACGTCCAGTTTCGTCTGGAATGCGATCCAGACCACCTCCTGAAGTGGTTTGAGCGATCGGATTCAAATCCATCTCGAATGTGTTTAGGAGGGCATTTACACCTGGTCTTTTGACGATTGGATATCTATCCGATTACAGAAAACGCATGAAGTGACCAGGTGTAAACAGCTATTATGTGACCCTTGACTTGGAATCGGCAGATCACAAGTGAGTAATAAAAGGAAAGGATCTCAATTTGAACCAGAAATTACTAAAATACATCTTTGCCAGGATCTATGAATAAAACTATAACTGGGTTTGGACAATACTTGATTTTGGGAGCTTTTACACTGGGCTGTTTTGCTGTGGTCTGAGCCCGAAGTGTGTTTGTTCCCAGCGCCCCCGCAGCGTTGGTCTGGTTTCACACTCAACTTGATTCTATCAAACCCTGGTGCGTTTACGTGCATCTTACGCCATCGCAAACGTGCACGGCGCATGATAGAAAGCAGAACGGTAAATATTGTGGGTTTTTTATTAATTTGCTGCTATTATGCGCAGTTGAGTGAACAATACAAGACTTCTGCTGCTTGCAACGGACTCTTTTGAGGAGACAGTGGATTTCCAAATGTGTTGCTCTGATTCCATGCGCAATGCACAAATACACTGCAGGCTCACTCTCGCTCGTATTCAAGGTAAATCATCAACTCTATCATCCCTTACAAGTGTTTTATTTAACTGAATACATCACAATAAGCTAAAACGCATGCGCAGGATACTTACTTCCTGAACAAGTGCGTGCCCGAATCCGTGTTGCTTTCACATTCACGCGAACCGCGGCATGGTTCGGAAGCAACTGAACTCAGACCACCTCCTCCAGGCAGTCTCGGGTTCGTACCCCAGTGCGTACCCGGGTCCCATGACAGCGTTCACATTAGTGATTTTTCATGCAAACCGTGCCCTGTTCCGAACTAAACTGCCAGTGTGAAAGCCCCCTTAGATAAAACAATGCAATCTGAAGCTGAATTGAATAGCAATCTGAAGCTGAATTGAATATGAATTGCATCGTTATTTTTAGAAGTCATGGATGATGCAGTTATAACAAAGCTCTGCTGAACAAATTGCCCATTATCAGCTCTAGAAATCATACAACAGGAGTAAAAAACTCAACTCTGCAAGGCTGTGACCCTTCAGGAATTTAGTTCCAAACCTGTTCCAACACACATACCTGTAGTTTTCAAATAAGCCTGAAGGACTTGATGAGCTAGATCATGTGTGTTCAATTAGAGTTAAAGCTAAAGCTAAACTCTGGAGGGCTATGGCCCTCCAGGAACTGAGTTTTTCACACGTCAAACAGTGTTGTGCTCTCTTTTTTGCAGTAAACTGAAACTGAACACAGGGATATAAATATAAGGAACAAACAAAGGGAACTAGATGAACACAGGTGAACAGAATCTTATCAATGATTAACCATAGTAACAAAATAGAGTCAATGAGTAACCAAGGGAACTAATTATGAACACAGGCAAATAGAGCAGACTTAATTGAATGAATTCTTATGCAAATACTTACAGTAGCTCCAACCCTAAGATCATGGTCACATTGTCTCCAGAGTAGTTGCTGCGGAAACTGATCTGGAACAGGTGGCTGGCCACGTTCTGTCGTGACGTCAGCATTCCTGCAGTACCACGTACTGGAGAGAGATTCAGGTCTTCTGCCTGACATGACCCCACCCTGATCTGATCCCTCAGTGCGTAGTCTATAACTGTATAGCTCTCCTCACTGAGGGAAAAGAAACAGAGAGAGTCGGAGATAAATATTAAATAAATATTTAAGGTTAAATCACTTGGGTCTCATATATACATTTTCAGTGGAACACCACCAAGTCCATCACACACAAACAATTGTATTTTTCACATTTGTATTGAATACATTACAGTAAGTAATCATTCACAGTGCAGGGAGGAGAAAGTACTTGTAGATCTTTCTTTAGACGCAAAACTTCCACAAGATGTTTACTGTAGCTGCTTATAAGACTTTTGACCAATTTTAGACCATCCTTCAGCTCAAATCTGTTTTTATCTATATTTCTGGGTTGTCTTGTTTGCACAACACTCTTTAGGTTATGTCACAGAATATAAATTGGCTTCAGGTCAGGACACTTCTTTTGTTGAATCACCCAACCTCTTTTAACGATCTGGTTATCTTCGGGATCTTTTTGACTCGCAAATGACTTTTGGTGAATTTTTTAAAAAATGTTCTCTTTGTCCAAATGGTATGAAAACTTTACACCACTGTTAGATCTACCCCCAAAAAATATATTGGAATGATATCTGTTTTTATGTTAGCGCTGAAAAAAATGGCAACACTTGTTATCTTCTTGGGGTCCCTGGAGACCCTGCATAGTGAATATACAAAATTCATCATCAATTTTGCACTTAAAAGCCTTTAATTTTCTCAAAAAACAACAGTGTGCCTTATAATCCGGAGCACCTTATATATGGATCCATTAGTTAACAACGCTTCGCATCATTAAATTCTCAAACATTCGAACTGCGCTCATGTCCATCTTATGGCTGCTTTGTCACATGGCCAGTTCAACCTCGTATAAATCAGGTTGGGTGTGTCTCCCGCTCACGAGCGCTCACTCTTAACAGACACACTCCCCAGCGCTGCTCGCGCGTCACAGAATATTCATAAAGCGCTCCCCGTTCACAGTACCGGGTCATCTTATTCAAAACAGCCAGACGTTGCTGTCAGCAAGCCGCCGCACAATACTCAAATGAGTCAGGCTGCGAATGTAAGTGACGTGCCCACCCCAGCGCGCTAGCGCTTACTAAATAAACGCCTCACCTCCGACGCTGCGCGCACTCACTACATTCCCTTTAGCACATCAATGCATAATGCAAACCCAGTTAAACGTTTGACTGCAGTATCTTATGCGCCTTATAATCAGGTGCGCCCTATATATGAAAAATGTTCTAAAATAGGTCATTCATTTGAAGGTGCGCCTTATAATCCGGATTTCGCCTTAAAGTGCAATCAAATACGGTATATAAAACCTAAAAGCCTTTTTGAAAGTCTGTTGCTGTTGGAGGATCACTCTTATTCTCAGGATATGTGTCAAAGTCGCCAAGGAAGCGAAAAAGAAAATTAAGATGGCAATGCAACAGGCAAATCAACAAGACAAAAGTAAACATTGGAGTGGCCTTTCCAAGATGGAAAGAGCTCATGACAAGCGACAATTTTAAAAAAGGACGCAGACGTTGCCTGCTTTCTTCTAACAGGTAACGCTAATTAAGCCTATTTGTGTATATTGGAAGTTTTATTGTTGCTTGGTGTGCACAACTAGAACAACATCTAGAATAGGTTTCCTCACGTCGAACGAATGAAAAATATTGTTTACCTTGTAACATAAATCCGTGTTCTATGACGGATAACATGTGATTAATATTTTAATGGTGCTATAATTTGTAGGCTATAAGTTATATGTAGGCACTTTAAATTTTAGTTCTTTTTCATTTATTTTACTTTATATACACAATTAATGTAGCCTAATGTGATAATGCAGTTGTAATGGACGAGGTTGAACTGGAAGCCATTTTCAGTCTCCATTCAGTGGTACGTGCAGCTTCATCTCTGTGAGTGAATTTCTCGCAGCATCTGAGAGCTCCATGGTATGTATATGGTTTAAGATGGCTTACCATCTATATGGTTAAAATTTTTACAAACTGTGACTTTACAAATCACAACATATAAATAAGAAAATGTTGCCTTTATTTTGTCACTTACTGGGAGCAGTATGCTAGCTGTGAGCCATTTACTTCCAGATCTTTGTGCTAAGCTAGGCTAGAGGTGGGTGGGTCAGACAGAGTGACAGCATGCATGGAGAATGAAATGGGTATGTATGGACTAGGGATGCAAATTATTGATTAATTCATTAATCGTTCAGTTGATTGACCTTAACGATTCGAATCAAGATTAATAATAATCGATAAGCGGCTATTTTCCTGAGAATGTAAATTTCTCACGGTATCAATAGTGTCTTTAACATTAAAAAGCAAAATATTGCTTATATACTGAATAAAAATGCATGTTATATTGCTCAATTGATGTTTTATTGTAACAGTTGGGATACGGTACAGATAATGGCATTTATGTAGTTTAACAAAATAAATTATGCACAGAAAATTAAAATACATTAAAAAAAAAATTGTGCACTGGCTCACCTGATGCATGTGAAACATTAAGCAACATAAAATACATTTTAAATAAAAATCTATATGGTAAGGCTTAGCCACCTACATATAATAATCTAAACTACTTGTATGAAAAACTTGAAACATTAGCAGCAGCACTAATAATCCCCCTTGGTCTGAGAAAAGTGACCTGGAAACATGGAAACAAAGGTGACCTGAACACAACTTAAATCGTACCCGAGGAAGGTGACAATAAAATTAGAGGGCAGAGTTTCCCATACGTTATTTGTGACTGATCGCCACATATTGATTTTCTTTTTTTTTTAACTAAGCCTATTTAAAATCAGATTGCTGCACTACCTCTCGCGCTCTTACCCGTACCTCTCGCACACTCTTCTCCTTCGTGGAACACCACTGCAGTAAATCTGTCCAAAACATTGCTGTTAATGTTGGAGACCCAGCTTTAAAAGAGTTATTAGCCAGCATGCAAGGAGCCTAGCTAATAAGGAGAGCTAAGTTATTGTTAGAATACAGCCGTAATTTCAAGGTTAGCTGGTAGTCCACTCCCTTTTTACCGCCTGATGTTTGGTTTCTTTTATGCTGCCTCAAGTTTGTGTCGGGTCTCTCGAGTATGAATCTCATGTCATGTTCACAATGTTCAATTAGAAGAGAATTAACTTAATTCAATCGAGTAAATTCTTGTTGACAATTAATCGATAATCGATTAACCATTTACATCCCTAGTATGGACTTACCTAACTCTGGGGGATTAGGTGAATAAGCTAAAGTCCCAAAAAGTTGGCGTGTTCCTTTAAATAGACCAACTGTCCTTTAAACAGAGATGTATAGAAACGAAGTAGAAGTACTTAAGTACTGTACTTAAGTACTAAAATGCTGTATCTGTACTCTACTAGAGTATTGTTTTTTTCTCATACTTCTACTTTTACTTCAGTAGATATTTTCTATGAATTTAATACTTTTACTTCGATATTTTTTTAATGTTCTGCTAGTTACTTGTTACAATTATAAAAATTTTACGAATCATTCGTGGCAATCACATGCCAGTTTTATAGGGTAATGGTATTGATTGACACACACATTGACAACTAATGCAGGGGTTGTCCTGCAATGACATTTTTTGGCGCCCGCCAAAGCAAATTTGTATCCCACCAAAGCGCCTTATTTGATTGCTAGTTCAAACTTTTGACTGCTTTCTTTAATAATTACATGACACAATACTTGTACTTTTACTTTTAGTACTTAAGTAGTGAATTTTTAAATAAACTACTTGCAATACTTAAGTAGAAAAAATGTTGATTACTTTAGTACTTCTACTTAAGTGTGGTGTGGTATCACCCACAATTAGGAGAGATGTACTGATATGTACACACAAATGTACAATGATCCTTTTTGCCCAGGGCTGGCCATCTGTCAGAGACATCAACAACATCTACCTCTCTCAGTTCTGGCAACAAGGGGCACCTGGACTGGCACTAGTCAACTTTTAACCAGCTTTCCCATCAGCAAACTGCTGGACAAACTATCGTCTGCTCCTGACATATCGTATTATAATTGCATATTACAGCATCCAGCAGGGAATTTCAATCAGTTGAGCAATCTGATGTTTCTATACTGCTGTAATGACATCCTCTCCAGCAGCCAAGGGATGTTCCAGCTCCAGGACAAAACATTCACACACTTTCATTTAAACATACACACAGGCCTCTGTGCTGGTATGAAGAGATATGGTAATATCTATTATTATCTAAAATACTTTTACCGGTAATATTGGTAAATACATTAATTACAAATTTGAGAGATGTTGTCATATAATACTGAACCTTTTTGTTAAACTTCTTGTACACTCACACTTTGATAAACATGCCTAACAACAGTGTACTGAACATGGTGTCCTTTTCTATTGTCTATCAAACTAAAATAACATTATTATTATGCAGGATATGCAAAATGAAACAAACACTTCAGCCCATATACTGTATGTGTGCGTGAGAAATTGATTCATAAAGGAAGAAAAGAGATAACAGAAAAATAACCAGCTGAATTAATTGTTGGTTACATAACCAGAGAAAATGAGTGAAAACAGTTGAACAGAGAGAAAGAGAGAGAGGGAATGGAAAGAGGGATGAAGTGGAGAGAGCGTGGTGGCGTGTGTGGGGTTTGTTTTGCTTCAGATTTTAGCGAGTAGTGTGACTTGGGCTCCCCTCACATATTGTACAGACCGTGTACCAGAATAAACATCACACAATGATTCGAAAAAGAGAATATATTTTTTCATATTTTTTCTTTGTATTCAATTTTCAGTTGAATTCCAGACACAGATTTTGGGGCCGTACTCGCTGGAGTGGAAATTAATACCATCTTATTTTCCTGGAGGACGTCCCCTTGTCATAGTGTGCAGAACGTTCCCAAATTTGACAAGAAAAAAAAAGTTGCTAACTGCATAACACGCTGACAAACTGGCACTGTGCAAGTAAGACATGTGACACAAACACACTATTTTGAATCAATGCATTGCTACAAAACTAATGTTTATTTTGCAACCCTCAAAGGTGAAATGTTCTAAATGTGTAATTTCAAGCTAAACCATTTTAGACAAAAAACTGACCACAAAACAGAGTATCCTATCCAGGCTCAAAATCACTCAAGCAATAAAGTTATCATCTTATTATAATATGAGTTCATGTCCTACTGGACACCATTGTCAACAGTGTTACATGATGAAGATAATGTTTGTTAATGTTTCTATTTTAGTTGCTTTGTGTGAGGTAGAACAAAACACAATGTTGTCTAGGACAATTACCAAAAAGTTTGAAAATGAGCCACAGTGGCAGAATAAATGTATTTAAACAAGAATCAGAATCAAGGGAAACAGCATATCACATTCTGGAATGCACACACCCACACACACAAAAAAAAACAAAAAAAAAACAAGACAAGCAACAAGCAAAATCTGGAGCACTGTGAGAGTTGCGCGTGTCATCTGCAGTGGTCACAAGGTCTTACTTCAGTCAAATGAAATGAAGACTCAAGGGTTTAGTCTTATTTTTATTAGACTTATTAATCTGATGGGACAGCCAAATTTTATGTATAATAATATTCTAATATTGATGTTGAGCACTGGCCAACTTGAAAATCACACTCCACATTGTTGTATAATACACATAAAATATTATGAAAAGATGACTTTGAGTGACAATTTTCCTGTTTATTTTAAAGGGGTCATAAACTGGCTTTTTAAAAAATATATATACATTGTAGTCTGAGGTCAACTTCGCTTGGTTTTAACATTCAAAAACATCAAACTGAATAAGTAGTAGGCTATTTTCTACCTTAGTTTTCAGCCTACCTTAAAAACGCTTGGTTTTTATGGGCATCTCACATTGAAGACTTGGAAGTAAACTGCTGTGAGTGGATAACAGTTTTGCATTTTATGAGTTTGAACTCACTCGTCAGTACACGTGGGGGAAATTGTTTTGAACACGTCAAATGTTGTAAAATGGCAACCGGAATGATTCGCCCATACATGTTTGACCCAGAATCCGTGTGTTGCACCATTCCTGTCCTGATCCAGTATAGAAGGCACGGCTTTGTCATAGTTTCCTACTTTGAAAAATGAGTCGTTTGCTGAGCCTGATGTCAATAAAAGCTTTTATTTGACTAACAAAGACATTTTCAGCTCTGAAACTTACAGGATATTCTTATAATATGATGACCTCTTAGATGTCAAAAGCTCAAGGAAAATTTTATTTCTCAGTTCATCACCCTTTAATAGAAAATTCTGCCCTCTCAATTGCTATTTCCTAACAACAGTTTTTGAGTTCTGTCATTTCCTTGGAATAAGGATTGGAATTGGAATAAGTGGTAAAGCTAACTTTGTCCTATCTCTACAGGATCCAACTATTCATACAAGCTGAAACTTCATATCCGCCCACTTTAGCCAAATCATTTCCTGTTTTCTATAGTATCCTCCAGGGCACAATAACAGCAGGGGAAAAACAGAGGCACATTTGGACACTGTTTGAGAGATATAATTTGTGGTCTCCAGCTCACCTTTTCTTTCGTGTGACAATGAGAACATCATTTGAAGAGGAAGAAATAGACCTGCTGACGAGATGTCCTCTTGGAAAATATACCATTTTCCTCTACGAAAGCCGTTAGCTCACCACGCTTCACCATCCAGCGGGAGGATGACACCAGTGGGAATGGCTGCAGAGAGAATGTGGGAAACGAGAAAGTGTGAGCCAAACAGTATCGTTAATGTTTTTAATACAAGACAGATGACATGAAGAAATTAAACAAGGCCTCATCTTTCTCCAAATTACATATATTAAGAGTAGTATTCAAAATAGTTTGATAGGGATGTGGCATTTTGACTCCTAAACAATAATATAATAAATCAGCCAGCTTTAAACAAAGATTGTCTCAAGACCCCAGAGATTGCTTCCATTGCTTCAGTTATGCTCTTTTTAGGAGATTTCAAGTCAAGAATAGTGTAAAAAATCCATTTTAATTTGTTTTACCAATTTAACTATATATATATATATATATATATATATATATATATATATATATATATATATATATATATATATATATATATATATATATATATATATATATATATATATATATATAATATAATAATAATAATAATAAACCTTTTTATTATCAATCATTGCCTGCCACTTTCAAGGACAAAGGACCAAAGCACTCCTAAAAGACACTGGGTCTAATTCACTAATAATAATACAAACGGGAGAGCTCAGAAAAGGAACATAAAATGCCTAATTGCAAACATATGCATATGTACACCCATTTGTCCTTTTAACTTCATTCTAATGCTAATGAATTTGAAGCATTCTAAATGAGAATTTAGAGAGTTAATTTCTCTGAATGTGTGACCTTTTGCAGAGCCTTTCGTCACTGATTGTGAACTTTTTCTTCTAAAGTGTTAATAACACAGAAGCGAAGGCCAGGAGACTTGGTTGTATCAACAGCAGGATTCTTTATTGAGAGCACGAGCAGTAGGTAGCTGTAGTCATCAAGCCTAGTCTAAGGGAATCTTAGACTTTTAGACTTTAGGGATTTTAGTTTATGTACATTAAAATTTCATTACATTACATTTCAACGATTAATTACATAGTGGTGGCATGTAAATGAAGTACAGGAGTTAGCCCATTTCCCCAGTTCTGATCTCATCAGCATAACAGCACAATATCTCATTCACATATCTTGATGATAATCCAATCAAGCTACAGTAACTATTCAACGACTGAGCAAGATTAAATACAAAGGGTCTCAGTAATCTGAAACATTTAAATTACAATAGAGAGAACAGGACTGGCAGGACTCTCATGCTTAACAGGTGATATCATCATCATCATAACCTTAAAATGTAAAAAACAAAGTACTGTATATAACTTTCTCAGTTTATATACTATTGTATTGGAACCTAAATTAAACATTTAATAAATGTGTAATACAACACTCTCAGCAAATATACGACACTGTGACATAAAACACCTAAGAGAATGCAAAGAAGTTGCTCATGGTAATACCAACTATCCTCAAAGCAAGTTCAAACACAAATATAGCTGCGAGCAGCGATCTACGGGCCCAAGCCGGTGGCACCGCAACCCTGGTTCCTTTAGTTACCTAAAAGAACCGTGGTGGCGTTGCCGCCGGCTTTGGCCCTTCATCGCTGCTTGCAGCTATATATATATATATATATATATATATATACAGTACTGTGCAGAAGTCTTAGGCACACTAGTATTTTCGCCTCAAACAAATGGTTTTAAGCCAGTATCAGTAGCGGTTCTAGGCATGGGCGAACCGGGCAGTCGCCCGGGGCGGCATTTCTTCATGTCACATGGGGGTGGCACGAGCAGTTAAACCTCTGTGCCGCGAAGTTTTTCTATTTTTTATCATTTCGATTCAATTATTGGCAATGGCGCCCCTGCTTGCTGAGAAGGTGCCGTGCGCAGAAGCGATGTCAAGGGGATCTCCTGATTAGTTCAAGTATCGCGTCTTTTGCACGCTCGAGGTCGTTATTTAATATTATACTCTATGTTTCAAATAGGCGCACGGGAAGCGCGCTCATTATGCGCTCAAGGGAAGCGTGCTCATAAACTTTTCAGTATGGGAGTGCACGTGCACCCACACTGAAAAAAATGATTATGACCCCTTGTAAATGTTACATGTTTTTATCTGGTTAATTTCACTGATTTTAATGTGTTATTTAATCCTACTTATTTTTTATGATTAATTTCAAATTCACTGCCAATGTTTAAAACAAGTTAATTTCATTCAATTAAAAGTAATTAGAAAAAAATAAGTTCAATTTAATTTCCATATACAGTCAGGTCTGCGCATGTGCAGACCCATTTTGTTCTGAAGGCGCCAAGACAAGCAGTCGAGCTTGTGAAAAATGTGTTTATCTAATGTTACGTTTGTATTTTTCATTACATTAGGTTAGCTAAGGTTACATCGCCTAGCTTTTAACGTTAAATTAACTTCTTAAGTGTAAGTTAAATGTGGGGAGAATTCAGTTTGTCTTGTTAGACTTATTTATAGTTTTTGGTAACTTAGCCGAATAAAAGCAAAACAGTTTTGCGAATAACGTTAATTGTTCACCTTCCTTACTGTCTGTCTAGGTTTGAAACGTTAGCCTGGCCAAACCTAACGTTATTCCTGACTGGCTGTAAGCATGTTTTCTAAGCTTGTCAATATGTTAAGATTAGAACAAAATATATCTGTGGCGTAGGTAACATTAGGTGCCGAATCTTTACCGTTTCTTTAAAAGTTTGTATTTTTTCACACCCGTAGACCCGCCCTTACTCTGCCGCTGACTAACGGCTCTAGCTCTGTACCGACCATGATATTCCTGTGACTCCACTTGCGCAAAACGAAGCCATTTTGTTCTGAAGGCGCCAAGGGAGCAGTTGTAGGTGACGCACTCTTTCAAATGCTGCATCCAGCTCCGCATTTTCGGTAAGTAAGCAATTTATAATCGCACTTTAAAACATTTGATAGAAAAAAATGTGTTTAGCTAATGTTAAGTTTGTGTTTTTCTATACATTATATTAGTAGCTAAGGTTACACACGGCCTAGCTTAACGTGAGTTGTGTAACGTTTGGGTTAGTAACGTTAAATTAACTTGGTTTAAGTGTAAGTTAAATGTGTGGAATAATCAGTTTGTCTTGTTAGACTTATTTAGTTTTTAGTAGCCAAAAAAAGCAAAATAGTTTTGCGAATGTAAACGTTAGCTTCACCTTCCTTGCTGTCTGTCTAGGTTCTGAACTTACGTTAACCTGGCCAAACCTAACATTATTCCTGACTGGCTGTAAGCATGTTTTCTAATCTTGTCAATGTGTCAAGATTGGGACAAAATATATCTGTGAAGTCATGTTTGTAAAATGTGGTTAATGTGCACTGACGGCAAGAGTTTATGCTTCTACATAATGGCAGACCTAGGTAACATTAGGTGCCGAATTTACCGTTTCTTTAAAGGTTTGTATTTTTTTCCACACCTGTACCGTAGACCCGCCCTTACTCTGTGCTGACTAACGGCTCTGGCTTCGACCAAAGAGGCTCCGACTGACCGTGATATTCCTGTGACTCCACTTGTGCCAAACGAAGCCATTTTGTTCTGAAGGCGCCAAGGGGAGCAGTCTTAGGTGACGCACTCTTTTAAATGCTGCATCCAGCTCTGCATTTTTGGTAAGTAAGCAATTTATAATCGCACTTTAAAACATTTGATAGAAAAAATGTGTTTAGCTAATGTTAAGTTTGTGTTTTTCTATACATTATATTAGTAGCTAAGGTTACACACGGCCTAGCTTAACGTGAGTTGTGTAACGTTTGGGTTAGTAACGTTAAATTAACTTGGTTTAAGTGTAAGTTAAATGTGTGGAAAATTCAGTTTGTCTTGTTAGACTTATTTAGTTTTTGGTAGCCGAATTAAAGCAAAACAGTTTTGCGACTGTAAACGTTAGCTTCACCTTCCTTGCTGTCTGTCTAGGTTTGAAACTTACGTCAGCCTGGCCAAACCTAACATTATTCCTGACTGGCTGTAAGCATGTTCTCTAATCTTGTCAATGTGTCAAGATTGGGACAAAATATATCTGTGAAATCGTGTTTGTAAAATGTGGTTAATGTGCACTGACGGCAAGAGTTTATGCTTCTACATAATGGCAGACCTAGGTAACATTAGGTGCCGAATTTACCGTTTCTTTAAAGGTTTGTATTTTTTCACACCTGTACCGTAGACCCGCCCTTACTCTGCTGCTGACTAACGGCTCTGGCTTCGACCAAAGAGGCTCCGACTGACCGTGAAATTCCTGCTGACTCCACTTGTGCCAAACTAAGCCATTTTGTTCTGAAGGCGCCAAGGGGAGCAGTCGTAGGTGACGCACTCTTTTAAATGCTGCATCCAGCTCTGCATTTTCGGTAAGTAAGCAATTTATAATCGCACTTTAAAACATTTGATAGAAAAAATGTGTTTAGCTAATGTTAAGTTTGTGTTTTTCTATACATTATATTAGTAGCTATGGTTACACACGGCCTAGCTTAACGTGAGTTGTGTAACGTTTGGGTTAGTAACGTTAAATTAACTTGGTTTAAGTGTAAGTTAAATGTGTGGAATAATCAGTTTGTCTTGTTAGTGAACCTTTGGTCTAATTACACATTGTTACCTAGTCAACCGTTATCTGAGATTTGTTTTCATGATTGCCGAATGTAAATAGTTTTATCTATAAAAACAGTTTAGCCTATAATGCTAGTATAACGCTAGTATATTGGGCATAGAGTAATGACAAATAAAAATCGCTTGTTATTACCACTAACAAGGCTCAAAATAGCCCCACTGTAACACAGTAGCATAATAAGCAGTCCTTCCAGAAAAACGCGGCGTTTTTTGTGTGATTGTTGCGGGCAAAAATCCTTGATTACGCGGCTCGTTTTCTTAAAAAATGCGATGGAATATGCGGGATATTTATGCAATTTTATGCGATGAAATTGCGGGAACTTGCAAAAATTGCGGGAACTTGCAAAAACTGCGGTTTGATGAAAAAGAGAAAAAAGTGATTCCCCCCAACACCCTGTTCTCACTAGGCTACTACCTAATGTAAAGAGTCATTTCTTATTACTTTCTTTGATAAGCAAATTTCTCATCTTGTTTTATTTTTATTGAATTTTCAAAATCACAGAGTTTGATATCAAGTTCTTGACATTTCTTTTACACATTTTCTGATAAGTATAACATTTGATAAGTAAAACATGAGACAACAATAATTTGGGAAAAAAAAACACGAAAAAGAAAAAGAAAAAAAAAGATAGAGGGCATCACAGACATATATTAAATTCCTTTAGCAGAGATACAGATCTTTTGGGCTTTTCAATTTTTTATTTATTTATTTATTTATTTATTTTTTTTTTTTACAGACTCAAAATACATTTTAAAGGCTGTTTTGAAATGAGCAAAGTTGGGTTTTGAGTTACTCCACTTAGTTTGATGAATATGAAATTTTCCTAATAATAGAAACAAATCTATAACATACATTTTTCTTATAGGAAAGTCAAAATCATTTGTATGAAGATGACAAATTTAAGACAAGGTTGCAATTCATTTTAAAACCTAGAAATCGAGACATCTCATTCCAAAAGATTGAAGAATATGGACATTCAAAGAATAAGTGCACAATAGATTCTCTTTCACAATTTCAAAAACAGCAAAGTTTTGTTTCAGACTGTAACGAGTGTAAATAAGTTGTGGCCCCTTTAAGAGCTGCGCGCTGAACTGTCTGCAGTGTTATATGTGCGCCTCGAACACCCCATGTGTGCGGGTAATTTCTGTTTGATGCTTCTTTTATCTTTTTTTGTTTATGTGACGGTAGAACATGTGACAGAATGTTATATGAGTTAGATTTGTGAGATGTCAATCGCCTCCGCGAGTCTGTCTGGCCGCTGCAATAACTTCAGCTGTGAGCTATCCCGTCGCGTAATTGCGTCACTTCATAACGTTCCCATGGAAACAGGGGAAATGGCTGCTCTTGTATGAAGCAAACGCAACATTTTTTAAAACTTTCTGCTAAGATATATGTGACTTTTTTGCAACGAAAATGCGAGGATTATGAAATCATGCAAACCCCGCATATTTTGCACGGAAATCGGCAATTTATGCGGCGAAAGTGTGGCTTATTTGAAAAAATGCGCCCCGCATAAATTTGCGGACTTTGGCTGATTTTGCATTTGAATTCAGCGATCGCATAATCGCGTTTTTCTGGAGGGACTGAATAAGGTTCCTCTACATTTAAACTCAGCATTGAGACTTTGTCAGTGTCCATACAGTTTAATAAAAATATATTTTATACACAGAGTTACTTTCGCGAATACAGCAAGAAGCCATCTTCGAAATATAGTCTCTACCAGTCCATCTACAAACGCCGATCTAGGTGCGCTGAACTGTGCAGAATCTCATATGGTCCGTCCGCACTTGGATCGGCGTTCGTAGATCGACTGGTAGAGACTATATTTCAAAGATGGCTTCTTCCTGTATTCACGAAGTTGACTCTGTGTATAAAATATATTTTTATTAAACTGTATGGACACTGACAAAGTTCTCAATGCCTCGGTTTGAATGTAGGGAACCTTATTATGCTACTGTGTTACTGTGGGGCTATTTTGAGGCTTGTTAGTGGTAATAACAAGCGATTTTTATTTGTCATTACTCTATGCCCTATATACTAGCGTTATACTAGCATTATAGGCTAAACTGTTTTTATAGATAAAACTATTTACATTCGGCAATCATGAAAACAAATCTCAGATAACGGTTGACTAGGTAACAATGTGTAATTAGACCAAAGGTTCATTTTGCACCGGAGTTGTCCTTTAAGTTTGTGTTTTTCTATACATTATATTAGTAGCTAATAGGGATGCACCGATGACCGGTATCGGGTATCGGCCTCTATACCACATTTTTTAAAGTACTCGTACTCGTCAAAAGTCCCCCATACCGGGGACCGATACCACGGTCTGAGAAATGGGTTAATCACAGGCGCCGAGTGCCCGCCCCAGGCCCCGGCTGCAGCTCAGAGCGGGGAGAAGGCGAGGCGAGACGAGACCTGTCAGCCGCGTGGACCAAGTCGGTACTAAAAAATGTAAACGTCACGGTACCAAGTCCCGGTGGTACCGAATACCTGATCAAACCCAGTTCCGTTTGCACATGCATGCACGAAGGGCGTGAAGTTGCGTCATCATCATGAAAGCGCTGAGACATGGCGACCGCGGCGCTGCTGATGTGTGTCTGTGTATATTAAACTGCCAAACGACTGTTTAAATATAAAACCTGCATGTTCTGCTTGTCTCTGTGTGAATGAACAGTGCAGACGCGCGGTTTCATTTAACGTTAGCTACCTCTCACACACACTGAAGCTCGAGTGACGCTCGCGCTGTTCTCCGTCTCTGCTGCCTCACGATATGATGACATGATTCATGATTTAATCTCCGAGAGTCACTTCATGAGTAACGGTAGGTATTTTACCGTTTCATTTGAGAAAACGATCGTCATATCATTTCTTTTACTAGGTGTTTCTCAATGTCAAGGATACTTCCCTTTGACATTGAGAAACGCCCAGTGTCTGTATCAGACACGCACAGAAACTCAAAGGTCTTCACGGCAACCCATCAAAATAAAAGTTTGGTAAGAAATTGACAGAAAATAATTATATTAGGCTACTGTACAATAGATTTAACTACGTCTCTATTAATCAAAATTGCTACTACTAATAATGTGTGCATAAGGTTGCTTTTTCTCTTGATTTTTTATAAGCAATATTTCTCAATATCATCAATATTTTCGTATAAACAGCATGTAGCCTTCAATGCTTTCATAAATGTACCATCATAAATAATAGTCATTGAATTGAATTTTTTTTATTTAACTATTTGGAAAAAAAAAGAAAGAAAAAAAGAATATATATATATATATATATATATATATATATATATATATATATATATATATATATATATATATATATATATATATAATGAAATAAAATATAATTAAATAAATTGGAAAAATAGTTAAAACTGATTTTAAATCATGTTTTTTTTATTAAGTACTCGGTATCGGTATCGGCGAGTACTGAAATGCAAGTACTCGTAACTCGTACTCGTTTTCCAAAAAGTGGTATCGGTGCATCCCTAGTAGCTAAGGTTACACACGGCCTAGCTTAACGTGAGTTGTGTAACGTTTGGGTTAGTAACGTTAAATTAACTTGGTTTAAGTGTAAGTTAAATGTGTGGAAAATTCAGTTTGTCTTGTTAGACTTATTTAGTTTTTTGGTAGCCGAATTAAAGCAAAACAGTTTTGCGACTGTAAACGTTAGCTTCACCTTCCTTGCTGTCTGTCTAGGTTTGAAACTCACGTTAGCCTGGCCAAACCTAACATTATTCCTGACTGGCTGTAAGCATGTTTCTAATCTTGTCAATGTGTCAAGATTGGGACAAAATATATCTGTGAAATCGTGTTTGTAAAATGTGGTTAATGTGCACTGACGGCAAGAGTTTATGCTTCTACATAATGGCAGACCTAGGTAACATTAGGTGCCGAATTCACCATTCCTTTAAAGGTTTGTATTTTTTTCCACACCTGTACCGTAGACCCGCCCTTACTCTGTGCTGACTAACGGCTCTGGCTTCGACCAAAGAGGCTTCGACCGTGATATTCCTGTGACTCCACTTGTGCCAAACGAAGGCAACAAACACTAGCCAATGAGAAGCAGATCTTCGTGGAATGCGGGTAAGTTAAAAAAACAAGCTTCTATTCTATTCTCTTGACTTGTTGACTCAGTTATAATATCTCACAATTTTACAAAATGTAAAAAACCTTACACAATTTCCATAAACGTCAATATATCCCCCTTGTTTCAAATAATTTAATAAATGTCTTTCTGCTCAGAGCATCTAAAGCTATGAAAACCTTATTTTCTGATGTAATTTCTAAATTCTCTCAAGTAAAAGGAATAACTCGCTTGCAAGAAAATAGTCCCGCTGTGAATAAATACGTTGATATTTATTTATTCAAATAACATCTTAAAACGAAACAGTCTGTCTGTCTGCTTTCACCCTCTTTATCTGCCATTTGGTGGATTGGATTAAAATTTGGAAAAATTAGTTTGTAGTGAGCTAATTTGAGTCGTGGGCTTTAACATTTTATTTTTTTTTTTTTTTTGCTGACACAATTGTGATTATTGGACAATTGCTATTTTCCTCAACATGCTTACAATTTATCTTTTTAATTTCTGCTCATTTTTATTTCTGTTGCAGATTATTTTCGTATATCTGATCATAGTCATCTTGGTGTTATGTGGACCAAAATTTTGTTCTTTGGGTAGCTCATATTGTTTTTGTTTTGGTAAGTGCATATAACAACACCTCTCTCACACACTCACAGTTCGATCGCGCCCCCCTCTCTCTCACACACACACAGTTCGATTGCGCCCCCTCTCTCTCTCTCTCCCTACACACACACACACACACACACACACACACACACACACAGTTCGATCATGCCCGCGCCTCTCTCTCTCTCTCTCTCTCACACACACATACACACACAGTTCGCCCGTAATCCCACCCCCCCCCTCTCTCTCACACACACACACACACAAAAGTTCGATTGCGCCCCTCTCTCACAGTTTTATTGCACCTCTCTTTCTCTCACACGCACACACAAAATTTGATTATGCCCCCCTCTCTCTCACACAGTTCGATCGCGCCCGCGCCTCCCTCTCTCGCACGCATGCACACTCACTCCAGCATTGCAATCTTGATATTGCAGCCTGTTCATTATGCTGCATTCATACCAAACGCGAATAGATCGCTATTTACAGTTTTATTTATTATACCGTGGATTCTCCGTGCAAATTCGTGCACCGAACCGTGATGCTCGTAACCGTTTCAGTTCAAATACGAATACATGTACCGTTTCACCCCTACATTAAACTATACATTCATAGCCTTTACAGAGCAAAGCTTTAAGTAATAAAAGTTGATGTGGATCCACCATGCCTTTAATGTGACTGTTACGACACCATCACTAATGTATGATTTTTGTCCCCTTTTCTCTCTTTGTGGTTTGTCTAGTTTATGTGGCAGTGTAAAGACTGTGGTGCGGAAGTGTCTAAGCGATCAGAAATTCTTAAACATTACAGACTAAAGCATAGTCATTGTGGGCGTGGTCATCGTATTAAGTGTATATACCCTAATTGTCCATGCGTATTTACGACTTGGAATTCACTTTTGTCACATTTGTCAAGGAATCACAAAAATTCCTTAAAGCAATCTGACAAATTTACTACATTTTCCTGTCATTTATGTGGCTGTAGTGAACTTGGAACAGAACATGATTATTTTGTGCACATAGGCTATCATCTGAAAAACAATGAGACAGTCACATGTATGTTTGAAGGCTGTGAATACAAATCCAATGTTTACAGCACCTTCAAGTCGCATAAAAGTCGGAAGCACAGCTTGCATACATTAAGAGATTTTAAACATGGTGTAGTCCAGGGAACTAGTGTAGCTGAAACTGAAGAGCCTGGTGTTTCAGACAGTGAAGAATTCTGTAATGAACGTCAGTCTGACGATGTTGATTTAGATAAATCAAAGGATCAGCCAGAGATAATAGAACATAAAATTGCTGCAGTGTTATTAAAGCTAGAAAATATTTTTCACGTGCCAAGTGCTGCAATTGATGAATTGCTGGAAGAATTTCAATACTTGTTGAGCACAGCATCTTTGTGTAGTACAAGAAATGTGATACATGACACACTGAATAGTTACAACCTGCAAATTGACCAGTCAGTCGTTGAAGAACTTGCATCTGCCCTGTGTACATCTAATCCTGTCTATAAGTCAATTGGCAAAGGTTGTCCTTTGGCAACATCCTTTAAGCGCAAAAAATACTACAGAGACAATTTTCAAGTTGTGGAACCCATAGAATATATCTTGGATGACAAAGATAAAAGAACGTTGCAGTATGTTCCACTACTAAAGTTTTTACAGCAGCTTTTTACTAATGATCACATTCTTAACAAAGCATTAGATAGTCACCTCACATCAGAGGGCAGAGGAGAAGAAGTGAAATATGAGTCTTTTCGAGATGGTCAGTTTTTCAAAGATAACCATTTTTTGTCAGAAGGTGAGCTGCGAGTGTTGTTGAATTTATATGTTGATGGCTTTGAAATTTGTAATCCACTTGGCACATCTCGTAAAAAGCACAAGATCTGTGGCGTTTACTGGACTCTCAGCAATTTACCACCAGGTTGTCATTCTTCGTTGTCTTCAATTTATTTGGCTTTACTCTGCAGATCTGATGATGTGAGGAAATATGGCTATGAAAAGGTACTAGAGCCCTTGTTGAGGGATCTTGCCATTTTGGAAAGTCAAGGTATTTTTATTGCTCAGCTTGGAGATTTTGTTAAAGGCACAATACAGTGTGTCATAGCAGACAATTTGGGGGCACATGGAATTGCTGGATTTATTGAAAGTTTTGCAGGTGAATACATGTGCCGCTTTTGTGTGGCAAAAAAGTCAGAAATTCAGGAAAGCGAAGTGAGTTCAGGGACATTTACTCTCCGGAGCAAAGAGATGCATGAAATGCATGTTCGATCAGCACAGGACAATGCACAACCTTGTTGCGGTGTTAAAAGGAAGTGTGTTTTCTCTTCATCTCTTTCTCATTTCAATGTCTGCACAGGGTACCCTCCAGATGTTGCACATGACATCTTTGAAGGCATATTACCTGTTGAGTTGGCACACTGCCTCAACTTGTTAATTTCAAAAAAGTATTTCACGCTCGACAAACTCAATGGGTCCATTCAGAAATTTCCTTACAAGTGGACAGACAAAAGTAATCGTCCTCATGCTATTCCCAGGACATTCATGCTGAAGAAAAGTATTGGAGGAAATGCTCATGAGAATTGGTGTCTTTTGCCGATTGCTTCCACTTTTGATTGGACATTTGGTGCCCCCAGATGATCCAGCCTGGCAAGTCATTTTGGACCTTAAAGATATCGTTGATCTAGTTGTTGCACCAGTGCACACGACACAATCCATTGCTTTCCTCTGAAGCCAAGATTTGTGACCATAGAGATAGGTTACAAGAGGTTTTTCCTGGTCTAAAGCTGTTGCCGAAACATCATTTTGTGAAACATTATCCACAGATGATCAGATTTTTTGGTCCACTAGTTGGGTTGTGGACAATGAGGTTTGAGGCAAAACACAGTTTTTTTTAAGAAGGTGGTCCGTCACACACGCTGCTTTAAAAACGTACTCTTGTCCATGGCGGTAAAGCATCAGTTCATGATTGCATATAACTTGGCGTTAATCGAAACTTCCAGCTTGACTGTCTCCGCTGTCTCAACTGTCTCTGTTGACATTTTGCATCAGGATGTGCAGGTTCTGCAGTTGGAATATCCTGATATTACTCACATTCAGCTCTCAAAGAATGTGTCTGTTAATGGAGTTAACTACAGAGAAGGTATGATTGTTGTTTGTGGCTCTGTAGGTGGCTTACCAGAGTTTGCAGAGGTTATCCAGATGGTGGTAGTGGAGAAAGCTTGAGCTTTATTGTTAAGAAGCTTGATGCATGGTATAGGGAGCATTTTAGGGCATTTGAGTTATGTCCCACTTCAGAAGTCTCCCTCATTCAACTTGGTGCCTTGTTGGACCAGTACCCCTTGGCAGATTACAGGATTGGAGGCCGCGACTGGTGACACTTAAAAGATTCATACATATACAAGGTCGGATTATGGTAGTTTGTGTTGTTCATTCGCTGCATAAGTTGATACACTAATACACTAAAAATGGTAACAAGAGGGCTGCCTAACATTTATTACAGGAGGAATAATTTTGTTTTTAGTAGTGATAGAAAGAATTTTCTTTGGGAAATCCTATCCAATCATCTGACATCTCCCTGTACTATATTACCCTCATGTTGCCATTATATAAATGTACATGTTAAGGAAAACATTTATGACTAAAACAATAGAAAGTGTTCAAATGTGTTCAAATTAGTGTTCAAATGTGTGGAAAAGTGTGGCAGTAAGTTCCTGCTCTAATTTGGTTCATAAAAAGTTATACTCAGTAACAATACTATGAAATGCTGATTTTATTTTATTTTTTGTCTTCTTTAACAATTAGATTGAAGAATGGCACAGCATCTGAAGTTGAGAGTCATTGTGGGCGACGATGACTATAGAAGACTTGATCTCCATTCAGGAATGCCAGAAACTTTGGCAGAGTTCCACAATACAATTTGCCAAGCATTCGGAATTGAAACAGACTTTCGTATTCAATTCATGGATCCTGACTTCAACAATGAATTCCATGAATGTTACATCAGTAGAGGACATAAAGGACAGAAGTACAATCAAGTTGGTGTATATGGCAACCCTAACTCTCACCCCCCTAGATGTGGGTTTAAGTCCATCTTCTTTAGTGCAGAATGCTCCCAGCACCTTTGAATCATCTGAAGCACCAGTAAGCAACCAAACATCTTTCATTTCATCACAGGCATCATTGCCCTCAACAGACTTGGTGTGAGACCATCATTCTGCCACATTCAGACAATGACTCGAGATCACATGCATGGCCACGTGAATTCCCCATTCCTCGCTTTCCATACAATGTAGAGGTGCAGCTTCAAACGTGGAAATGACAGCTTCAGAGAAACTGGCAATAAACTGAAAATTACTCCAGGGTTGAAGTCTGACATCTTAGAGAAGCTAGCCAAGAGATATCTTCCAGTATACAGCATATCCAAAAAGTCACCAAATAGATGATGTAGCAGAGGCACTCATCAAAAAATTTCCTTGTTTGAAGGAACCGTCTGCCACTGGTTACTATGGCTGGATGATTAGCCTAAAATATAAAATGGCAAATTACAGAACAAAGATGCGATACATTGGCTTTCCAGAAGTGACTGTAAATAGTTTGAAAAACAAACGTAGTGATGACTGCCTCCCAGCCAAAAATGTAAAGAAGCCTAAAAAGGCTGAAGTCAACTTTTGTCCTTCACACCCTGCTGGCGAAACGGATGAAAGCTTAGAAAATGTCAGACTTGAACTGCTGAATGATGTCAGACAAAGAAATAGTGCATCGTGTGTGAAAAGGAAGATGTCAAAGACATTCTCCTACAGAAGAAAAGAGGTAGTGCAAGAAAATCCAGCTGCCGGAGAAGTCTTAAGCCAGGTGGCCTGCACTTTTTCATATTGACGAGGTAAGCACATGCTTGCTCCTTGGTGTTTTTACATTGCACTTTGACCCGTTGTAAATGAAAAAAAAATAGCAAAAATATTAACAAGGTTTAAATAAGTATGCCGGCTGCTGGTCCAGTTTTGATTTCTTGCCATTACCCTTGATTGATGGCAATACATCTGGCTAGAACAAACTGTACACCAAGAATATAGAATATAAGAAAATTTTAATATATATTTGAATTATGTAGGAGCTACAAAATATCATCACACCAATGGCTGATCACAATGCTCTTTTTCTTCTTTTGTTGTTGTTGTTGTTGTTTTTTGTGTGTAATAGATAAATGCTGAATTCCAGCGCATAACAACAGTCCCACTTGAAACAACCTTCATGGCTCAGTTGGACAGCCATTTACCCAAGCTGACATCTATTTTCAACAATAAGGGAGGTGTTTCTGGCCAAAAACTAGCCAAACATCTGGCAATCTTGCAAGAGGTAAGAATGTTTTTACATTATAGTAGAAAATATCATATACACTGTGGAGAAACTTGAAATGTACCTGTCTAGTGCCAGCCGTGATTATTTGTAAGGGGTGAGGTTCCTAAGGCTACATCCACACTACTACATTTTTGTTTTAAAATGGAGAACTTTTGGTACATTTTCACCTACCATCCACTCCATACTGAACTGAAACCCTATCGTCCTACACATTCACACATACACAAAACATTGGCATTTTGAGTGTTCTAGTGCTTCCTAATATAGAAATTCACTTCCTGCCCTCCATCTCCGTTTCGCGCCATGGCAACGCAGTGGCGTGACGTCACGTGAAAACAAGCTATTATTAAAACGTGACTAAGAGGACTTAAGATAGGTCTTAAAAGTCATTAAATTTGCTGTTACAGAATGTATAATGAAGTCATTATGTATATATTTTTGAAGTTACCACAGATTTGAAATATTCTACAGTTTCAAGACATTTTTATTATTTATTGTATTTTAATAGTTGTAATCCTTTTACACAGGCTACAAGTGACATCAATCTTAAAAGGGGAGCAGTCCTCAAGGCACTTTGCATTTACCTTGGTGAGGATGATGGACAGCTCATTCGGGAGTATAAGGCAAGTCATTGTAACAAAATCACTGTGTTGACAGCAGAACTATGGCAGCTGTCAACTGGGTGTATCACTGTCTACACCCTGTCGTGTTTTGGGGTCTAGATTTATTATGGTGTGGAAGCCTGCTATTTATTTAAATTAATTAATCAGGGATGTGATTTTTCCGTATTAATCCGGAATTCCGGATTTTCCGACCTGAAAATGACCTACGTGAATCATGCCGATCTGTAAAAAAAAAAAAAAAAAGTAAAAGGAGGAGAGGGACGGGTGTCGGCTGCCGGAGTGAAAAGGAGAGGATATGAGGGCGTAACTGGCTGACGTGCGTACAGATTCTTCCTTCCTTTCCAAGTATCAACAAGGATGTACTTGCGTTCAGCTTGTTCACCTGCTCAATTTTGTACCTCAGTCGCTTTCGCGCTACTGTGTTATCGTTGTCAGTTTACAAGAACATCACCGTTCAGGTCCCCAGTAGGGCTGGGCGACATATAGCGATATGGTTCAAATTTGCGCTATGATCCTTGCTCCAAGCAAGCTGCTGACTGCTTTTGTAGAAATATGTATATCGTTTATTCTATCAGTTGCAGTTCTGACGCCTCCGTCTCAACAGCATTAGTGTACAACGTGACAAATACTCACATAAAATATTAATGCAGAGGAACGGCCAAATCAGTTCATAAAAAGTTCACAAAAGTTCATTATTTGCATGTGGTTTATCCCTTTAACCTTGCCGGTTAAAGGGATAGTTCACTTTGAAATTAATTTTTGATATGTTTTAGCTTACCTCAAGGGCATCCAAGATGTAGATGTCTTTGTTTCCACAGTATTTTCAATTTTGACATTTTTCAGTCAAACCGTTGTTGTCTATCAGCTATACACTGAAGCCTAAGGGGGTCCACCAAAAAGCATGCACAGAGAAGTCAAAATTAAACATGATTTAATGACTCGTAAATGTAAGTACACATTGATGGCCTAAGACATGAAACGAGCGTTTTTTGTGAGAAAACGAACAGTATTTATATCGTTTTTACCTCTTGTAATCACAGTGACGCCCACGTGATCTGAATCAGTTGTGCAGTGTCCAACTGAACCGAACTGAATCAGTTCAATGTTACACCGGAAGTGATCGCTTGCATGTGACGTCACTCAATATTTACACAGAGATTTCGGAAGTTTTATCTTTTACTAAACATATTTAGATATACCGAAATCGTCTTCCATTGCGGTTTCCCGTATATCTAAATATGTTTAGTGAAAGGTAAAACTTCTGAAATCTCTGTATAAACAAAGAGTGACGTAGGCGCGCAAGCGATCACTAAAAGCGCATGCGTAGATCCGAAGCGCCCCACTCTCAGATCAGTTGGTAGTGGATATGGTTACACGAAGGTAAAAAAGATTTAAATACGGTTCGTTTTCACACAAAAACACTCGTTTCGTGTCTTAGGACATTAATGTGTACTTACATTTACGAGTCATTAAATCATGTTTAATTTTGACTGCTCTTTGAGGTGGACCCCCTGCACCTCCAGTGTATGACTGACAGACAACAACGATTTTACCTAAAATTATCAAAATTGAAGATACTGTGGAAACAAAGACACCTACATCTTGGAATGCCCTTGAGGTAAGCTAAAACATATCAAAAATTAATTTCAAAGGGAACTATCCCTTTAAATGTCATTCACTGCTGATGCACTGTTCTGAGCGCGAACATCCGACCGCGCACACTAAAAGCTTGTCTAACAGCGCCTGGTTGCTGGACTAAGTTATCTTTCGAGTCTTATTTCGCTAATACTCTCAAATACACACACGGTTTACATAAGAAAATTTGGTTATGTCTAAACTGAAAGCAAACCGAGAAAATTGAGAGAAATCTTTTTGTCAAATGCACGTTTATATTAAGACTCGTCACATACAGGTCTTAAAGTGACAGTAGCCTTAATAATAAACATGCAGCCGCTTGTCCTTAAAGGGATAGTTGACCCAACAATAAAAATTCTGTCTATTTATTCACATCACTGGGATGCGGCTGCGGCTTGGTATATTTTCCTGCTTTTTTGTCCTTAGCCAATCACTGATTAATGCAAAAACTTGAAAAATGCTCTAGCCACTAAACCATGTTACTACATGATTGTAAGGATCATACTGGTGTTTTTATGTTCTAGGCCATTGATGGCAAATGCATTAACATTACCACTGACTATTTTCCAAAGCTTCAATTTAAGAAAATTAATTTTAACCATGCAAGTAGCCGTAAGGTTGAGAATATTTGTATAAAAATCAACAATTTGCTGCAGTTTTCAAAGCAGGTACCATTTTTAAAACACACCCTGGTGCATTCAAGAACTCTGACATCCAATAATTAACAGACTCAGACAAACTTTGTGTTGAGGAAATTAAATCCTGAAGAGTAAAACAACATGGGTGTTGTCACAGAATGAAGTACATTTGTCTGTGTCTGGAGATTTTCATTAATTGGCTAAAACATTTTAAACCATCAGTTTGGTTCTTGAAATTATAAGGCAGGCTTTATTCATTATTCATCTCTCAATCTATTCTGACTTCTGTGTTTCTCCCCCCCCCATTCTCTACAAATATACAGGACATCGAAGGAGATGACATCCAGAGAGACCTCCAGAAGTCGGTCATGGGCGTGTATGTTATCAAGGAGGGTGGAGAAATTGGAGCACATGATGACATAGGCATTTATGTTGAAGGAGAAAACATTCTGACCAATATTGGATCTGTAGCCCAAGCATGTGCTATGTTGCTTGGAGTGATCTATATACTTAATATTGCTTACCCCAAAGAGCTGAAATACTCCTTTGAATTTGTCCAAAAAGTGCTCTTGAAAATGGATGGCGAGAGGCTTTCCCCAAAGTCCTTGGACTAAAGAACAAACTTGCTGGACTGTAGGATTTCTTCAGCCGCTCTTGACGCCTCTAAGCTGCATTTTTAAATGTAACTTTGCAGTTTGTTGTAATTTCAGCATCAATTCCTCTGTGTGCATTGTTTTGCAGATGTGGATGGTTCTGGTACTATAGTATGTTTTGTTATTTGTATAGTACTGGTGTATTTTGTTATTTGTATATGTTGTGCTCTTTCAGATTGGGGGTAAAAGGCTTTCCTCCAAAGTTCTCCAGTATATATGAATTTATATTCAGTTATCGGTATTGGTTGTGAACATTTAAAGCTGTGCTGATATTTTAGAATATTTTTCTCAATTAATACCTTGAGTTCTAGAAATATGTGCTTGACTCAAAATGGTAAAAAAAATGAGTTAACTCTTTGTAAGTGTTTACAGTTTAATGTAATCTCTCAAACGTTCCTCAGTAGTTGCTGTCTTCCAGCTATTCTGGTACAACGTATGTTAAAAGATGATTCTTGGGCATTTTGTTATAAGAAAGCTATTTGAGAAATTGACTGCACTCTTGTTTTTGGAGAGCAAAAATCTCTTGGATCAGAAAAATAAAGTTAGAGTTGAAAACAACTGGGTTTGCTTTTTTTTGTCTGAATATTAAGATGTTCACATACTAAAATTAATGTTAATCCAATAGTTTTTTAATTAAAAAACTACTGGATTAACATTAATTTTAGTATGTGAACATTTAGCAAAATATAATTAATAGTGCTGTCTAAACGATTAAAATATTTAATCGCGATTAATCGCATTAATGCCATAGTTAACTCGCGATTAATCGCACATTTTTATCTATTCTTAATGTCTTTTGATTTCTTTTTGTTACATTTTTTTCTCATTTTAATGCTCTTATCAACATGGAAAAGTGGATTGGCTTGTTTAGTGCAAATGTTTTTTTTTAATTATTATTATTGAAAATAACATTGGAATAGTGTTCAATTTCACTCTAACATATATAGCCTAAACAATCTCTCACACAATGTAACACTGTCCATCAATAAAAGGGTGAAAGAAATACTGACGAGGTCCTGATATTGACGAGGGGGTGGAGAATTTGCATCATCTGTGTTTGTTGTGTGTGTGTTTGCTTGGCCATCATCAAGTGGTGTTTCAGGCTGGACGTGCTGCGATGATGATAGCTCAGTTCATAATGACAAAACATACAGATCGCTTTGGTCTTGTCAATGGGACAATTTGGCAACTTTATAAAAGTAAACTTTACATTCAGAATCTCATTGGCATCCATTTCGGCGTCTCGCGCTCGTCATCCACTCAAAACATAACGTTACTATTTGGCCGGCTCGCAAGCTGAAACGAGTGTGTGCGGCACAAAACGTCCTCGCGCTGCGCTCTGAAACCCATTCATTTCAATTGCTTGCGCCGCGCGAGGACGTTTCGTTGCTTCTTCGACCAAAGCGCAAGCGGATCTAGCTAGACCGGAAACAAAACAACAGGCACGCCGCACACACTCGTTTGGGCTTGCGAGCCGGCTTTGAGTGGATAACGAGCGCGAGACGCTGAAATGGATCAGGACGCATGCCGCGTCCCTGTTGCAAAAGTATGTGAAAAAAACTACAAAGTTTGCTAGGACAAAAAGACCGTTAATCGCGCGATAAAAAATTAACGCCGTTAAAATGAGTTTGCGTTAACGCCGTTAATAACGCGTTTAACTGACAGCTCTAATAATTAAACAACACAAAAAATATATAATTAAACTCAACATAAAAAGTAAATTCAACATAAAAAATATAATTAAATTCAACGTAAAAAATATAATTAAACTCAACGTAAAAAATATAATTAAACTCAATGTAAAAAATATAATTAAACTCAACGTAAAAAATATAATTAAATTCAACATAAAAAATATATCTGGATTTAGATGAACTTATTTCGATGCAACCCCTCTACATAATAAAATTAAGTAAACTCAACAGTAACATTTTTTTCAGTGCAAAACACTTGGGTGTTTTTTCTCTTCTCCCTAAATAAATCTTTTAGCAGAACTACAGCAAGCATTTTTTTCTGTGGGGAAATACATTAACTACTAAAACGTCGTTTTTCGTTGTGGAAGCGCAGTGTAATGAGTGCATGGTTCTATAGCAACGACAGCCATGGGAAAATCGGTAAGAATTTTACTATTAATAATAAAAGATAAGCTACTGTGCATTATAAATGTCAGGAAATGTATCTTTATTGACTCATTCTTTTATAGAGATGATTTAAATGCTGAAATATGAGGTTTATCTTTTTATAAAACCCTTTTTTGTGTTAACCTTTTTTAAGTTTAGTAGGTAAGATAAAAGACACTCCTTTAAAACAAATCTTTAATGTTAATAACTTGGTGAATTGATTTCACTGTGTAGGCTTTTTGAACAATAATCTGTGTATGTGATCATTTTGGTCACTATATTATCTAATAATCTTCATAATGATCAACTAAAATCAACTTTAGTTATGTGTTTTTGCAGTAGCCTATAATATGCAAAGTTTTTTTCGGAGGCTTGAAGGGGTCTCGCCCTGGGTGTAATTCAAAGTAGAACCGCCACTGCCAGTTATTTATATATTTTGATGTAGTGTCTCAGTAGGAAATATCAGTTTACATTTACAGACATTAATTGTGCCATTAATTGTAAAAATCCAATAAAATTTTTGAATGCACAAGGATTCTGACAACAGCCAATGCTCCACACGGAGATCGGATCTTACCATCATCGAGTGCATCTGAAATTATATGAAGAAACATAAAAAAACAGAGACTAAGACCAGAAGAACTGTGGCAACGTTTCCAAAGACGCTTGAAAAAAGCCTGCAAAACTAAAAACTATGTGTAATACCTGGACAAAAGCTGTTTTAAACGTAAAGGGAACAAAACACCTATTGATTTGATTTAGTTAACTGGTAAAAGTTAATAACAGTTAATAATAGTTAACTAATAAAAGTGAATTGATAAATAAAATATATTTATGATTATGACATTTTTGAAAACATTCTCATTTACAGCATTTTTACACAAGTGCCTTAAACTTTTTTACAGTACTGTAGCTTTGCAGGCAGGCAGGCAGGCACTACCTTCGAGACGTTGCCGCAGTTCTTCTGGTCTTAGTTTCTTCATATAATTTCAGATGCACTCGATGATGGTGAGATCTGACCTCCGTGTGGAGCATTGGCTGTTGTCAGAATCCTTGTGCATTCAAAAATTTCACTGGATTATTACAATTAATGGCACAATTAATGTCTGGAAATGTAAACTGATATTTCCTACTGAGACACTACAACAAAATATATAAATAACTGGCTTAAAACCATTTCTTTGAGGTGAAAATACTAGTGTGCCTAAGACTTCTGCACAGTACTGTATATTTATATATTAGGGTGCAACGGTACAGATAGCCCACAGTACGGTCTGTACCTCGGTTTTTGGGCCATGGTCTCGGTTCGGTTTCGCTACATGTTTTGTGCAGAAAGAAACTGCTATTTTATTCCAAAAATATGTTTTATTTTTTCTTATGAGCATAAACAGAATCACACAGTAGGAAAAACATCAATGTGTATGAAATAAATTAACATTGTACTAGTCTGTACTGAACAACACTAAGTAATACAACCTCTTCAACTACCACTTATGAAATACAAAATGTAAACAAACACACTTTAGAATATAGTGGATGCCAATTCCAAACCTTGATAACTGGTATATGAAGTGATCAATGTGAAAGAAAAAGTGCACTTTTACCTTTAACAAACATAAATTAGCTTGTTGTTTGAATAAAAAAAGCAGAGCAAAATAATAAAAAAAAAATACTGCATTCAGGATACAAAGTGCAATGTTATTTACTCATCCACTATTGAGAGATTCTTGTGCAAAAAGATGAGTCTATCAACACTGTCTATATAGGGCACACCGGATTATGAGGCGCATAAGATACTGCAGTCAAACGTTTGACTGGGTTTGCGTTATGCATCCACTAGATGTGCTGGGAATTAGGCTGCAACTAAAGATTATTTTAATAATCGATTAATCTGTCGATTAATTTGCCGATTAATCGATGAATCGGATAAAAAAATAATTTCCAATCCTTTATTAAAAAACAGAACTAAAAGGTGCAAATTCAGTGATCCAGTGCAAAAAAAATGGACTAACAAAAAACATACACATGTATGCTTTACATCTGCCAAATATATAGGCTTTTTAAAAAATAAAGTGCACAAAAAGATGTATATATATCTTGTTTAAAGGGGCCTGAGCTGTCAGAACAATAAATTGATTAAAAAAAATACAGAAAAATACAAATCAGAAAACTTAACAGGATTTGTTTGAACGTCAGAACTTGTTCTCTACACCACACTCGCACACACTCACAAACTCACACTCACAAACTTGTGTTGTGTTTTGTTTTTGTCAAAGATGTTATAATCTTTAACAAAATGTTTGAAACTTTTTAACAAGCAAATGCACTTATGATCATTTTACCTAGGTAATAATAGCAATAATAATAATTATATCAGAAGATAATATCTCTAGTTTATCCTAATATTAATTATAAATACAATGAATATAAAATATAAATACAATATAAAGTAATATATATCAAATACAATGGATTGACCATCTCCTGATGGTGTAAGGTATTTTTCCGCTCATCCTTTCCGAGCATATAGTCAAGTCAGTGAGTCATTTAGAGTGAAGTTTGAACAATTCAGTGCTGCAAATTGTGGAAAAAATATTCCCCTTTGTAGTGGTAGGCTACTTGGACAGACAAGAAAGTGTTTTCATCTGTCTATCTGATTCAAATCACAGTTTGCTAATTCAGTGGTAAGAATTTAATTGTTGTTTTTATTTATATCTTATATAATATGCCAAATTATGTATTACTATAGTATCAGAGAATGTCTAGTAGGCTATGTACCAAATTAGCCTACTAATGCTCAGACACACTCGGCTCTCTAGTGCGATCTCGGGCAAACGCACGTGCGCGATCTCGGACACACTCGGTCACTAGGCTTGTTTGAGATGAGCAAAATCTGCGCAGAACCGATCACCGGTGATCAGCGCGAGATGCATGCCGGTTAGAAATATGTCCGAGAATGGTCCGCCTTGCTCTGATGTCATGCCGACGTATGTCAAAAAACTGGCGCAAGGCGCACCTGTCGGATTCTGCAGTCGCGTGCAGTTGCTCTCCACCGACTGCGCTGATCAAAAGCATGATGGGAAACGACTTGCTGACGACACAGCTTAATGTTCATTGGTTTAAACAACCGTGATGTATTTTTCTCTTTTAACATGTTTGATTTTAAAACTCTGATATCATGTTTTATGTGTATACATATTTGTGAATAAACTCTCTGACAGTGGCATATGGGTTAGTGATGTCAAATATGATATTTTTTATGCACATGATATTTTTATTTAAACAATATATAAAAACACATGTCTGTGTTAAAGAAAAAATATTGATAAACACATATTTGGAATTTAATTAAATAACAAGTACTTTGGGTGTCTTGTTCATTATATTTATTTTCATATAAAAGCAACAGAACTTAAAATTACATCCAGTTTATTAGCAACATGTGCACAAGCGTGAATCCCGTGAATCCCGCGATATCAGTCTTTGATCTCACAGGTGTCTGATCAACTGCGAGAACCGTCCGTCTTGCCTGCGCTTTCACTCCTCCTCTCACTGCAGCCGCCTACTCTCGACTACATTGCAGGCGAGGCGCATCTCAAACAAGCCTTCTCTCTCTCGTGATCACGGACACACTCGGTCTCTCGCTTCCGCGTGAGCGATCTCGGACACATTCGGTCTCTCTCTCTCGTGATCACAGACACACTCGGTCTCTCTCTCTCGTGATCACGGACTCGGTCTCTCGCTCCCGCGTGAGCGATCTGCGGACACACTCGGTCTCTCTCTGCACGATCATCACGGACACACTCGGGTCTCTCTCTCTCGCGATCATCACGGACACACTCGGGTCTCTCTCTCTCACGATCATCATGAGGCTTGTGTGAGATGCGCCTCCGCCTCGCCTGCAATGTAGTCGAGAGTAGGCGGCTGCAGTGAGAGGAGGAGTGAAAAAGCGCAGGCGAGACGGACAAATCTCGGTTCTCGCAGTGGGTCTGACACCTGTGAGATCAAAGTCTGATATCGCGGGATTCACGGGATTCACGCTCGTGCACGTGTTGCTAATAAACTGGATGTAATTTTAAGTTCTGTTGCTTTTATATGAAAATAAATATAATGAACAAGACACCTTGTTATTTAATTACATTCCAAATATGTGTTTATCTATATTTTTTCTTTAATACAGACATGTGTTTTTATATATTCTTTAAATAAAAATTAACCTGACTCCGCCAGATGGATTTGCTCCGCATATCCATCTGGAAACCTTCCGTTGAAGTAGTTTTGGTAAGGGCGAAAATACTGGTTAGCTGATTGGCCTATGTTGGTGATAGACGGGCCAAATCAACCAATCAGATCAACGAAGCACATGACGTACTAACTTGCTGCTACAGGTAAACCTCGTTAGCTCAGCAAATAAGCAACATGTCGGCAAAGGATATTTGCCGTTTATGTAACTACAATTTGCGAATAAAAGGCACCATTTCAGCTGCCCGGTCCATATTTCACAAGAAGGATGCAAGAGAAAAAAGCATTAGCGAGCGGCTAAAAGAATTAGGACTACCGCTGTCTGAAAATGTTTCTAGATCGCGTTGCTTCCGCTTGATTGCGTCACACCTCAACCCGCCTCAAAGCCAACGCTGATTGGACGTTCGTTGGTGAACTGCTCCCAAATTTTCTTTAACGGAAAGTATCCAGACTGATCTGCGAGTGAAACCTTGAAAGCTCGCGAGATCAGGATGGTCTCGCAAGGCTAAATAAAAATAGCATGTGCATAAAAATATCATATTTGACATCACATATTAACCCATATGGCACTGTCAGAGAGTTTATTCACCCATAACAAATATGTATACAAATAAAACATGATATCAGAGTTTTAAAATCAAACATGTTAAGCGAGAAAAATACATATCAGTTGTTTAGAACCAATGAACATTAAGCTGTGTGTTCAGCAAGTCGTTTCCCATCATGCTTTTGATCAGCGCAGTCGGTGGGAGAGCAACTGCGCAGCTGACTGCAGAATCCGACAGGGGCGCCTTGCGCCTCGCGAGAGTTTTTTGGCCACGTCGACATGACGTCAGAGCCAGGCGGACTGTTCTCGGAACACATCTCTAACCGGCATGCATCTCGCGCTGACCACCGGTGATCGGTTCTGCGCAGATTTTGCTCATCTCAAACAAGCCTATGGACACACTCGGGTCTCTCTCTCGCGATCATCACGGACACACTCGGTCTCTCGCGATCATCACGGACACATCGGGTCTCTCTCTTCTCGATCATCACGGACACACTCGGGTCTCTCTCTCGCGAACATCACGGACACACTCTGGGTGTCTCTCGTTGCAGTAGTATGAAGCTGCAGACTTGGAGACCTGCATCTACAGTCCCCCTGCACCCAGAGTCCCGCATTCTCAGACCCCTCGTTTTCGAGACAGCGCCTCCTATCAAATGTATCGGATAAACATGTGAAGAACTTAAGCCAAAACGTGAGTAGGCCAGATAAGGCTCTGGAGTAGGCTATCTTCAATTTTATTTAGCGATAGTTTGTAACAAGATTTGAGCCGTTTATGTATGTTTTTTTGCCCTCTTCCCCCGGAAAATATTTTGATAGCTAACGTTAGCCTTTAACCTTGGACTTTTTGTGTATATGTCATAAATGCTGCAGTTATTTTCACTGCCCATTTTGTGCCCCCATATATTTCAAACCCACAAAGTTGTCCAAAGTTCAAAAATATCTCAATGGACACTTCAACAGAGCAGTGCAACATGAAGGTAACATTTGCAAACGTTTTCTTTCTTTAGACATGTACTTCATAAGACATGTACTATCGGGCCTATACTGTTGTAGGCTATTCCAGGGTACACCATACATCGATGGAGTGCACCTGCCGAACCCAGCAACATATCATTTTATGATTATGCAAAGCGACTTATAAATGAGTTTTTTTAATGCAATTGAAGACGAAAAGTAAAGTCTTCACATTTTTTCTTCCTTTTTCTTTACAGCAAGATGATGTTTAGGTGATCATTAAATAAAGTACAGAATTGTTTATTATTGGTGTTTTGTCTATTCTGATTTGTTTTGCTTCGCATTCAAATATATATAAAAAACAGATTTTGTAATGTTAGCATGGTAATGTTAATTAGACCATTATAGGTTGAACTGAAAGAAAAAATTGGAATTTGAATAAAAAAATGTAAAAAAAAACAACAACAAAAAAATACATTGTAGCAATACATCACATAGGCCTACTATTTTTCAGAAGATAGTTCAATCTGTAATTGCATCCCTTCCATCAGTAACAATGAGTTTTTTTGGCACATGCATTAAGCAGGGAACGCAAATATAATTGGATAATTTATTTGGAGACCGTAATATTGCATCCTATTGTTTTTAATTGCATTTGGATAAGCGTGTGCTGTACTCTGTGTGCGGGTGTTATACAATCTTTCGAACAGCAGGAGGCGCTGTGTTCGAAAAACGAGGGGTCTGAGAATGCGGGACTCTCGGTGGGGGACTGTAGATGCAGGCTCCGAGTCTGCAGCTTCATAATATTGCTCTTGTTTGACAAATGCGAACTCCGCTACGAGCGACAGTGCGTGAGAGAGACCGAGAGTGCTCCGCGCTCAACTCAAACTTTTTTTATATAGTCTTTATATTCAAACATTTCCGTGTTCACGCGACGCAACGAATCGATAATGTAATTCGTTGCCAACTCTTTCAGAAATCGATTTTAATCGATTTATTCGAATTCGTTGTTGCAGCCCTACTGGGAATGTAGCGAGTGCTTGACGCCGGAGGTGAGGCGTTTAGTAAGCGTGAGCGTGCTGAGAGCGGGCACGTGACTTACATTCGCAGCCTGACTCATATGAGTATTCAACGTGCGGCAGCTCGCTGATAGCAACGGCTGGCTGTTTTGAATGAGACGACCTGGTTAACGGGGAGCGCTTTATTAACTTTCTGAGACTGTGAAAGCAAGCAGCGCCGGGGACAGCGTGTTTGTTAAGAGTGAGCGCTCGTGAGCGGGAGACACACATAACCTGATTTATACGAGGTTGAACTGGCCGTGTGACAAAGCGGGCATAAGATGGACACGAGCGCGAGTTCACGGGCAAATTTAATAATGCGGAGCGTTTTTAACTAATATATCAGGCACTCCGGATTATAATTATAATCCCGCGGGACACGAGGGTATATTGTCCCGTGCAGGGCTGACCGAACGGTCTGGGATTTTACCGTGTACCGTTGCATCCTAATATATATATATTAGAGGTGGGCATAGATTATTTTTTTAATCTAGATTAATCTAGATTAAAATGGCTCATTTGAAATCTACCAAAGGCGTTCTTATGTGTGCTACTGCTATACCCAAATAAGTAACCTCGCAGGTAGTTTGTAATTAGGCCTAAATATGTTTTATACAAGATTTAACACTGGAATGTTCATAGTATTATAAATAATGAGAGTAATCATAATAATTTTATTGTCAACCCTAGTTTTAAACAGCACAGAAATAACTAAATCAGTTGTTTGTTTTTTTCATAAGGTTTTCTTCTGTAATTCTAAACCCATTTGATCTACTTTTCTTCTATGTAACACAAAATGAATTATTTTGTAGTGTCCGGGAAGCTCTTTTTCTTACAACACAAATGAATAGAGAGGGATGAAATATCTGATGAATGCATATAATGCATAATACAGAAATCAGCTGCTTGAATGACAATTGCTGATGTTATTGGATTTTCAGGTGAGATTCTCAATTAATTCAGTTAACGGATGCTCTGAAATCACTTCATACGTTTTCTGTATCCGATCGTGAAAAGACCAGCTGTAAATGTCCTCCGAAACGCATTCGAGACGGATTTGAATCCGATCACTCAAACCACATCAGAAGGTAGTCTGGGCTGCATTCCAGACGAAACTGGACATGTGTAAATGCATCTAGTTGTTGAAACCACATATGTAAATGTTACTACTCCCAAAAATGCTAAAAAAAATAAACGTGTGAGAGCGTGTTATAGGCCATATGTCATGTTATTTTAGTCAGATATGACGGCGCTGCGACACGCTTCACCTCAGATGAGCGCCTATCAAGCCAATGTGCCGCAATCTATCGCAAATCAAAGTGAAAGTAAGTCGCAGTCCATTAACACTAGGGCTAAACGATTTTGGAAAATAATCTAATTGCGATTTTTTAACCAATATTGCGATTGCGATTTAATATGCAATTTAACAAAAAAAGTTCTTAACCTTCTGTAGGCTATTAGTCGACAAAGACAAGCAATAAATCATTGTACATTAGGGATGGGAATCTTTAGGTAGCTCATGATCCGATCTACTTTTTTTCTTATTAATTAATCTTACTAACACTTAAAATATGTTTTAATTACATGTGTAAAAACACATACTTTAAAATATATATATATATATATAAAACATTTAATTAAACCAATTACATGTTAAGAATTTTAAATAGGCTATATAAAATAATATAGCTTCAAAATATAAAAGCTAGTAAATAAAGAGAAACAAAAAAAGCATTACAAGCAATAAACAAAGAGTGGTCTCAGTATTTAAAAGTAGGCTGTCTGAATGTTTTTCATTCAAGAGCTGAAGTGATTTCCCCCTCAGTAGATACGATAAGCTGCATTCACACTTGCACATATCTCTTTTGAAATTGTAAATGTGGTTTGTCCTGTTGGTTTAAGATATAACTGACCGTGTTTACATTAATTTCGCGTCAAAAAGACATTTTGACATACACGTTTGTACATTTAGCCAATGAGTCGCTCACAGCCGCATGCACGTAGCCTGGTAATACCAGACTCTGCTACTTCACTTTGCTTCGTAGACAGACAGGAGTAGTAGTCAGACTACAGGTGCGAAATGAAATTAGCGGAAGTAGGAAGTCTGACGTAGTCAGGCTAGCATGCACGAGCGCTCTTCACAAAGCCAGCGTTAGTATTTTAAAATGAAAGCAGCCTTCTCGGTGATTTTCATAGTTTTAATATATAAACCAACTGCATTCCATTTTCAAAAGACATAAATAATGCCTCTGTGAAGCATTTGTAAGGAAAATTCCCGCGAGAGAACGCGCACTGCAAGAGTAACGTTATAACATCAAGCAAAGCGGCAAAACCTGTTCAATGAAGCCCCGAATGTCCTTGTAATTCGGTTCAATCCTCGAACTTTATGAAATAACGTTACTATGTTTCGGAAGGTTCGAGCGGTGTCGTGTGTGTGTGTGTGCGCGTGTGTGTGTGCGTGTGTGTGAGTGAGGAGAGAGAGAATAGAAGCAAGCAGAACACGGTTCGCTTCTAAAGCACGCGCAGCCTCATCACGCATAACTTTATGTGTTTAAAAAGAAAACTAAGCTCAGACTCGATTCTGAAATTCTTTGAATAGATCCAGGATTGTTGGGGAGAGAATAAATAACACAATATCACATACATTAAATAAACTGTTCTTTTCTGAACGCCAGACCGTGGCAAGTTGATGTGCTTGATCTTGCAGACTGCTTTTCTCTCGCGTGTCACGTGACCAGTGTAATCGCAGCTCTTGCGATTACAAAATCGTGTTTCATCATATCGCGATTTTATCGCAAATGCAATTAATCGTTCAGCCCTAATTAACACTACAATCTTCATTAAAAGTAAAGAAAATAAATGATCTCACCAGGTTGCCGCTCTCTCTTATTGCTATCTTTGCTGATTTAGAAATTAGCCGATGATCAAAATGCAGCTCATAGAACTGTTGTTTTCGGTGACGTGCACTTCATTAAATCTGCATATAGCGTGGGGAATTGAAGATCGCATTTATATCCGTTTTGCAAAAACACATGTACTATGTGACCAGGTGTAAATGGAATCGTTTTAATAAATCAGATAGCTATCCGATCTGAGAAAACGCATGAACTGGCCAGGTGTAAACAGCCCCCTAGACGTGGCGCGGCGCTGCGCTTCTCGTTCGATGTGCGACCCCTTTTACGGATGTGTATTTCACTCATATTAAATATAAAATGCATAGACTGATATTTTCCTAATGTCTGGATAAACAGACGTTTCAATATATTGGTTTTAAATGGCCCTTACAGTGCAATTCGAACTACATCTGCGCTAAAATATCAAAGTGAAAGTCATCATAGCTTGCGTGGTTTAGTCAGCTCCCAACTCAACTGTGAGAATAGATTAACGGCGATATTTTTTTATCGCCCGACAAGAGTCTCACGTTAACGCAGCACGTTAACGCCGATAACGGCCCACCCCTAATATATATATATATATATATATATATATTAGTGCTGTCAAACGATTAAAACATTTAATCGCGATTAATCGCATTAATGTCATAGTTAACTCGCGATTAATCGCACATTTTTATCTATTCTAGATGTCTTTTGATTTATTTTTGTTACATTAATTTTTCTCATTTTAATGCTTTTATCAACATGGAAAAGGATTGGCTTGTTTAGTGCAAATGTTTTTTTAATTATTATTATTGAAAATAACATTGGAATAGTGTTAAATAGTGTTAAACATATATAAATAATCTCTCACACAATGTAACACTGTCTACCAATAAAAGGGTGAAAAAAATACTGATAGGTCCTGATATTGACGAGGGGTGGAGAATTCACATCAGCTGTGTGTGTGTGTGTGTAGTGTGTGTGGTGTGTGTGTGTGTGTGTGTGTGTGGTGTGTGTGTGTGTGCTTGGCCATCAAGTGGAGTTTCAGACTGGATGTGCTATGATGATGATAGCTCAGTTCACAACGACAAATCTCACAGATCACTTTGGTCTTGTCAATGGGACAATTTGGCAACTTTTTAAAAGTAAACTTTCCATTCAGAATCTTAGGGCATCCATTTCGGCGTCTCGTGTTCGTCATCCACTCAAAACGTAACGTTACTATTCGGCCGGCTCGCGAGCCCAACGAGTGTGTGCGGCGTGCCTGTTGTTTTGCTTCCGGTCTAGCTTCAGATCCGCTTGCTAGATCCACAAGCCCAAACGAGTGTGTGCGGCACAAAACGTCCTCGCGCTGCGCTCTGAAACCCATTCATTTCAATGGCTTGCACCCCGCAGGACGTTCTGTTGCTTCTTCGACCAAAGAGCAAGCGGATCTAGCTAGACCGGAAGCAAAACAACAGGCACGCCGCACACACTCGTTTCGGCTTGCGAGCCGGCTTTGAGTGGATGACGAGTGCGAGACGGCGAAATTGATCAGGACGCATGCCGCATCCTGTTGCAAAAGCATGTGACAAAAAGACTGTTAATCGCGCAATAAAAAAATTAACGCCGTTAAAATAGGTTTGCGTTAACGCCGTTAATAATGCGTTAAACTGACAGTCCTAAATATATATATATATATATATATAATAGCCCTTGTAAGAAACTTTTCTTTCCTTGTAGAAAAGTTAGCAACTCAGGAGACCAGGAGACAATGGACGTTTTCCAAGCAGAAGTTGTTTATTGCTCGTAACTGCAGTCACGTCAACATCGTCTAACTAAGGGAAATGTTCCCTTACAATTTATACATTTAGAGGGGAGGAGTTTACATAGGGGTGGAGTCACTCTGAAACAAAGCATGCAAATGAAGAAGGAACACACCCTACTCTGAGGGCATTACCAATCCAATTGAATCAGCATAACTATTCAAATGCTGATAGTCGCTAGGAACTCTGGTTTCAAAGAGCCATCCCAGAGCCATTAAAGACAAAAGGTGGAAGTCTCCCCTATAGCTATAATCCAATCAACCTAAATGATTAAATCTCTAGGCTGGGAGGTGAGAAAACAGGACTATTAGGAAAGAGACTGGCTTGAGAATCGTTCTAAAATCCATACTTAACTTTATCAGTTTTTAGTTGCTAACTTTTCTACAAGGAAAGAAAAGTTTCTTACACCCTACAGACAGCATGGATTTAACGGACACATTATATAAGTACACAAGGCTGAAAATTCATATGAAGTGTGCCATTTGGGACAGGGCCTATGATCGTGAACACAGTTCAATGTTCCCTCTAATTTTTTTTTCTTGCTGAGCTTTTTACTATTTCGCCACCTGAGCAAAAATATTCTTTATACCTGACCTGTACAGCATACGTAGAATCACAGTGGTTTCAACATTCAGTTAACTTTTAACTTGAATATGCCATTTATATTTTATTTTACCCTTGATGTAACTTATTGGTATTAAATCATATTTGTGAAAAACAAGCAGTTAATTAAGAAGTCACTATGAAGCACATTTTAGGTTATCTGATATTTTTTCCAGTGCTGTTAACTGTACAGAGTCTTTACCAATAAATACTATGAAAAATAATTTACAAAAGCTTCTGCATGACAGTTCAATTCTTTACAATAAAAGAATATAGTTAGAAAGAAAAGTAAGCTGTTGCACTGAGATGATTTGGGAAAACCATAAAGTGTTTTTGTACCGAAGGGGTGGTCAAAATCCCTTGCCTCTTCAGCATATATATATATATCATATATCCTTTTGAAGGATTATGTATTTATTATATAAAATCATTAATTAATTATTCATTGTTACTTAATAATTTATTGACATATATATTTATTCTTTGTGCTTTTGCTTGTGAAATCATATTCTTAAATGAATGCTGATATAAGTAACCAGCTTCTTTTAGGTGCACAAGGCCATTTGTCTATTTCTCTGGTATCAGGAGAAAGGTTAATGGATCCTAAAGGCGTCGTGAACACACATGTCCAACACATATGATATTTCTCTGTACAGATGGTCAAGCTATATTGAGAATTGTTATATTGAACTTTAATTGTTGTATTAAAGTGTATTCTTTCTATTATATTTCTTTTCTGGGGAGCAAATGTTATCTGTTTTTCTCCCAAACGAGTGAATGTTTTACCATTATGTTTTGGTACACTTAACTAATAATAAGCAGCTCAGACTCTCTTCAGCCTTGATAGGAGCTCTTATTTGCTAGTGTCTTCTTAGTGTCTTCTTCTTAGATGCAGGTTAAGGAACCACTGCCATTATTGGAGATTGAATGAGTTGTTGTTCTGGACATACTGGCGCCCAGCAACTCAAATCTGTGACCTGGAAGGTCATGATGTGCCTCTGAATGTCAGATGCGTCATCGATGGAGATATGCTTTGTCTATCTGTATATGTGTGGAAAATTACTGTTTTTATCTATTTCTTAGCCAATGAGAATCATTCAACGTGTAAGCAATGACGTAGCTTAGACCTTGGAAATGGTATAACTGCTGTGATCTTTGTAACTGTAAGCGGGCGGCCTACGAACTCCTGTGTGAGTCTTGAAGCTGACTTCTGCTGATGAAACTGCAAACTATGTTCAGTAAACTTTTCTTTAATTTTTTATAATTCTGACTCCGGGTCTTCATTCTTCATATCTGGTTCTGGGTCCTTTAACTGTTAACCCCTAACAGTTTGGTGGAGAATGCGGGCAATTATTCTCGGTGACACCCCTTGGCAAATCAACAAACAAGGTAGTAAGCTTTTGTTCATTGTTAGGGCTGTCTGACTGGAAGAGATTTTGAAGGAGGTCGGGAGAGTCTTCACTCCGATGAGGCGAGTGAAGAAGTTAATTATACTAAAGGTTTAAAGTATAAAAGAGAAAAAGTCGCTGATAGCATTGTTTAAGGTTTAACAAGAGCAGACAGCGCAAGCGAAGCGTGCTTTGTGGGGGCCCCACTTGGGACTGGGCATTTGTTGGTGTAGCAACACCCCAGCAAAGTATGTCCCTGGATTGGAGGTCCAGGGCACCGCAAACCTACTCTATCTCTTCCATCTCAGATAGGGGTACCCCGAACTTAGTGAATCAGGCAGTTAGGGATACTAACAAAAACAGGGTTGTTTGCCAGGGGTGCATCAGGAACGATTCCGCGAAAAATAAATAAAAGGTGGGACCCAAATTGGCGTGGACCAGTATATGTAACTGTGATTTTGCAGTATACTTTGCAGTTTCATCATGCAGAAGCCAAGCTGAGTTGTTCAAAGATTGCTGCCTCCATTTCTGCAATAACTTCAGGTGAGTATGAACTATGATTAAGATATGGCAGAAAAATTGGATAACTTGATCAGTAATTTGAACAGTCCTAAAACAAATAGTGCGACAGAAGAGAGCAAATGCTGTAAACAGCTGTGCTCTGAAGCCCTCACTTTGAAGAAATTTGCAGAAATTATTAAGAAATGGTATTCAGGGTTTTGAGTCTGATTGGAAATTTAAACGACAACTTGATTAAGAAACTGAAAGATGAAAATGTTTAGCCTCTTATTGCTAATGATGATTACAAAAAGCAAGTAAAAGAAATTCTGGGGCGGGAATAATTTCCCTAGGCAAGTGATTAAAGTTAAACAGAAACTTTGTGAAAACAACTTAGAAATATTTTGAGCATTTCGATGCATCTTATAAAAATTAATGTTTTGTCAATAATAGTGATGAAGATTATGATTGGGCTATAAAAGTAACTAAAAGGATGATTGTGTTGTAATTAAACATTTTAGAAAGGGTTTAGATTATGTAGAGACACTAATCTCACGGATGATTTATAATGATAACTGCAACAGATGTATTATAAGCAGAGAGTGCTAACCTTTGACAACTTGACAATTATTGAGAACTAGAATAATTATTTTTATTTAAGATCAAATAAGCAGAAGCAATGCTGAATGCTGATTAAACAAACGTAAGAAAACAGTTTGCAAAAATGAAACAGTTTGCTTATCTGAATCTGATGTGTGTGTGCTGTGGTTGAAACTGCCAGTACAACATAGACTCAATCTGAGTGAAAATGTATAATGCCTAAATTCCCTGATGTGGGCAAAAGACTAATTTAAATAATATGTTTATTTGAAACCTTATGTAATTTCTGGCAAAGATGCCTTAAGTTGGAATAGAGTTAAACGATGAGATAAAGTTTGACGTTAGAAGTTTATGAGCGTGCAGTACCAGTCCTGAATCCCTCACAGTCTCTCTCATTCAATGTCAGCTAAAGCTGGTATCTGAGCCTGTGTCATTAAGCTATTGGTATTAAAACACAGTGTTTCAGTTGAAGATCATAGACACAGAGATGTTAAGAGAAATCATTGCCCTTCAGAGGCAATTTGTATTTTAAATGTTTTAAAAGTAAAACTGAAGGACTTTCAAGAAGTCATTAAAATAATAATAGACGAAACGAAGATACATCTTTGACTAGGTTGTTTGTGAACCAGTAACTTCTTTGTCTGAAGATCTTAGTCCCCACCATGAAACGGGGGCGGGGACGATGGCTCCGCCTACAGATGAAGTACGCTAATGTACAGTTGTGATCTAAATCCACTGAGTAGCTAGGTTGCTGCTTTTAAGATGGTTTATGGATTTAAGTGATTGAATACTTTTGTCATTAACCTGTCTCCCTGTGTTACAACTATTAGGCAATCCGAATGGCCCTGGTGACTCTCGAATGTTTTTCCTAAGCTCCAGAAACAACAGATTTTGTTGAAGAAAACAGTTTTGAGAAAATGGCGGTTACCATGTGTGCACGAGTGGTCATCTCGATGACGGGTAAGACCTTCTTTGGCCAAATAGGAGGCAACCTAAGGCAGGGGGATCACGCAGACACTGGGCATCTCCTGATGGAGGTGTTTATGTGAGGTTGGAGGATGAGAGTGGACAGGTGTCTGCGAGGCCAACAGCATCCTGTATCGTTAGGGGGGATGGAGCTGTGAGGAGTCACGGCAGTCTGCCCCAGGAACGTAAGTCCCTCTATCCCACTCACCAGAAACCGCATTCACTCTATGGCTTGTTTCTCATTGTGACAAGCTCAATGTATGTCAGGGGACAACACCCTGATGGAGATTATAGATAAAGAGCTAACAGGAGATGGGCTTTCGGGGTTCAGTCAGGGCCATGAAGTGATTCCCATTTGTTGTTGTGGAGACAGTAATAAAACTTTTTGATGTTGATTGCCTTATGGGCAAGGAAAATTATAGTGTTGATTCAGAACTAATATGTCTAGCATAATTTTGACTCCTAAAGGTTGTTAGGCATGGTGGTGACTAAAGATGAGGACAGCATTTATAGATTTAAGAAAAGTCTGGATAACAAAGGATATTGTAATGAATTTAAATGTTGTCTAAATCCTTTGTCTTAGAAGGCTGTTGAAAAGATTATTTTGTTATAGTGAGAGAGACTTGAGTGGAGGAAGGGATGGAAACTGTGTCTGTCATTCTGTCATTGGCCTGCTAAAGAAGCTTAAACTAAATAATGTTAATGAACCAAAACAACCCAGCTGACCGTCTAAAAGTAAATGAAGAATAAGCAGGCATGCTTTGAAACTGGTTTAGAGACCATATACAATTAAATAAAAGTTACAAGAAAATGTGAGGTTTAAAATCTTATTTAAAAGATATGAATATGAGAATAAGAGCAGTTCATAGTCTGATATGAATATTGGTGACTGCACTTCATGCCTTGTATGTGTTAGTTGGGGTACTATTATTTCCTGATATTGAGGATGTTGTGTCATTAACCTCTGGAATGAGTGTTTTATCATTACATATGGGTTAAGTGGAATGACAAACTTTTAAAAAGTTGACATTTCTGAGTCAATCTGATGAAAAGACAATACAGAACATGGGACGAGCTTTAAGTGGAGTGGTTTTCCAGCTCTGTCTGCTATTGGTAATTATGAATAATTTTGTCATTTATGATATTGATTTGAATTACTCTCTGGATTAGCATTTTATATGAACTGGAATTGTAAGTTAAAGATTGCCGTCCATTATGGGGTAAAAACTCTTGTCTAAATTCTACTGAGGGTCTACATTTAAATAGACGACTATGTGGGATCTTGTGATAAACGTAAATAAAAGAAATTATAGACTTGACGGCAGAGAGACAAAGCGACACATTGGCTAAGTCACTATCCAAATTATCCAGAGAGAGGTCCCTCATTTTTTTATGAAAGGCCGGTGGGCGAACAAAGGAGTGAATATAACTTCTTAAAGTTTTTATTTCTCAAACCATTGAATGGATGTTTGACATTAGATGTCTAAGGAAACTACAATTTAGTTAATAAAGGTTAAATGAGAAAGCAGCTTTGTGGCTGTATTAGAGGTTGGGATCTGAGTAACATAATATTATGTTTTCTGTAAAACTGTAAAGATAAGTGGGACTGAGACGATACTGATAATAATTTTTGGACTTCTATTATACTAATGTTCTTTAGATTAACCACTTGATAGACAAATACTGTGAGAAGTAGTTATAAGAAAAAATAAAGTTGAATTTAATGATAAGAAACCAAGAGTATTGAAGAATCAATACAATTATTTCCCCGACGAGGGAACTTTAAGTGTCACTAGGCTGACAGCGGTGAGAGACTTGTTGGAAGATGGAAGTGAAAAACAAAAAGGTTGTTGTGTGATATATGTTTGTGTGGATTGTAAGCAAACAATTAAGACTGGTTAGATGATGCAAAAGGAACTGGCATGTAGGTAAATAGAGAAATATGGAAGAAATATATATTAAATTAAGTTGTATGAAACATTTCAGAATAAAATAAGGCATTGTATGAGTAACAGGGATTAACGTGATATACAGATAAGGAATGGACAAAAGCTTTATTAAGCAGACTGAAAAAAAAAAAATATATATATATATATATTAGTGGTAAAATAATGATTAAACTGATGATGTGAAGTTGTTTTATTCTATTTCTATTTCTGAAACAATAAAAAAAGGGTATAAGATGTTATACAATTAAACGGATACATTCTATGTGACCGTAAACTGAATGTTAATTTCAGTAAAGACTCAAAGTGCTTGAATCGATTATCATGGATCTTAATTATTAATATTTTATTATTTGTTGTTATATTTTTGTTAGACAACTATTGTGTTTTGAACCTAAAGGGTCTATAAAGGGGTAGTGAAAATAATGGATTAACCAACGTTGTTTATAATAAAAGGATTTGAAAATTATGGTTTTAAATAAAATTTATTTTCTGGTATTCATGATTATAGACAAAGTCCTTATTTAGGATCTGAGTAGTGACTGAGGGTCTAGCCCACACTAGGAATACAGCAACAGTGCTTGTTTATTTAGCCCGGCTTCCAGAATAAATATGTACTTGTTTCGTAATCAGTTATGTGTTTTATAAAAATGTTAACCTGACTGAGGAAGAATGTCATTGATGTCCTGTTGTGAGTGGAAGGTGGGAGAGCCTCTTAATGGGGACTGGAATTTTTAGTATCCAGCATGTCCATGACGAGGTGAAGAGACAAGTGTGACCCGTCAGGGGAGCATGCGTCACCACTCCCCCACTCCGTATAGTGACCTCACTTGATAAGACCAGACGTGGCGGTATTGGACCCCACATTGGTCTAAAACGGGGGACTGAAGGGGTGGTCAAAATCCCTTGCCTCTTCAGCATATATATATATCATATATCCTTTTGAAGGATTATGTATTTATTATATAAAATCATTAATTAATTATTCATTGTTACTTAATAATTTATTGACAGAATTGTGCTTTTGCTTGTGAAATCATATTCTTAAATGAATGCTGATATAAGTAACCAGCTTCTTTTAGGTGCACAAGGCCATTTGTCTATTTCTCTGGTATCAGGAGAAAGGTTAATGGATCCTAAAGGCGTCGTGAACACACATGTCCAACACATATGATATTTCTCTGTACAGATGGTCAAGCTATATTGAGCATTGTTATATTGAACTTTAATTGTTGTATTAAAGTGTATTCTTTCTATTATATTTCTTTTCTGGGGAGCAAATGTTATCTGTTTTTCTCCCAAACGAGTGAATGTTTTACCATTATGTTTTGGTACACTTAACTGATAATAAGCAGCTCAGACTCTCTTCAGCCTTGATAGGAGCTCTTATTTGCTAGTGTCCTATGTGAATGCGGTAACAGTGAAAATAATAGGGAAAAATAGGGATTTTGGTTTAGGTCTGAGACTTTGAGTGTTAAAACATAAAGGGGTCATTGAAGCCAAGTTTAAGGCATCATTTCTTTGTTAAAGTCTTACTCCAGTTAGACTAAAGTTTAGTGTTAGTCTTCTTAGATGCAGGTTAAGGAACCACTGCCATTATTGGAGATTGAATGAGTTGTTGTTCTGGACATACTGGCGCCCAGCAACTCAAATCTGTGACCTGGAAGGTCATGATGTGCCTCTGAATGTCAGATGCGTCATCGATGGAGATATGCTTTGTCTATCTGTATATGTGTGGAAAATTACTGTTTTTATCTATTTCTTAGCCAATAAGAATCATTCAACGTGTAAGCAATGACGTAGCTTAGACCTTGGAAATGGTATAACTGCTGTGATCTTTGTAACTGTAAGCGGGCGGCCTACGAACTCCTGTGTGAGTCTTGAAGCTGACTTCTGCTGATGAAACTGCAAACTATGTTCAGTAAACTTTTCTTTAATTTTTTATAATTCTGACTCCGGGTCTTCATTCTTCATATCTGGTTCTGGGTCCTTTAACTGTTAACCCCTAACAGTACAGTCAATGAATTGTATACAGGAAGCATTAAACCATCAAAGTTAAAAGTTTAGGGCTTGGGCCCTAAAAACCTTAGGAAAACAATAGGGCCTTCACCCTTTCAGGGCTTGGGCCCTAATAATCCTAAGGAAAACAATAGGGATCTGCGCCCTTTCAGGGCTTGGGCCTTAATAATAATCCTAAGGAAAACAATAGGGCTCTGCGCCCTTTCAGGGCTTGGGCCCTAATAATCCTAACAAAAACAATAGGGCCTTCGCCCTTTCAGGGCTTGCGCCCTAATAAACACAATTTAAAGTCAGCATTAAATGTGAGTTGCAATCATGCGTTTTCCTATCTTTCGTGACATATATTACATTTGCGTTACTTTTTCTTACCTTTTCTTTTTCTGTTGAACAAAAAATAAGATATTTTAATGAATGTTGGTAACCAGACATGGAACCAGACACTGTGGAAGACAATGGCTACCATCAATTGTTTGATTACTGACATTCATTAAAATATCTTATTTTGTGTTCAACAGAAAAAAGAAACTTACAGGTTTGGAACAACTTGAGGGTGAGTAAGGCCACGTCCACACGAAGCCAGAGCTTCCCCTATCCGATGTTTTTTTTTTTTCCTCGTTCTAAAAAAAAGCATCTCGAAAAATATCTGTGTACACACAAAACCACTGAAACCGACTGAAAACGATGTAGTAGACATCCCAGACCAGTATGTGGAGCTGTAATTATGCCATAGAGATCCACAAAAAATGCGAGAAGAAGCATGTGCATAAAACCTTGCGCACTGTAGGCAGTAAAATAAAAGGCTATGAAATAATATTACGCATGACATTTTCATATTACGATGACATCATCGTTTCACAAAATATACGGATTGGCCGTACACACGAAAACGCAAGGGTGTCGTGTTACAGCGCAGTCTCATCCCAATTCGTCATATAACTGACGTCTTGGGCCGTCTTTTGACCATACGTCAATATACGCCTTTTCAGGGCCCCCTCAAACGTCGGTAGATGACGTTCATCGGATCCTAACTCTACCCCAGACCTAAACCTAACCCTAAACCCAACCCGTCACCTAAATGAAAGCGTAGCGTAAGTTCTGCCGGGAAGACTCAATTGTCACGTCATTATTACCTTCTCATCTATCCAATCGCGTTCTAATACGTGATGTATAAAAGACCCTTACTTGCACTTGTCTGAGTTCGCAGATGCTGACGCTTCACTTAACGCTCTTGTTCAGTCGCCAGCCAATATGTTTCAGGAGACGCATGTTTACAATTATCGACATCCGAGCGTCCCGCCCTACCTCTTGCTGCACGTCGAGGTTTCCGCGTTCGGTATCGCATCTCCCCATAGGCACAACGGTCTTCGGAGAGTATCAATCAGCCAAGTAGCCTCGCGAGACCATCCTGATCTCGCGAGCTTTCAAGGTTTCACTCGCAGATCAGTCTGGATACTTTCCGTTAAAGAAAATTTGGGAGCAGTTCACCAAACGAACGTCCAATCAGCGTTGGCTTTGAGGTGGGTTGAGGTGTGACGCAATCAAGCGGAAGCAACGCGATCTAGAAACATTTTCAGACAGCGGTAGTCCTAATTCTTTTAGCCGCTCGCTAATGCTTTTTTCTCTTGCATCCTTCTTGTGCAATATGGCCTGGGCAGCTGAAATGGTGCCTTTTATTCGCAAATTGTAGTTACATAAACGGCAAATATCCTTTGCCGACATGTTGCTTATTTGCTGAGCTAACGAGGTTTACCTGTAGCAGCAAGTTAGTACGTCATGTGCTTCGTTGATCTGATTGGTTGATTTGGCCCGTCTATCACCAACATAGGCCAATCAGCTAACCAGTATTTTCGCCCCTTACCAAAACTACTTCAACGGAAGGTTTCCAGATGGATATGCGGAGCAAATCCATCTGGCGGAGTCAGGTTATCAGCCAAGGCCTTCATGAGAAGTTCTGCTCTTTAGACTGGTGCCATTTATCCCGCAGATCACCGATCCACCGACATGAAATAACAACTAGGCAAATCACGAGACGATCTCTCACTTCAAGTTCAAATTCCACTTCCAAGGCTTTCAAGTCTTTTTTTCAAGTTTTGGTAGGCGCTTCTAGCAGCCTCTGTTAATATGTCTCCTCTACAAGATTAAACTTCATTCAGGTAAGTATTTCTCCATTGCTTCCTACACGGCTGAGTTGAAATTGGCGTCTACGATGACGTGGCGTGATCTGATTATTTACGGCTGATCTGCGGACTGCGGAAGGGCCGGATAGCTCGCCTCAATGCTCGTAGCAAGTGTAAGCAAAGTTTCGCGTTACCGATATTCCACAGTTCTGTGGTTATTTAATTATATCAGCTTTTCAATACCACTCTCTGTTTGCAAATACCCACTAACAACTCTGTTGAATATAAATCAAATGCTTAAGAGTGCATAAGAGCATATGCATATCAAAGAGTTGCGCTCTTCATAACGTTCGCTTACGCACCAGAGTCCGGTTGCGTGTGTATATAAATAATAAAAATAAATAAATAAAATAAAACCCGAGCTAAAGAGCAAGTCGGCTGACATGTCATTGGCTGTCATGCATATGCAGTGGACTAGTATGGCAGCAGTAATTTACATATTACTAATAGTAATTTTACAAACAACTATTTCACCCATTAGGCTACTTTAAATCATAAAGTCACTCTATACTTCAAATTGGATAAATAACACTGAAATGTGTATAATCGATGTAATACTCAACTTTCTGGTGGCTACTTAATCTACTGATGCGTGTTAAGATTAATTTATGTGAGGGGTATTTCACAACAAATGTACAGAGAAACGCAGACCAAAGGATCAAGGAGTCGTGTATCGCTTTTCAAAGTTACATATACTTGGCCAAAACAGCTAAACTCAACAGTCTACAGTCATATTAGTATTACATATCAGACTAATCAGTGAAGGAGACTCGAGTGACATTGTCTTGCTCAACTGTGTGATTTTTCATGTCTATGCACCATTTATTCAAGATTCTCAACTGTCGTGTCCAGCGTCTTCCAGCAATGGATGGGGTTATGTCTGCAAAGAGCAACTTGGGAGCCATGGCAGACATTTGCTGCATACCTGATTAAAAGATTCTACGCTCCAGAGTCAACAGATCAATTATCACTTAGATTCCTCTTTCTCATCCTGATCATGGCTCGCTGTTCTTTCTTGTATACAATTACGAAATTATAATTTAATATTCTTTCCATTCATAGTTTGTTCACAGGCATTTAAATTCATGCAAGTATTTGATCCTAATTTTCAAGTCTGTTCCCCGTAACTTCTCTTTGTTTGCTAAGGTATTAAAAAAAAATAAAAATAAAAAAATATATATATATATAAATAAAAATTGTATAATTTTGTCCCCTTTCTTTTGCAGGATATGTATGGGTATGCTGGGTTTGCTCAGAATGCCTCAAAGATAATTGCGTAGTGATGGTCATTTCGAGGGTGAGTAAGCATATTGTTTTGTCTCCACATTTGGACGGGGTAGGACTGCTGCTGCTTCCGGCACAGGGATCGGAGTTTCAACAGCTCGTTTGCAGCTTCGATTACCCATCACTGAGATTTTTAACTTTTCACTTGTTCAACTGGAATCGCATAAGATGGAGGTTCAATAAGCGTCAACATCGTCAACTTTCCAGATGGTCGTTGATTGATTACGTAGCTCATGTGTAGTTATCTCTAGTCACTGGTTATTCTGTCTCGACATTCTATATATCATGTCCCGCTGGCAGGATCAATTAAATTCATGCCGTGATGCACTAACCCAGGAGGAATGTCACTAGCTCCTCCCAGCGCTGTCATCATATTCTTTAAAAGCAAATCTCTAATGAATTCTTCCACTGTTGATCTTTAAGTGTTTAACCTTGCTGATGTTGATTATGCTTAAACCAGCAGCATTACACTCCAAGTCAGAAAGCAAAATCCACTCATCCCCTTTTGATTACCTCTGTCTGCTCTCTGCAGTGGTCTCCTTCTTATTGTTATCAGATTATAGCTGTCCGTTACAGCGTTCATGGCTCTAAATACTCCCGATTTTCCCCATGGTCTTTTCTAATTTCGTTTCTTCCCTAATTCCTTCCTCAAAGAATGACTATAAAAGCTTTGTATCACATTATCAATTTATAAACTAGGATTAAATTCTGTCCCCTCTATGATAAAATTCTATTTATCATAACTAACGGAGCGCTACTCTTTAACCTGGTTCAGGATTCGTCAGTTCTGTCCTCTATAGCTGCAGGCTATCTCCCTCCCAGTATACTGGTCATTCCTTCAGAATCTGGGCAGCCACTACAGCAGCTGATCGTGGCTTTCCACTTCAGCTACTAAGATCCTGGGCAGATGGTCTTCCTCTGCATTAGAGTTATATAAGACTCGATCTAAAAGATCATTCTCGAAGCTCAGCAAGCTCTGCAGTAACGATTCAGGTAAATTCCTATGCAATTACTGGTGGTGGTGTATGCTTTATCTATCTGGCGATTAGTCTCCGCTTGAATAAATCGCCTCGCGCCATTGCTGGCTATATGGTCCTTAAGGGGCCGGCTTTGCGCAGCCTAGTGGCTTTTCTCAGGCACGTTTATTTTACGCGCAGCTCTAGCAGCCTAGCGGCTCAGCAAACCTTGTCCGTGCGTGGATTAACATGACCTCGTCTCTGTGTGGCTCTGCATGGCCTTGTTTATATGTGGCTCAGCGCGGCCTCGTTTCTGTGGGGCTCAGCGCAGCCTTGTCTCAGTGTGGCTCAGCGCGGCCTTTTCTGTGGCTCAGCGTGGCCTTGTTTTTATGTGCTCAGCGCGGCCTCGTCTCAGTGGGGCTCAGCGTGGCCTCGTCTCCATGTGGCTCAGCGTGGCCTCGTCTCTGTGGGGCTCAGCGCGGCCTTGTCCATGTGGCTCAGCATGGCTTCGTTCTATGTGGCTCAGCGTGGCCTTGTCCATGTGGCTCAGCATGGCTTCGTTCTATGTGGTTCAGCGCTGGCCTCGTCTCTGTGGGGCTCAGCGCGGCCTTGTCCATGTGGCTCAGCATGGCTTCGTTCTATGTGGCTCAGCGTGGCCTTGTCCATGTGGCTCAGCATGGCTTCGTTCTATGTGGCTCAGCGTGGCCTCGTCTCTGTGGGGCTCAGCGCGGCCTCGTCCATGTGGCTCAGCATGGCTTCGTTCTATGTGGCTCAGCGCGGCCTCGTCTCCGTGGGGCTCAGCGCGGCCTCGTCTCCGTGGGGCTCAGCACGACCTCGTCTCCGTGGGGCTCAGCGCTGCCTCGTCTCCGTGGGGCTCAGCGCTGCCTCGTCTCTGTGGGGCTCAGCGCGGCCTCGTCTCTGTGGGGCTCAGCGCGGCCTTGTCTCTGGGGGGCTCAGCGCGACATTGTCTATGCGGCGCAGCGTGGCCTCGTTTCTATGCGGCGCAGCGTGGCCTCGTTCTATGCGGCGCAGCGTGGCCTCGTTCTATGCGGCGCAGAGTCGCCTGGTCTATGCGGCTCTGCGTGGCCTTGTCTATGCGGCTCAGCATGGCGTCGTTTTCATGCGGCTCAGCGTGGCGTCGTTTTCATGCGGCTCAGCGTGGCGTCGTTTTTATGCGGCTCAGCGTGGCGTCGTTTTCATGCGGCTCAGCGTGGCGTCGTTTTCATGCGGCTCAGCGTGGCATCGTTTTTATGCGGCTCAGCGTGGCGTCGTTTTTATGCGGCTCAGCGTGGCATCGTTTTTATGCGGCTCAGCGTGGCGTCGATTTTATGCGGCTCAGCGCGGCGTCGTTTTATGCGGCTCAGCGTGGCGTCCGTTTTTATGCGGCTCAGCGTGGCGTCGATTTTATGCGGCTCAGCGTGGCGTCGTTTTTATGCGGCTCAGCGTGGCGTTGTTGCTCATGCGGCTCAGCGTGGCGTCATTTTATGCTGCTCAGCGTGGCCTCGTGTCTCATGCGGCTCAGCGTGGCCCTCTCTATGCGGCTCAGCGTGGCCCTCTCTATGTGGCTCAGCGTGGCCTCGTCTATGTGGCTCAGCGTGGCCTCGTCTATGTGGCTCAGCGTGGCCTCGTCTATGTGGCTCAGCGTGGCCTCGTCTATGTGGCTCAGCCTGGCCTCGTCTATGTGGCTCAGCGTGGCCTTGTCTATGCGGCTCAGCGTGGCCTTGTCTATGCGGCTAAGCGTGGCCTTGTCTATGCGGCTCAGCGTGGCCTTGTCTATGTGGCTCTGCGTGGCCTTGTCTATGCGGCTCTGCGTGGCCTTGTCTTTGTGGCTCTGCGTGGCCTTGTCTATGCGGCTCTGCGTGGCCTTGTCTATGTGGCTCTGCGTGGCCTTGTCTATGCGGCTCAGCGTGGCCTTGTCTATGCGGCTCTGCGTGGCCTTGTCTATGTGGCTCTGCGTGGCCTTGTCTATGTGGCTCTGCGTGACCTTGTCTATGCGGCTCAGCGCGGCCTTGTCTATGTGGCTCTGCGTGGCCTCGTCTGTGGCTCTGCGTGGCCTAAAATCTATAAATCAATTATAAATTAAGCGCGAGCAAATGCGTTGATGTCTCATGTAATTCAGCAGCAGAAAAGTATCTTTCATATTAAGTTAAGCATGCTCCACTTTAGATTGTAGAGTTCCGTTCCCACTACAATATCGATGGTACTCTACTATATATGAAAATTGATATACTCATATTTACCAGCTGTTTGCTAACTATTTTCTTCTATTTTAGGAACCACATAACATACTGCTGGTAGGTATATTTTTCTTTCATGTTCTTTGGGGGTGGGCTTCGTCCAGTGGAATCATTCTTCCAATCATTTTTGGGGGTCGGCTGCGCCCCTGCCTTCATCTTCAGGCAGGATATGCAGAATCCGTACCCTGAGGATCGCGAGTTACGGACGGGGCCTACGCCAAAGACTTATTGCATAAATGGCTTGCTGGGCTGTTAATAAAATGCTTTATTGTACAGTTCATTATCTCCCGAGTCTTTCTGGTAGAAATGAAAGCGTAGCGTAAGTTCTGCCGGGAAGACTCAATTGTCACGTCATTATTACCTTCTCATCTATCCAATCGCGTTCTAATACGTGATGTATAAAAGACCCTTACTTGCACTTGTCTGAGTTCGCAGATGCTGACGCTTCACTTACCACCACCCTCCCCACCTCCACTAAGACGATCTTTGCTCCATCCTTCCCACCACCACCACCAGGTCGGTCCCTTCCAAAACTCCAAGGGGGGGTCGGCTGCGCCCCTGCCTTCATCTTCAGGCAGGATATGCAGAATCCGTACCCTGAGGATCGCGAGTTACGGACGGGGCCTACGCCAAAGACTTATTGCATAAATGGCTTGCTGGGCTGTTAATAAAATGCTTTATTGTACAGTTCATTATCTCCCGAGTCTTTCTGGTAGAACTGACGTTAAAGGTAAAGCGTCAGTTGTATGGCGGCCCGGGATCAGTCATCTACCGACGTTTAAGGGGGCCCTAAAAAGGCGTATATTGACGTATGGTCAAAAGACGTCCCAAGACGTCAGTTATATGACGAATTGGAATGAGACTGTGTTAACGTTTTCAGATTTATCCACCCTGGAACCTGGTTTCAAAAAATAGCAGTTTCATTGTACCAAAACTCCAGATCCGTCTGGACGAAACGCCAATACGACAAAATATTTGTACATATACAGCTAAACGCGTCTCCGTGTGGACAGGGCCTAAGTGATGACAGAATTTTCATTTGTGGGTGAACTATCTCTTTACAGTGTAATTACCTAGAAAGTACTGGCTAATATAAGGTAAGTACATGGAACAGGGGTAGGTTTAGGGGTAGGTTCAGGGTTAGTACTAGTTATTACCCAGTAATTGTAGTTATTAAAATAAGTATATAGTATTTACATGGGTAACTGGACTGTAAAAGGAAGCGTTACCCGATTAAATACATGGATTATATGTGTGTGGGGATTTACTCAGGCAGGCATACAACACAGCTGCAGCACATTCACTCAACACCTAGGATCATGTGATCTGTTGTAAGATCACATGACTAATCAGGAAGTGATAAAAGGCTTGCTAGTCTCAGAGGAGGGTCTTTTTTTTGCTTCCTACTGAGCACACCTTGCAGGGTGACAGCAAGACCTGAGTTTCCCGTCCTCCCTGGAGGGAACTGGAAAAGATTATTGGTAATGCCTTACAGCATTGAAATCGGTATGGTGTGGCATTGAATGGTTTCAGCTAATGTTATTTTGTCTTCACTCATGTGACTGCTTGTCTGTGTGTTGCTTGCTATGCTAATAGCATTTGCCTAACCTGTAGTTTGTACTGTGTAGTAAAGATTATTTGTGTGTTTCAGTCCACAGTTGACGTAGCCACAAATTCAGCTGCTGTGGTTGTAGGGACCCGGAGATACGGTAAACGATATACATGCATCTACCTATGTATCTTAATGAGTTTTAGCCCTGATATTTATAATGTTGTTCTATCTTTAGCATTGGAATCCCCCCCTTTGCTGCATTACTGCTACAGGACTTTGTGTAAACTTGCAAAGTAGGCTTATTTTATTCCTTTGTATGTGCAAGGCAATGCAATTTTGGAACTTACAACTAATGTTCTAATGTGTTTGTTTGTTTAAAGGCGGACCAGGCCAGCCACTGTTTTCTATTGTTGTTATTTATTTTTATTTTGTGTTTCTTTGTCAAATAGTTTGTTTTCTTTTAGTCAATGTCAAGATGTCTAATGCCCCAATATGATTTAAAATTGATGTCCTGCATAGGGTATCTACTGGGTGTGATATTTTGAATGGTGGTTTAAATACAGGTTGCTCTCCTCTCTCTTTGTATATCCACAGCTTGACATTGTACAAGGCTGGGTCCGTATCGGCACACAACCCCTTTTTCTGTGGTGAGACTGCACTGGGTGACATTTTGTAGTGGTGTGTATACTCAACTTCGACACTGCATGGTAATTTGTAGTGAATAGTTTAGATGCTAAGTGTAGAGTGCATGTACTTCTTGGTGTTTGGTTTGCTGTTTTCCTTTTCTGTCTACCACAGTCACTGATCCGGGTGGTGTGTACAAGCTGACCTGACCTTCTTATCCTGAGGAGAGTAACACTGCTTCCCCCAGCCAGTTTATTATCAGGCTAATTTTACCTATGCCGTTGGTATTTTAACTGTGATTTTAATGAAACACCTGTAATAAACTTTATTTACTTTTGTAGAACACGTCTCTTGTTCCTGTTCGGGGGTAAATCAGAGTTCACGACGTACAACCTTATATACTAAGGGTTCGAAAGGGTTCCTCCTGCCCTTGCCAGGAGGTGGCGGTAGTCAGGTCCAAAGAAAAGGTGTTCCTTCAGCCCTATTCAGAGGTGGAACGAATTACATTTACTCGCGTTACGTAATTGAGTAGATTTTTTGTGTACTTCTACTTTTTTAAGTAGTTTTTAAAATCTATACTTTTACTTTTACTTAAGTACATTTTGTTTGAAGTATTGTACTTCGCTACATTTTAAATCATATCCGTTACTGAGTAAAAAATAATAGTACACGGGAGAAAAAAAAATAATCACACTCCGGAACCTACTGCATTGGTTGAAAGGCGGGAGAACAAACGCGCAAGAAAGGTGACGCAGACCCATAGACAGACCCAGCTGAAGCTGAAAACGAATCGCGCTCGAATTCTTATGAAACGAATTATGTCCTCGAGGATAGATATTTGTTTGCTAAAAAAGTGAACGCAAAGTGGCTGCAAAAGGAGGATATAGGACACTACCCCTCCTGCAGATAAAGGTATGTGCCGATTATAACTTCGAGTGACTTACGTGATGCAGAGGGAATCCCGAAATCCAGTCATGAAAGTGGAATTATTCACTTAACGCAGATATCACGTAAAACATGCAAAATAATGGATAGATACATGGAAAGTAGAACTGTGCAATAAATCCAATCGCAACCTGGTCTGTGAATATTTAAGCACAAAAATACTGCATGTAAATGTATAACCCTATTTGTTCTGCTGAGCTGTGCCGCTTTTTGTCTACTAAGTTAACTTAGTACATGCGTGACATTCATGTGCTGTGTCTGAAATCTCCACTCAAAGCACTACTCCCTAACCCCTATGTTGGGGGTAGAGAGCAGAGCACTATATAGTGAGCTCACCAGCATAATAGAAACACCACTTTCGGACACTACTCGATCGTCTCTCTGCGCCGTTGATTACATCATCTGTCAGCTGGTGCCGAGCCGGCTCTGGGCTTAATAGATTTTTTAAAATAAATACATTACTTTATATTGAGCTTATTTCTCCAAAATTTAAAAACTAAAAGTGATTTCTGGCCGTTTTTGTTTTAATGCACTACTCCACACATTATTATAACTTATTTTTACGATCCGCGCAATGCATGATGGTATGCAGGGCTTTGTTACCATCGGTTGTACACATGGTTGTACACTACTTTTCAAAATGCATTCTGGGATACATTGAGAGGACTATATAGGGTATAATAATCATCATTATACATTCGGACAGCACTACAAAATGGCGAGCTCACTATATAGTCCACTATATAGTGAGTAGTGGGACATTTCGGACACAGCAATGGTGTTTTCAGCGTCTCGCAAACAATTTGTGAATATGAACATTTCCAGAGCTGCTCTGAGAGAACGCCTAATGGGCATTTTCATAATTTTAATTGAGAAAAAACTTTGTTTTTTTACACTTTTCTTCACTTTTGGTCTTCACTACAACCCGTCAAAATAAAAGTTGGGTTTCACTATGAGAAATTATGACAGAAATATATTACTATTGTAGGCATACAGAAGAACGTAGCCTACCTCTCAAAATAATAATAATAATAATAACAACAACAATATTAATACATTTCATTATTTAAAGGAATATTTTTTTGTCCATGGTTTAATTTAGTAAATCTGTTTTTGCAGCGCTTCCCCCAAAAATAAAAGGACACAAGTTTAAATTTACTTTAGATTACCACCGTTTTTGATAATATATTTGTATTAAATCAAAGAAACATTAATTTTCTGAATAAAATGCATTTCATAGGACAATATAATTCTTAAACATTTTAATAAATAATTAATGCTAAAAATAAGTTGTCATTATCGATTATTGAATTTAATTGATTAGACATGTTTTATTAAAATTTTAATAAACAAAACAAACAAATGGTTTCAAGTTTATTATAATTAAAAGCATTTGTTCAACCAAATAAAAACCCAGTTTTCGTAATAATTTTAACTGATGATAATAATAATAATTTATTTCATAATTGATTAATACTGTAAACCATGGTATTTTCAGAGACGTTATCACACTGTGAAAATCTCATACCATTACAACCCCACACGGGGATTCCCCCACCACGGTGTTAAAAAAGTAACTCAGTAACTTTTACTTTGAGTAAATTTTAAATGAGCTACTTTTTACTTTTACTTGAGTAGATTTTTAGACCAGTACTTTTACTTGTACTTAAGTAAAATTTTATTGAAGTAGTAGTACTTTTACTTGAGTAGCATATTTTATTACTCTTTCCACCTCTGGCCCTATTAGGCACCACATTTTTGGCGTAGCTCGGCAGGGTGTTAATTTTTTATTTTTTACATTTTATATTGCTTGTATACTTTTGCTTGTGTGTTCTTTTATTGTTAAAATAGAAACAGTGGGGCTGGCTCTGGACAACAGAAGACTATGATTGGACGGCCAAGACAAATTACGATGGGAACCAAAGGCTAGTGACTACTACATCTCAACTGAAGTGTTTTTGTTTTACATGTCTTTGGCATTTGTTCTCTTCTGTGATAGTGAGGCTGTTAAACTGGTAAAATGAGTGAGGTGGAGGAACATGCGCCAGAGGAACTTTTGACTCTTCGGGAGGAAGTGCAGAGGTTACGAGTGGCTAGTGAACAACTTCAGAGAGGAAGAGGTGCCAGCGCAAGTACCTCTGGTAATGGCATTGTTGCTGGTCGATTTGTTTTGTTTATATTCAGAGAGAAAGGAAGTGTCCCCACTTCTCTGGCTCAAAATCTAAATCTGATATATTGATTTATGATTGGATAGAAAATATTGAGTCATGCGTGAGGGATAGAAATATGAGCGCTAGAGAGAAGGCCATCTTCCTTTATGACCATTTGGAAGGAGAAGCAAAAGCTGAAATTAGATTCCGCCCTTTGGCTGAGCGGGAGAATCCGGACAATTTTAAAAATCTTAAAAGAGGTTTATGGTTCCTCCTCCTCATTTGTCAGCCTGCAAAGACAATTCTTTGATAGAAAACAAAAAGATGGGGAATCTCTAAAAGAATTTTCACACTCTTTGTGGGCTTTAATTGAAGAAATTAAGCGTGCTTACCCTAGTAGGTTGACGGACCCAGATATATTAGTTAGAGATCAGTTTATGGAGCATGTACGTGATGTTTCATTAAGACGAGAGCTAAAGAGCATTGTTCGCCAAAATCCAGCAGTTGATTTTATAGTACTGCGGCAGGAAGCAATTAGATGGATGGAGCAGGGTGAGCGCCCTTCCGGACAAAATCGAGCTGGGCTTTACCACTGTGGGGTGGATATAAATGTTGAAGGGGCTTGTCATGCAGTGGGGGTGGGAAAAGGGTCTGAAGTTTCTGTCCTGCAGGAACAACTTAACCAACAGCAGTTACAGATTAATAAAATCCTTCAGAGTCTGTCTAAGATTGAATCTGTGTTAAACCAGTCTACTGCTCGTCCCCATAACCCCAGCTACCAGTTTACCCCAGAAGGTCAACCCATCTGTCTCCGGTGTCGTAAGCCTGGGCACGTCCTCCGTCAGTGTCGACAGGGGCAGAGACCGTGAACCGCCAATCTACCTAGTGTTCAGTCTGAGGAAAATCCTGCAGTTACAGGACAGTCAGGTATGCATCATATTGATCATAGCACTGTGACAAACAATCCTAGTCTCTCTAATCAGGTCTTGCCCCCTTCAAATGAGTCAATCTCTCTTGTAGCTAAATGTCCTGTAGTGAAGGTAAAGATGGGGGGTGTTGAAGTAAAGTGTTTACTGGACACTGGTTCTATGGTGACGACAATAACAGAGTCTCTTTTTAAGGAAGTCTTTCAACATTGGGGTGCACCGAAGCTCAAGTCATGTGGGTGGTTGGCTTTAAAAGCCGCAAATGGCTTGGATATCCCCTATGTTGGATATTTAGAGTTGGATATCCATGTACTGGGTAGAACCCTTCCAGGACGGGGGGTTTTGGTGGTGAAAGATGCACCTCGCACATTACAACAAAATTCCATTCCTGGGCTGTTAGGAATGAATGTCATTGCTCAGTGTTATAGGGAGTTGTTTGTACAACAGGGTGAAGATTTATTTGCTTCGCTAAGTGCTGTTCAGGCAGAGGCCTGTTGGGAGTCTGCTCTCCGCTACTGTCGTCGCCAAGATGTGTGCCATTTAACTCATGAGGGTCGGGTGCAGGTTTTAGAAAAGGGTGGGGAGTTTATACCAGCGGGATCACTTAAGTTTATTAAGGTCACCTGCCCAAAAGTCCCATATACGCCACCTGCCACAATGTTGTTGGAACCTGGAGGCTCAGATCTTGCCCCAGGTTTGTTGTTGTCTGCGTCATTACTCAGTGTTTCTAATGGTGTGACATTTGTTCCGGTAGTCAATGTAGGAGCTACTGGTGCTACAGTCCATTCAAAGCAGGTGTTGGGTATGTTACACTCAGTAGTTGACGTTCAGGCAGAGCCGTTGAGGTTTGAGGGGGAGAATGGAGAGGTTGCCCTAGTTAATATACATACTGCTGGTGAGCCATCTGCCCCCATCTCAGAAGCCCTTGCAGCTTTACACTGGTCAGAGCTTTCACCTGAAGAAGAGAGCCAAGCAAAACAGCTGTTAGAGAAGTATAGTGATGTCTTTGCTAAATATGATGGAGATCTGCGTTGCAATGATGAAATTGTACATGAGATCCCTCTTTTAGATGATGCACCCGTCAGACAAAGATATAGGCGAATACCCCCTACACAGTGGCAGGCTGTGAAAGACCATATTAAACAGCTTATGGATAGCAAAGTGATAAGGGAGAGTAGCAGCCCTTACGCATCACCCATTGTCCTGGTGCAAAAGAAAACTGGAGAGCTACGGATGTGTTGATTACCGCCAACTTAATGCCAAGACAAGAAAGGATGCCTACCCATTACCTCGTATTGAGGAGTCTTTGGACGCCTTGTCAGGTGCCCAGTGGTTTTCAACTCTGGACTTGGCTAGTGGCTATAACCAAGTTGCTGTTGCTGAGAGAGACAAGTCAAAAACTGCATTCTGTACCCCCTTTGGCCTTTTTGAATTTGAAAGGATGCCATTTGGACTTTGTAATGCTCCCAGAACTTTTCAGAGGCTCATGGAGCGAATATTTGGTGACCAGAGCTTTCACTCAGTTCTTTTATATCTGGATGATGTCATCATTTTTTCTTCTTCTGTGGTCCAGCACTTGCAGAGACTGGAGATGGTCCTTAGTCGACTCCAACAGAAAGGGCTTAAGGCAAAGCTGAGTAAGTGCCACTTTTTCAGGAGGGAGGTGCAGTACTTAGGACATCGTGTGTCCAAAGAAGGCGTGGCCACTGACCCAGAAAAGATATCTGCTGTGAGTAACTGGAGGAGGCCCTGTGATGTGACTGAAGTTCGATCATTTCTGGGATTTTGCAGCTATTATCGTCGCTTCGTCAAGGGGTTTGCCCAGTTAGCGGCTCCACTTCACCAACTAGTGGCGGACGTGATTAAAGCCGCCAAGAAGAGTAGGACCAGGCCAGCTGCAGTCCTACCCAGTATGTGGACTGAAAGATGTGAGAGAAGTTTTACTGAGTTGAAGAGAATGTTTACAAGTGCTCCCATTTTAGCATTCGCCGATTTCACCAAGCCTTTCGTCCTGGAGATAGATGCTAGTCACCAAGGACTAGGTGCAGTCCTGTCTCAGGAGAAGGATGGAAAATTGAGACCCGTGTCATATGCCAGTCGCTCATTGCGTGGTTCAGAGCGTAACATGGAGAATTACAGTTCCATGAAGCTGGAGTTCTTAGCATTAAAATGGGCAGTCTCGGAAAAGTTCAGAGAGTATTTACTGGGCAGCAAATGTGCTGTCTATACTGACAATAACCCTTTGAGTCATTTTCAGACCCTGAAGCTGGGGGCTACTGAACAAAGATGGGTTGCTCAGTTGGCAGCCTTCGACTTCACTGTGCATTACCGACCAGGTAAAAATAATGCTAATGCTGACTCTCTCTCTCGTCAATACAGCACTCAATCAGAGACCACAGTTCTGGAGACTGACCAGCTGAGAGTTGAATCTTCCCAGCCGCTTATTCCTAATAGAACTGAGGAAGTCATGTCTAATCAAATTGGAGCCCTTCTAAGTTGATCCAATACTGATCTGGCCAGGTTGCAGGGGGCGGACCCTGTTTTGAAAGACTTTCTTTGTCTTTGGAGACTAGGAAGGTCTCCTAGCAAGGAGCAGCGGGCCAAAGCCACCAAGGATGTACAGCATCTCTTCCGGCAGTGGGATCGTATCCTGGAGAAGGACGGCCTTCTGTACCGGAAGACAACTGCTCCTCATGGGGAGCCATACACTCAGCTACTCCTACCCCAGTGTCTCCACCAGGAGATTCTCCAGGGTCTCCATGACCAATATGGACATCAAGGAGTACGGTGGACCACTGACCTGGTGAGGCAACGGTGTTACTGGCCAGGGATGGGAGCAGAAATTGAGAAGTACTGTCAGAACTGCCAACGCTGTGTGCTGGCTAAAGCTGTTCAGCCCAGAGTAAAGACCTACCAAGGGGTTCTGCTGGCCAGTCAGCCATTGGACATGCTTGCTATAGACTTCACCCTGCTTGAGTCTGCAACAGACGGAAGGGAAAATGTTTTGGTCATGACAGATGTTTTCTCAAAGTACACACAGGCAATTCCAACCAAAGATCAAAGTGCCAGTACAGTGGCGAAGGTCCTAGTTGACTGTTGGTTTCATCGCTTCGGAGTGCCTAAACGGATACATTCCGACCAAGGGAGAAACTTCGAGAGTGCACTCATTGCACAGTTGTGTCAGCTATATGGGATTAAAAAGTCTAGAACAACAGCATACCACCCCCAAGGGAATGGTCAATGCGAAAGATTTAACAGGACCCTTCATGACCTCCTACGATCACTCACTATAGAAAAGAAAAGGGCGTGGCCAAAGTACATCTCCCAGTTGTTGTGGGCATACAACACCTCTACCCACCGCTCTACTGGTCATTCCCCTTACTCATTGATGTTTGGTGTGACACCCCAACTTCCTGTGGATTTCCTCTTGGGGGCTACTGACACAGAGGAAACAAGCTCTTGGGATGAATGGGTCTTACAGCATCAGGAACGACTTCAGGTTACTCGTGAACTGGCCCGCAAGAACATGGAGGAAGCAGCAGATTACCGGCAGCGAAACCATAACCAACAGGTGTGTGACAAGGGTTTTAGAGAGGGCCAACTGGTCTACTTAAAAGATCACCGTTGCCATGATCGCCACAAGATCCAGGATGTCTGGTCACCAGTACTGTACAAAGTTGTCAGGGCACCGACTGACCCTGGTGGACCCTATACCGTAACAATGGTTGATGGAACTGGTAATGTCCGGCAAGTCCATAGATCAGAGATTAGAGCATCACAGTTAGAGACTATACCATCAGAACCAAAGGTCCCTCAGCCATGCATAAAATCTACTTGCCCAGAAAGCAACTTGACTTGCAGTGATGAGGATGTCCTCACCTGGATAGAAGTAAGGCCTATTCCAACTGCTGCTGTCACAACAGAACTGCCACTAACTGCTCCCAATGAGGTGTCTGAAGCACCAGTTGGAGAGGATGACGGTTGGGACGAGGGCGAGGATGATGATGACGAGGTGGGGAAATACCAACTTCAAGGCAGGTCGCCAGGTGTTAGACGCACCAGACGGACAACAGCTGGGAAACACCAGAATCCTCACAATTTGCCAAGGTCCACAGTATCCAATGCCAATGTGGGGATGGTAGGGGCTGCTGCATTCCTTGGGGTCGATGTTTGATCGCCGGGGGCAACGGCACCTTTTGGGAGGAGTGAGTGTGGGGATTTACTCAGGCAGGCATACAACACAGCTGCAGCACATTCACTCAACACCTAGGATCATGTGATCTGTTGTAAGATCACATGACTAATCAGGAAGTGATAAAAGGCTTGCTAGTCTCAGAGGAGGGTCTTTTTTTCTGCTTCCTACTGAGCACACCTTGCAGGGTGACAGCCAGACCTGAGTTTCCCGTCCTCCCTGGAGGGAACTGGAAAAGATTAATGCCTTACAGCATTGAAATCGATATGGTGTGGCATTGAATAGTTTCAGCTAATGTTATTTTGTCTTCACTCATGTGACTGCTTGTCTGTGTGTTGCTTGCTATGCTAATAGCATTTGCCTAACCTGTAGTTTGTACTGTGTAGTAAAGATTATTTGTATGTTTCAGTCCACAGCTGACGTAGCCACAAATTCAGCTGCTGTGGTTGTAGGGACCCAGAGATACGGTAAACGATATACATGCATCTACCTATGTATCTTAATGAGTTTTAGCCCTGATATTTATAATGTTGTTCTATCTTTAGCATTGGAATCCCCCCCTTTGCTGCATTACTGCTACAGGACTTTGTGTAAACTTGCAAAGTAGGCTTATTTTTCGTTGGTATTTTAACTGTGATTTTAATGAAACACCTGTAATAAACTTTATTTACTTTTGTAGAACACATGTCTCTTGTTCCTGTTCGGGGGTAAATCAGAGTTCACGACGTACAACCTTATATACTAAGGGTTCGAAAGGGTTCCTCCTGCCCTTGCCAGGAGGTGGTGTAGTCAGGTCCAAAGAAAAGGTGTTCCTTCAACCCTATTAGGCACCACATGTGTAATTTAGTATTTTTAATTATTGCAGGTTCGTGTAATATTCTGAGTTTGGATTTTACTGTTTTCTGTCATTTTTAGGAATACTGTGTTTTTGTGCAAGTGTCAAGTGAGATGAGCAGAGGTGGAAAGAGTAATAAAATATGCTACTCAAGTAAAAGTACTACTACTTCAATAAAATTTTACTTAAGTACAAGTAAAAGTACTGGTCTAAAAATCTACTTAAGTAAAAGTAAAAAGTAGCTCATTTAAAATTTACTCAAAGTAAAAGTTACTGAGTTACTTTTTTAACACCGGGGTGGGGGAATCCCCGTGTGGGGTTGTAATGGTATGAGATTTTCACAGTGTGATTACGTCTCTGAAAATACCATGGTTTACAGTATTAATCAATTATTAAATAAATTATTATTATTATCATCAGTTAAAATTATTACGAAAACAGGGTTTTTATTTGGTTGAACAAATGCTTTTAATTATAATAAACTTAAAACCATTTGTTTGTTTTGTTTATTAAAATTTTAATAAAACATGTCTAATCAATTAAATTCAATAATTGATAATGACAACTTATTTTTACCATTAATTATTTATTAAAATGTTTAAGAATTATATTGTCCTATGAAATGCATTTTATTCAGAAAATTAATGTTTCTTTGATTTAATACAAATATATTATCAAAAACGGTGGTAATCAAAAGTAAATTTAAACTTGTGTCCTTTTATTTTTGGGGGAAGCGCTGCAAAAACAGATTTACTAAATTAAACCATGGACAAAAAAAATATTCCTTTAAATAATGAAATGTATTAATATTGTTGTTGTTATTATTATTATTATTATTTTGAGAGGTAGGCTACGTTCTTCTGTATGCCTACTACAATAGTAATATATTTCTGTCATAATTTCTCATAGTGAAACCCAACTTTTATTTTGACGGGTTGTAGTGAAGACCAAAAGTAAAGAAAAGTGTAAAAAAACAAAGTTTTTTCTCAAATAAAATTATCAAAATGCCCATTAGGCGTTCTCTCAGAGCAGCTCTGGAAATGTTCATATTCACAAATTGTTTGCGAGACGTTGAAAACACCATTGCTGTGTCCGAAATGTCCCACTACTCACTATATAGTGGACTATATAGTGAGCTCGCCATTTTGTAGTGCTGTCCGAATGTATAATGATGATTATTATACCCTATATAGTCCTCTCAATGTATCCCAGAATGCATTTTGAAAAGTAGTGTACAACCATGTGTACAACCGATGGTCACTAACAAAGCCTTACATACCATCATGCATTGCGCGGATCGTAAAAATAAGTTATAATAATGTGTGGAGTAGTGCATTAAAACAAAAACGGCCAGAAATCACTTTTAGTTTTTAAATTTTGGAGAAATAAGCTCAATATAAAGTAATGTATTTATTTTAAAAAATCTATTAAGCCCAGAGCCGGCTCGGCACTAGCTGACAGATGATGTAATCAACGGCGCAGAGAGACGATCGATAGTGTCCGAAAGTGGTGTTTCTATTATGCTGGTGAGCTCACTATATAGTGCTCTGCTCTCTACCCCCAACATAGGGGTTAGGGAGTAGTGCTTTGAGTGGAGATTTCAGACACAGCACATGAATGTCACGCATACTTGAGTATGTACTAAGTTAACTTAGTAGACAAAAAGCGGCACAGCTCAGCAGAACAAATAGGGTTATACATTTACATGCAGTATTTTTGTGCTTAAATATTCTCACCGATTGGATTTATTGCACAGTTCTACTTTCCATGTATGTATCTGTTTGCATGTTTTACGTGATATCTGCGTTAAGTGAATAATTCCACTTTCATGACTGGATTTCGGGATTCCCTCTGCATCACGTAAGTCATTTCGAAGTTATAATCGGCAGATGAGTAAATGCAAGCTTACATTTAGTCTAGAACTACAATAGCCATCATGTTTACACAGTGCACACAACACCCAGTAACACACATTAGTAAAAAATAATGTGCATGGATAAACAGCAAAATTCCATAAAAACAAGAACTGTTCATTTTGATCTCATGGTAACTTTAAACAGAACCAGATTACTTGTACAAATTCATATGTGCAGTTTTTCACAGCAGCTCAAGCTATCTTCTCTCTATTTGTCTCTCTCTCTCTCTGTTTGTGAAAACACTTGTGCACACACATTACACAATTAATGAATGAGACCCACTGACTGTTGCCAATGGAAGCCTGGTAATTGTAAGATACAGTTTCATATATGAAATACAATCACAATGTGAGACTAAGTTACACTGTGAGGTTGCAAAGAACTTTTTTATTTATTTGTGTGGGGACACAAGCTAATTAATTTAAATGATTAATTTAGTCGTCCCTACACTTGGACATTATTATACAATTTTATATTGAATATTTCAACTTCCTGAGCACTAATTACATTGCAATCTAAAACCACCCTGTCACACCATGTTAATTGCAGTTCAGCTGTATGTGTGTGTATGAACAGACTGGTGTAAGATCTACTGACCTCCTAACAACTGGACACAGCAAAGTTGTGATTGTGCTGAACCCTTTAGACATCTGCTTGTACCAAATGTGCCAGCAGAACTTTCCCACACTGCTCAAGCAGCAGGTTGTGAATATGGATAATGCATCACTGTGTACATGCAAAGCCAGTTTAAAAAGCACATGCAAAATGTGTTTGGAAATAAATTCACGATGAACACATGATGTGAAGACCCACAGCGAGGGAGCAACATGTGTGTATGTGGTAAAAATGTATGAAAAAGTTTTCTGTAATGAGTAAAAAACAGCAGCAAATACCCACAGGTCTGCTTGTTTCTTGTGGTACAGAGCACAACATGAAAGTGAAGGCAAGTAAATGACAAATCCAATGATTAAAAGGCAGACTAAAGTCTAAACTAAAGTCTTGGTAGTTTCTGTGAGAGAAAAAAAGAGCATATAGTTGCGTTCACATCTCCAAACAAATCATTTCACTCCACATTCTTTAACCAGTTGGATTAATCTCTCCAAGTAACTAGGATTTGTGTAACTCTACTCTAATCTACTCTACTCAATATGAGAAGGCCCTCAGCTGTGACATGGACATTACTGTAAACAGATTAAAGAGGTTTGTGGAAAAGAACAAAGATAGTACACACATGCTTTATAAGATTAAGTACATATTTCCTCTCCATAAGACAGTTTGCATGTGCAAGATTTTACATTGCTTGCATAGTTTTTAGACAATGCATGTTAGACAATGTTCCTCATTAGCTGATATTACAGGCAAAATGTCAAACACCAGTACATATCTCTCTAGGACTGGAAATCAAAAGTTTGTTCTGTGATTTTTACCTTTCAAACCAACTTTTTAACTGGAGCTGAACTTATTGTTTATGGCACTTGGTTCTGTTAATGATTTCTGAATGCATTTTTCTGCAATCATAATACCATAATACAAAACTCTAACAGTGTATTATCGAATCTACAGCACTAAGCAAAATACATTATGTTTCAGCTTGTAGTCTGAAATGAATTTGATGTGAAAAAGTCTGCAGAAGTGTTACAGTGTTGAGTATAATTTACATCAATGTTAAATTAAAGTCTTTAAAATTAAAAAAAATGTGCAGCTGTGCAGTTTACAAATTGGACACTTTGCAGCTGTTTTGCCACTACACCGATATACCCAACAACGCTGCATGTAAATCATTATAATATGCTGATTTGTTGTTCAAGAAACATTTCTTATTATTTTCATTGAAAACAGCTGTGCTGCACATCTCTACTGTCACCTTTGATCAGTTTAGTGCATCCATGCTAAATAAAAGTAATAAGTTCAAACTTTTAAACGGTAGTGCACATATATTACCTGTTTACATAGTACCTCACTATGGGGTTAGAATTGTTGCATTATTCCAAATAAATAGATTGAGATTCACAAACAAATGTAAAGATATTCACAAAAATGTATCAAATTCACAAATAAATAGATTAAGATCCACAAATAAATGTAAAGAGTTTCACAAAAATGGACCAGTTGTGGTTTGTGACAGGCAGTTGTGTTTGTGACATTTTTTTTTACATTTGTAAATTTTGTGTAAATCTCATTTTATTTATTTATGAGTTTTATACATTTTTGTGAAACTGTTTTATTTATAACTCACAAATAAATAAAATGAGATTTGCACAAAGTAAATATTTACAAATGTGTTTTGTGTCACAAACAGAACTGCCTGTCACAAACCACAACTCGTCCATTTTTGGATCTTAATCTATTTATTAGTGAATTTGATGCATTTTTGTGAATCTCTTTACATTTGTTTGTGAATCTCAATCTATTTATTTGAAATAATGCAACAATTCTAACCCCATACCTCACTGGCTGTGGCTGCATAAGTGTAATCACTTGATTCATCTCACTAAATCAGCAGGAGCGGTCCTTGACCTTCTGCAAAACATTATTTTTTGTCTATAACTTGAAATAAACCAAATAACTTACTGTTACTTGCCTTAAGACTCATGAGACTTGTAACACTCATAAGACTGAAGACATATATTGACTCACTGGTTGTTCATTTGACAAGATAGTTATAGGGGTGTGTATCAGGATTAGCAATCAAAATGGAATTACACATTATATATATAATTACACATATATATTTACTGTCCTCTGAAAGCAACTCAGCGTACAGCCATTATTGTCATAGCTGGCAACAAAAGTGAGTACACCCTGTGTGAACATGTCAAACCCGTGTCCAAAGTGTCAATATTTTGTGTGAGCACCATTGTTATCTAGCACTGCCTTAATCCTCATGGGCATGGAATTGACCAGAGCTACACAGGTTGTTGCTGGGATCTTCTTCCACTCCTCCATAATGACATTACGGTGCTGCTGGATGTTAGACACATGGCGCTTCTCCACCTTCCGCTTGAGGATGCCCCACAGGTGCTCAATAGGGTCCAGGGGCCTCATGTACAAAGACTTGCATTGAATTCAAACTAAAACATTGCGTACGATCAAAGCTGTAAATGTGCGTACGCACAAAAAAAAAAAAAAAAAAACAGATGTATGAATGTCTGCGTACGAAGGATCCCATGCATATTCTCTTTGTGCATACCAATTAACGTAAAATTGAGCGAACATGCACAAGCACAATGTCCCACCCAGTCTCCTCCCTCAATTAAATTCATATAAATATGGTAATTAGTCCAATTTGGTAAAAGAAACATGCAAGAACATGGCTTAAGCCAGCAAGAAACGAAATTTCACTGAAAATGTATTCTATGTGAATATATGTGAAAGTGTAATTTATTCCTGTGATCAAAGCTGAATTTTCAGCATTATTACTTGTCTTCAGTGTCACATGATCCTTCAGAAATCACTGTAATATGATGATTTGATGATCAAGAAACAAGTAACATTATAAATAAATTTACTGGCACTTTTAAACAAATGCAATGTGTCCATGCTGAATAAAAATATAACTTTCTTTTTTTACCTTTACTGACCAAATTAATGAAGTTTATTTTTTATTCCTAGTTAAGCCAACGCTGCCATTGCTAGACGGGTTTGCACATGCTTTATGTTCTTACTTAATTGCATAATATAATATTTTAATAAGACTCGTGTGACATAATTGAAATTGTAATTGATACATTATTTGACATATTATTAAGAAATATCTGACAGCTGGTGGTGCGACAGAACAATTCGTAGTGTAATGTTTGCCACTTCACTTTATTGCCTCTATGAGTCGCCAACGGACAAAAATCAAGGCAAATGTACGTACGCCAGACATGAAGTTTACTTGGAGGAACGCACATGTACTGTTAGTACATCTGGCCATGAACGTGAAAACTGGCTTATGCCGTGTTTTTGTACGTACGCAGTGTTGATGCATAAGGCCCCAGGTCTGGAGACATACTTGGCCACTCCATCACCTCCACCTTAAGCTTACTTAGCAAGGCAGTTATCATCTTGTCAGTGTGTTTGGGGTCGTTATCATGCTGTTCGGCCCAGTTTCTGAAGGGACAGCATCATGTTCTGCTTCAGAATGTCACAGTATATGTTAGAATCCATATTTCCCTCAATGAAGTGCAGTACCCCAGTACCAGCAGCACTCATGCAGATGCAGACCATGATGCTACCACCACCATGTAGAGTTGAGGTACTCCAACTTCGAACTTTAAGTCCAATTTTGAATGAACTCGGACTTGTCACGCACTCGGATGAATTTGTACTCTGGACTTGACACAGACTCGGGCATTTTAGACTCAGAAAAATGTATGAGTCCAGTCGAGTCCGGGCACTGGAGGACACGTTATTCAAAAACGAAACAAAACTACTTGTGTTGAGCATTGTAGCCAATCACAGACATGTATATTAAGCGCATGAATGCAGTGAGCAAATCAGAGGCATTTTAGAGTCAACATGCAGAGAATTCACTCTAAATTTATGTTCAGAATCAGCACAAGCTTTTTTCCTTTTGCAAATCCCCTCACAAACAAAGTCTAGACGCGATATAAATGAGAGATTCAATATGCAGTGCGGATAACTTCGGTGATTATGACGAGTTTTAGGGAGAGTGCAGAACGCGGTAAGTGATGGCTTAAAGGGAGCGCTATTGACAATCAAAATAATAATTTAGTTTTTCGTGCTTCTAGAGCAGTGTTTCCCAACCCTGCTCCTGGCGGCACACCAACAGTGCACGTATTCATTGTCTCTAATCAAAAACACCTGATTCAACTCATTAGCTCATAATCACATGGGTTAATGACCCGATGAGTTGAATCAGGTGTGTTTGATTCGGGGACACATAGAATACGTGCACTGTTGGTGTAAGAGAGAGTATATGGGGCCGACAGTCATCAAACTGAAAGTGACAGTTTAATTGCCCCCCATAAAAATAGGCCCCGCCCCTTTTTTACCCCTCCCACCCGCCCACTTCCGGTCTGACCACGTGACCGTGGGAAAATTCCCACGGTCTCCCCTCCTCTTCCTACCCCCTCACCACCACCCCACTTTCGGTCTGACCACGTGACCGTGGGAAAATTTTCCCACGAACCGGAACCCCATCCCGTCCGACCCGGTACCGCACTGGATACGTGGTTGTACACCTGTTACGGGCACCTGTCTTGTTCAATGTAAAAATGTACAAAATGATGGAAAGACAATACATTTTCAATCTTCAAGGATGACAGAACACAGAGATAGTGTTTCTTATTTTTTATTAAACAATGGACCTTTTTACACACTACTTAAAACCATTTAGTCAATTTATATCATTAATACGCAGTACAAGTTTTTACCTTCGCACGTTTTTAAATAAAACATCTGTTTTTTAAGTTTTCAATCACAGAAATAACATATGTGAGCAAAAGTTGTACCTACAATTACCCATCGTTTAAAAGTATTTAAATAATTTATATCGTTGTTCAAACACTAAAACGTTAAAACATTAATGAAAAAGTTTAAATTGCATCTCTAAAAGCTACCAAAATACGTAAAACCGTTTGTATTTAAATTAAACCAAACAAATAGTTATAATTTCTTTAAAAAAACATCTAAAACCCTCTTGTATTTTTCACAATAACACGCTACTTAAAACCATTAACTCAATTTATATCTTTAAAACACAATGCCTGTCTTTACTTTTACACATTATTTAGTAAAATACTCCATTTTATATAAAACATCTGTTTCACAAAAAACAACATATTTGAACAAAAGTCGCACTTTTCACAGTAACACGCTACTTAAAACCATTAACTCAATATCTTTAAAACACAGTACAGGCCTTATTACACACTATTTAGTAAAAAGTCAAATTAAATAAATGTAAATAAAACATCTTTTAAAAAAAGTTTTCAATCACAAAAATAACATATTCGGACAAAAGTTATACTCGTCACATTTACATATCGTTTAAAAGTAATAAAATGATGTCCTAATGTTTTACACACTTGTAAATCTTTAAACATTAATGAGAAAGTTTAAACTGTGTTTCTAAAAAGTTATCAAAAAATGTAGCCTATTAAAACAGCATGTATTAAATTTACATCAAACAATTATTAAAGTGCATATTAAAACTTAAATGGATAAAAAGCATAAAAAAACTGACTTACGCTTTTACATCCTGTTTTGTTGTTGAAAGAACAAAATTATCCTGTTTAAATATCCATTACCAAAGTATTATTAATCCGCTTCCATGGGTATATCAAACTTTAGAGATTTTAAATCCAAAAGTTATCCGGCTCAAAGTTGTGTAAATGTAATTCCAGGGAGCCCAGCGAAGTACGTCTGATCTCAAACACCCCAAAGTTAGAATGAAACTTCTGGCAGGTCCCACACTGGCCAGACCCTAGCTCCACCCCTAGAACCCTTCCCACATCACGTGATGAAGAGGGCGTGAACATAGAAAGTTCCCACACGGAGCGCATGCGTAACACCACACTCCCGAACGTCATACGGCGGACTGTTTTGAAATGCGTCCATTCGTGGGCAAGCGTGAGCTTAAATGAGAGAATTCAGGTAGTGTATGGAGCCGCGTGAACCACGCCTCCTCACACACCCACAAAGATTTGTTCTATTTCCCTATTGGACCAGTCGGATGACGGGTTCTCGTGACACACATAGACATCATATAGGTAGACGCTTATCGAACCGCTGACTGCCTGATAGAACGCTTTCATCAGACGCGTTGCCATGGTGATGAGCTGGCCCAAAGTTAACTTCCGTTCTGTTAGTTTATACTGTTTATTGGATAATACGGCATTGACTGTATTAGATACTATATTAAAATAGCTAGGTTTATCCAGTATCTGGTACAGTGTTTCCCATGCATTTATTAGTGGCAGCCCAACTCATTATCAGCGCTGACCGCCACATATTGATTTCCGTGTTTTTACAATTTAAGGAAAAGTTGTATTTGACTGCAGAGTTGCGTGTAGCGCATATTCGCAAGCTCTCTCTCTCTCTCTCTCTCTCTCTCTCTCTCTCACACAAACACATTAACAGCGGAGCAGAATGTATCATAACGCTGCACAGATCCATCCAACATCCTGTCATGTGGAGACCTGCCTTAAAAAAAGGTTAGCAAGCATGTAAGAAGCTAATAAGGAGAGATATGTTCACCTAATAAAGCCTCGTCGCCGCGCTCCGCCTCGCCACAGTTTTTTAACACTGCGGTAAATCAGACACGTCGGTAGAAAAACATCTTGTCTCCTATTTTTGTTCAACGGGTCTGGTAGTGTCACATTTCAGTTTGGCCAGGTAACATTTATTTTCTTTGACTGTCAAGAAATACCAGCTACTATGGTTATTTACTTGTTATGGATTGTCTGTGAAGTTTGCCGGAAGTTAAGTTTGGGCCAGTTTTATGCACATGCGCAGTACCGTGTGTTTATGTTGTCACTGCTGAAAGCGTCTATTGGCACGTGACGAGAATTGGAGCCGCCACCTTAAATCCGGTCATCCGCTCCGCTCAGTGTAATCTGAATGGCAGGTGAAATGAGCTGTCAGCGCATTAAATTAATCATATCTCACTGAATACTGAACTGATTTTCACGCGGTTTTTTTTTTTTTGCTGCAAAGGTCATTCATGTAGCTATGATACAGGACACGTGTTTCGACGTATTTTAATATCCATAGTAAGTTTAACAGTAATATAATATTCTGATAGGATATACAGTGACCAGACACAATATGTGTGATGAAGGATATAATGTATTTTATAAATCACACACTATAAATATAATAAAGAAGCAGAAACAGATAGTAGCAGTAAAGTAAGATATTTTAATAAGTAGAAGAAACAATTTATGATCGCACACACATACACGCGAACACACACACACACACACACTCTCTCTCTCTCTCTCTCTCTCTCACACACACACACACACACACACACACTTTCATTCACACACAGAGAACGCAGCCACCGAATCCACCGAACGCAGCCACCTGTAATAAAAACTGAGAAGAAGCTTTTCAACGTGTTTGCATCAGTAATTTCTAAAAATTAAATTCGGAGTCGGACAACATTAAGCCTATTATTATTGTATGTGAATGTGGGAGGGGAAAATGTTGAGACTAAAGCCCTATTCGGATTAACTTTACAAGGGTAGATGGAGTAAGTTAATGTAATTTTACCACAGGACTTCTGTAATATCAATAGCCAAATCGCATGTGATAAGATATAGGTTATCAATAAAACTAGAGGTTGGAGGGGTAACTAAATTTGCGCATCGCTATCATGCGTGTATATTACGTTGCTTCCTGATGTGCGCAAACACAAATAACCTATACAACAGGGCAGTTGAATGCTTATCTGATAACCTAGAAGCTCTTGTAGTTATTACTTTAACAGTTACCCCACCTCTCCATGCCGGGTGAACACCGGCGAATGCAGTAAACAGCATTTCACAACGATTTCAGTACAGTAATAGCAAATATCCTTGCTCCTTCTTGATTATCTGGTAATATTCTATTCACAAAATACAACCAATAGTACGGTTATGTTAAGACTTACTTGTGAAAAGCCCTATTTTCGGTGGTCCGGCGATTAGAACGGGAAAATGCTCCACAGTGCTCTGACATCTGATCTGCTGCCACGCAACGAGACTAGGAATACGACCGGTTCAAAATGGCGGCCGGATTTCTCGTTTTCCAGCGGCCAATAGGGTATCTAGTCATATATGATATCTATGGTGACACACACGCACGCAACACATTGGTCCACGCCCTGATTCACGTCCCGTAGATGACGTACGCGTGACACATTGGTCCATGTGCGCAAAAGCCAGGGGACGCGCGTCGTTTAAAAGTCAGTCTCTAACTTGTGGTTCCAAGGGTTGCTTGAGAAGTGCCTCGTGATCCGGTCATTCCAGGTTGATTAACGTCACTCTGATTTTTTTATTTTATCTCAGGGTGGAGTTTTGTGTTACTTGGATGACAGGTGTAGTTCCTGACGGTTAAAAAGGTATAATGTTCATACGTTCTTGCTTTTACGTTTATATGGTAGAACATTATTATTATTTTTTGTGAACATTGTTCTTTTTTGTGAGTGATGTCAAGTTTACATCATGGTGCTGAGTTAAAGTACTTCATAGGATGCCGATCTTGACAGCCAATTGCTATCAATACCAGTAGTATTTAACCAAGGTTTTCAAAGGTTAAATTCTTTATTTTTCATAGTTCTTATTTTTGTTCCTATTAATGTTGTCAATTGTCTCACTTAAATGCCAGGGGTCTTCGTAATAGTGTTAAGAGAAAAGCTTTATTTTTGTTCGCAAAACAATTCAAATCAGACTTTACCTATTTTCAAGAATCTCACTCTAATGAGGACGATTCTAATTTTTGGAGGTCTCAATGGGAAATACTATATGGCTCTCCCACGGAACAGAGCGGTCTGCTGGGTAGCCTCTTTAAATAACAGGTTTAACGGAAATGTCTTGACCACACAATGTGACCCAGATGGTCATTTTATTTGTCAAGTTATTGAACAAAATGACTCAACCTTCTTAGTTTCTAATATTTATGGGTACAATACAAAGAAAGAAAATATCAACCTTTTGTTGTCAATTGAAAACATTTTTACAAGTTGGTTGGTTAGATTCCCAAATGCATTTATATTGTTAGGAGGTGATTTTAACATTATTCTAGATGGGTCTATAGATAAAAGTCCTCCTTCTCAGCATAATAGTTCAGACTCATACTTGACTGACTTCATAAGAAGATTTAAACTGGTAGATATATGGAGAGAAAAGAATCCTAATAGCAGATTGTTCACCTGGAGTAATAAATTGGGCTCTAGGCAATCACGACTGGACTATTGGCTCATATCTGACAGTTTAAATAAGGATTATGTTGATGTTAGCATCTGCCCTACTCCCTTAACTGATCATAAAGCCATATGCATATCTATTAATATTTCAGCTGGTTATACTTCTGCCACACGCTTAAGACTATTGGAAGCTCAATTGTTCTGCACTGCAAATGAAGTAGTCCAATATAAGATTAGGGACATGATTTCACTTTATTGGTCTAAAGCAAACAAAGAAAATCGTTTTGGGCTCAATTGGATCTGCTCAAATATGAGATAGGGAAATATTTAAGAAAGTTTGGTGCTGAAAACAGTCAAAGCCAGGAAAGCGGAGGAATTTAAAGATTGTTTCTAATATAACAAAATTATCTTGCAGAGATTTTGACTCCCTAACAAAGGAGGAAAAAGAAGAGTTATCTTACTCACAAATCAAAACTTGATGAAATGTATCAGCAAAAAGCTAAGGGTGCCTTTATCAGGTCTCGCTCTAAGTGGTTCTTGGAAGAAGGGGAACAAAACTCTCGTTATTTCTTTAGTCTTGAGAATCTCGTTCCACAAACAACAGTATCAGCAAGTTGAATATTAATGGAGTTATTACTGAAGATCATTCAAAATATCAGAGTTTTGTTCAAAATTTTTATAAAGACTTGTATAGCTCTCAATTTAGCCCAACTGCGTCTGATAATTTTTTTAATTCTCTGTCAGTGAAGATGATAAGTGAAACGGATAGAGAGTACTGTGACATGCCTATATCACTTGAAGAGGTACAGCAAGCTATAAACCAACTAAAAAATAACAAATCGCCGGGATGTGACGGGCTATCCTCAGAGTTTTATAAATTTTTTATTGCTGAACTGTCCCCTTTTTTATTGAAAGTCTTCATAGAATCTATTGAAAACGAATGCCTTCCCACCTCTATGACCCAGGGAATAACAGTTCTAATTCCTAAACCAAACAAGGACAAATTATTTCTAGTTAATTGGCGCCCAATTTGTTTACTCAACTAACGACTATAAAATTTTAGCTCTCGTATTAGCTAGAAGATTACGTTCGGTTTTGCGACTCCATCATAGACGAAACACAATCAGGCTTTATGCAATAAAAGGCATATAGGAAATAACATTAGGCTCATTTTAGATATTTTAGATTACCCAGAACTGATAGAGGAGGGTGGGCTCATGCTGTTTATAGATTTTTACAAAGCATTTGACACCGTTGAACATCCATTTATTTTACAGTCCCTTAAAAAATTCGGCTTTGGTGTTTTTTTTCTCTCAGCGATTATAAGTTTATATAACAATAGTAATAGCTCAATCAGACTAAAAGGTGGTATGTCTTCCAGATTCAACGTCTCTAGAGGCATCCAAAGGGTGCTCGGCTTCGCCTTACCTCTTCCTGTTGGTAGCTCAGCTTTTGTCTGATCATATTACATCGAGTGAGATAAATGGCATCAATATATTAGGTAGAGAGCTTATTATATCTCAACTGGCGGATCATACCACTCTCTTTCTTAAAGATGAAAATCAAGTCTCTATTGCAATGAATACCATGGAAAAATTTTCAATGGCCTCCGGCTTAAGGCTGAATATCAATAAGTGTGAAATCATGTCTATAAAGGACTCCATGACAGCTTCCATTTGTAATATCCCAGTTAAAAGTGAACTTGTTCACTTAGGTATCACAATTACCAAGGACCAAAAAAAAGATCTTTATTGAATTTTGACCCCATTATTCAAAGAACCAGAAAAAAGCTGAGCCAGTGGCTGATACGGGATCTCTCCCTCAGAGGCAGAACCCTACTGTCTAAGGCAGAAGGTTTATCACGGTTAACATATCCAGCTCTATCTTCTCCATGTGGACAAAAAACATTACTGAGATTGACAAGCTACTTCTTAATTTCTTATGGAAAAATAGAACTCATCATGTGAAGAAGTCTGTTCTAACAAATCCCTATGAAAAGGGTGGATTAAATTTTGTTGATTTCTGTACTCTTAATAATACGTTTAAAGTAAATTGGTTGAAACACTTCTTTAAAAACCCTAATTCTATTTGGAATGTCATACCATGTCATTTGTTGTCAAAACTGGGTGGTTTAAGCTTTTTCTTAACCTGTAACTACAATATTGATAAAGTCCCGAATAAAAATGTCTGCCTTTCACCGCCAGGCCTTCCTTTCATGGTCTCTTATTTTCAAACACAATTTTTCACCCAACAAATATTACATATGGAACAACCAAGACATATTGTTTAAACACAAATCTTTATTCATTGATTACTGGTTTAATAATAACATTATTTTTGTTGACCAATTATTTAACAAGGAAGGTTTTCTTTACTCTTATAAAGAGTTTCTAGAAAAATACAAAATTCCTGTGTCTCCTGCAGATTATGCTAAAGTTTTTGGAGCAATTTCTTCTGGTGTTTGCATGTTATATAGAGCTCAACCAAGATTGGACACACAACAACTAACTTTATCACTACTGACTGACACTTCAGTTGGTAAGATTTGTTTTTCTTGTAACAATGGTAAGAACAATAAAATAATTAGATCCCTGTTCAAAGCAGATTTTATTACAGTCCCATATGTGATTCCATACTGGAATAAATTTGTGCAAAATATTGACTGGAGGAAGGTCTGGCTCTTACCCAACCGATATTTGCTGACCAACAAAATTAGAGAAATATCATTTAAAATAATTCATAGGTTTTACCCATCTAATGATCATATTGTCAAAAAATTTAAAAAAGACATTGATGTAATGTGCACTTTCTGTTCTATGAGTGTTGAAACAGTAACCCATTTGTTTTGGCAATGCCCTTTTGTCCAAAATCTCTGGTCTGATATTTGTAACTTTATTGCAGATAAAATTGAGAAAAATTTCAAATTATTTTGGAAGGATGTCCTTTTTGGCCTTTATGACCTCAGCAGAACAAAGATTAGACCTAATGAAACTTTTATTATTAATTTGATTATTCTCTTAGCAAAATTTTACATTCATAAATGTAAGTTTACGCATTCCATAATATCGTTTATTGCTTTTAACAATGAGGTCAAGCAATATGTCAACACGATTAAGTATTCTTTTAATCAAAAGGCAACAAAAACTGTGAATGTGTGTAAACAATTTGATGTATTTTTGTAAATCTGTACTAACCCTGGCAAAATGTGATGTAAGTCTTGTTTATGTTTTATGTTAGAACACCCGCAATATTGGAAACTGCACATTGTATTTTTTATATATATATAATGGAAGATAATTGTTCATTTGAATAAAAAAAAAAAAAAAAAACTTGTGGTTCGTGTGATAGCGTGGATTATAAGGATCGCCTCCGAGATGGTTGGACTTTGAAAACTCTATTTCCGGATGCACGGGTGTTCTAGACCACGCAAACAGTTCATTGGATTTTGAGGATTACGTGTTTACGCGCTGTCCGGCCCGTGGAAATATGAGAATTTATCAACATCAGCGCGTTGTTCAATGGATTATGTCTTATCACCGATCTGTTCATTTCATGATGTCTGATCCGCAAAACACGTCATCGGATAGTTTATCAACGTCCTGTCCAGTTATGTGGATTTATTAACGACCTCCTCAGTGTACGTTAAGGAAATCCGTGACACACCTGAGGCCGCTCTGGATGTTGTATTTTCGGATTATCAATATTATCGCGTCTGACCCACAAAACACATCTTTGGATCTTTTTGTTATTCCACACGCTGTTCAACTCATGGAATTATGAGTCGCATTACGTCTGTGTATTTGTGGAATATGCCGTCATTCAACACAAGGAAATTCGAGACATGAAGTCTTATAATTTCAACAGATTCTGAGGAGTGCGTGACGTTAACTGGATGTAAACAGAATTCTGTAACGATCTTTTAAACTGAGAATCTAGGAATACGTTCTGGGCAACAGTTATTAAAGGTAAGTTAACAAATATTATACAAATATTAAGTTTACTGTTATTATTATTTTAATTCACATGACTGTTATTCACTGTTGTTATTAATGGTAAATCTCTTCAGTGCACCACAAAACCATTAGCCTACTTACCTTTTAATTCAGGAATATCCTATACTAAATCCAAACTACATATCATTTAAAATCTCACTATCTTTAGTTTTCATATTAGTTTGATTACTTTTTATATTAGTTTGATTACTTTTTATTTGTTTTATTGTTTTTATTATTTTGACTGATATTTGTACAGGTTGTCGTTATCCTTTTAACACCGGAGGACAATCGAGAAATCCCTGACAACAGCTGAATTTGGTAACAAAGCTCATTTTAAATGAAAGTTATCAGGTTTATTAATAGAAAAGATGCAACACATACCATGAGAAGTTATGCTACATTTCATAATTACTGATTTGACTGTTATTATTTTTATTCATTTGACTGTTATTTTACGGTTTTCCTAACTTTCCACAAGTTATGAATATTGTAGACTACACTATTTTTATTTCTGTTACGTTTTGTTGTTGTTATTTGTATTAATGGTATGGGGTGTTGTTATTAATGGTAAATCTCTTCAGTGTCCCTCAAAAAACCATTACCTATTTAAATTCAGTAGCCTAATAATCTATACTAAACCCAAAACTACGAAAAGTTGTTTGAGCCCCTATATTGTCCTGGTACAAATCTGCTACATCGTTGTTTAACGAACAGTTCATGGGTTGAAGCTCTTAATTTTGGGGGAGCAGTCAGTAAAACATAAGATATTCTTTTATCAATTGAACACAGAGCAGTTTTTCCTGCGAGTGAGACTGGAAAACCCGTAGTGGATGAAATCGGAGTGATAATAGAATGCGTACAGTGCAGAGAGGAATGTGTTTCGGTTCCAGTCCTGGTTTTCCGCTCAGCGCCGTGAGCTCAACATCTGTCTCGTATGCACGACCGCTCTAGATTAGAGGATATTTTAAATATTATGCGGTAAAACTAGTCGATCACGACTGGCTCAACTGTGGCTCTATAGATAAACTTATCTTTCAGGTATTTTGGTCATCTGATTCCGACACTTTAGCGTGAGAAATCGGGTGTGTGGTGTGAGACTGTGAGAATTGAATCAATTGCGCGAGAGTCGGCAGCCCTGTTAACAACACTTGATTTTAACAATAATTTACATTAAACAAACGTATCCGTGCAGTTTTACTGTTTGTTGTTTTACCCACAGTTTGCAGTGTGCTGTTTTACCCAAATATATTTGAAAAAGTTCACCATCACATTTAAAACTTTAAAAAACTGTATGAAGTTAAAAATACAGTGGTTGTTATTCGTACATTTTACTATGTTATCAGGAAATGTTAAGAGTTTTTGCAGAAAAAAAGCAGAAGTCTATTTTCTTTAAATAAAGGTTTACCTTTTTAGTTTCTTTAAATAAAGATTTGTTCTTATGCTTTAATTTCTTTAAATCAGTCTGATGACATGCATTATTTCTGTGATTGATCAGTAAATTTGCGAAGAGGCGTCCTCATGCAAGTTTAGACATGTTTGTGACAAACACGTAGTATTTACTTAGACTTTTTAAAAATATATTTAACATTTTAAATGTTTTCTTCTGACCAACTTACATTTCGTATGAATTACCTGTCTTTCTTTTCATTCAAAAAGATTGCAAAAACAAAAATGTCTCGGTAGAGGGACTTATGGTGCGTTCGATTATTCATCCGTCTCCGGAGATCCGAATCGGATCGACAGACGTTGCCTGCTAGCAACAAGTGACCTTTCCTCCGGATTTCTCCTTCTCCACGTCGGAACAACCGCGAGGACACCGAGCAAAAATTCCGTTCCGGAATTCAAGACTGGCTGCGCACTGGTGACTTGTAAGAATGAATTGTTTTCATTGTTTTTAAAACGCTTTGGTATTTTAAATGACTATTATAATCACTCGTATTACTGGTCCCCTGTAGGTAAAGGAATCGGCTGTTGTGATGCTGCAATTATCTAATGTTTTCAGCGTTGTTAACAGAAGATTAACATGAAAAACATTAAAAAAAGTGAACATTTTCAAGTTCAAATGGCTGCGTTTTGATAAGGTGTAGTCATAATATTTTTTTTATAAATGTAAGTGCCTGTTCTCGGCCAGTGCTACCATGACAACAGCTTTCTCTGATTCGGACACGCAAAAACAATAGAACGCTTAAAGTGTGGAATTCATGTTAAAATCCGATCCGAGTTCGGTTCGTTGGGCACAATACGCACCATAATGCCTTCACTGTGCATGTGATGCAATGTTCCACATCCTTTGTCTAACTTCAAAACATAATCTTTATACAGAAATCACTAAGAAAATCATTGTTTATAAGAAATACACAAAAGTTTGCAAATGACTGTTTATCATTAGTTTTTAGTCATCTTGCTCAGATAGCAGATGACACCATTCACATCTTGTTTTCTTTGACAGCCGCCAACATTCAGTGGTTATAGTAATAAATGATCATTAAGAATTTAAGCGATAGTCTCTCTGTTTGAGAATGCTTGACTATCTATGACTATCTATGATGCTGAATCACACAAAGTATTAACACAAAAAGTAAGTTTGTGCTGTTTTTACACTACCACAGAATGACTCTTGCATTGTGAGATGCACCTATTAAAGCTTGAGTTAAGTTAAAACCAAACGTTTCTTACCTGTTGTGCCAGACACAAATTGTTCTAACAAATCTTTTTTGTTTTATAAATACACTTTTCTTATTTCTACAAATATCATGCTATATGAGGTTAATACACGGTGAGCGAGAGACACAATGTTTTTAAGAAAAGACAGTGTTTTTAAAATACAGATGTTTTTCTTTTGACAATTCCAATGATCTAAAACCGTGATGTTTAACATCCAAAAGGTGAAGAAGCAGTTATTTATGCAAAAACAAATTAATTAAAAAACAACAACAATACAAATAGTTTAAGTTGACATAAACAAAACACCCAGATCATCCCATAAGTTATAGTAAACATTTACAATGTGTAATTCTGCCAGTTTGACATGACGGATCTGTACCACACTATTGTAATGCAAACACATTTGAGGGTAAACGTTACCTGTCCTTGTAAAGGATATGGATAAAATTCAAAGATTATGTTTGCACAAAAGTAAACTACAGAGGTCAATTTGCTAAAAAGTACATACATGAGACAATTAAAATGAAAATAGAAAAAACAAAAAAAAACACACACTTGTGATCAGTTTTGAATGTTTGTAATCAATATTTTATATACTAGTCGATTACGATGCTTACATCTTGTTTATTTTTGTACAGTGTGCAAAACTATAGCCTCAGAGAATGTACAAACATGTTCATATAGGATTTTATGGGAAAAAACCTGTACAAATATAGCATAAAGAGAATTAAATGACCGTCCTTCTATATTTCTTTTACAACATATTTCTGTTATCCCTACGAACATCGACATGAAAGATGAGTATTGCTGTTTTTTGTTACCTAAAAACTATATCACTTCAAATCCATCTAACTATTACACTTAAAGATGGGCATTTCACTGCACACGCTGTTATTTTGTGTGTGTCACTAAACAACAGTTAAGATAATGAATTCTAAATGATACTTATTTTTAAGTGAAAGGTGGCTTAATACATTTTTATTCTTTCCATACCAATACTTTGAGACCGTCTAGGTCTGATCCGGAAAAGCTTAATAAGGCCTTAATAATTTGATTTTCTTTTTATGAAATCATGTGGTAAGCAGTTTTGGCCTTATCACCAGAAATGTTTTAACAATTTCTTTAAGCTAAAAAACTATAAACGGTTACATGTGAAACAAGCTCAGTCACATTGATTCTTGTTTATAGACTATTGAACATTGCTATTGAACCGCATGTTTAACAGTGCTAATGTTCTCGGCCTCATCAAAGTTTTCACCGGAGCATACCAACTCTGAAACAAGACCCAAATATTAGCATGTAACATATAGTTTTTTCTATGCATCATTGATTTTGTTTGCATTTCTTCTGAAATGCTCTGTTTTTGAAATTGTTTACCAGTGTTTATTGTATATTTATTGCCTATTTTCCTTATGCTTTAAAAAACAAACTTTGAAAACAACTAGGCCTATGCTTTCTTAGAATGTCATGACCCACAGAAATGTCTTGCGTACATCTCTGTCTCTCTCAACTATTGCCGGAGTTTCCTGCATCACCTAATGTACCGCTAAAGAAAGCATTTACAAGAGTTGTGAAATGTGTGTTAAATTGAAATCTAAAGTGACCCTCAAATTCTGTGCACGCAACAAAACACAGCGCAGCCGTGTGCGTTGATTTATCATAAAATTACTTCGTCACATTGTTTGAAGAACTATTGAAGTTATTAAACAACACTGAATTCGGTAATGATGTGTTTTATGCGATATTTATATCTTGTTTTAATTTTAACTCAATACATTTGAATGTTCTAAAGGTTTATAACTGAACTTTTACATCTTCATATTTGGTAAAAGTTAACTTATGCACAAAATTAAATACATGCTATCTACTTTCTTAATACTTGTTACAACTCTTATTGCGAACAATCCATACATGTTTTTTGATCTTGTAATGATTAATCAAAATTTTTCCGATCTTTGTCTTTAACACATGAATATATTTTTTAACTGTTTTAACATCATAAAAATATATATGAAACACTAAAATATATTACTGATACAACATTATTGTATTTAAAACTTGTAATAGTTTTAAACATTGTTTGTACAACTTCAAGTCTTTGTAAAAGATTTCTCTTTTAATAAAAAACTAAACCTATTTCTGTTTTATGTCAACCTTAAAGATTGAAAAATGTATTGTTTTTACATCATTTTGAACGTTTTTACATTGAACAAGTCAGGTGTCCAGCGGGTGTGCGGTCCCAAACATGGGTCAGATGGGAGAGGTTCCGTATCGTGGGAAAATCCCACGGTCTCCCCTCCTCTTCCTACCCTTCACCGTCACCCCCTCCCCTTCTGGACTGGTCACGTGATCGTGGGAATTTTCCCACGATACGAAACCTCTCCCATCTGACCCATGTTTGGGACCGCACACCCGCTGGACACCTGACTTGTTCAATGTAAAAACGTTCAAAATGATGTAAAAACAATACATTTTTCAATCTTTAAGGATGACATAAAACAGAAATAGGTTTAGTTTTTTATTAAAAGAGAAATCTTTTACAAAGACTTGAAGTTGTACAAACAATGTTTAAAACTATTACAAGTTTTAAATACAATAATGTTGTATCAGTAATATATTTTAGTGTTTCATATATATTTTTATGATGTTAAAACAGTTAAAAAATACATTCATGTGTTAAAGACAAAGATCGGAAAAATTTTGATTAATCATTACAAGATCAAAAAACATGTATGGATTGTTCGCAATAAGAGTTGTAACAAGTATTAAGAAAGTAGATAGCATGTATTTAATTTTGTGCATAAGTTAACTTTTACCAAATATGAAGATGTAAAAGTTCAGTTATAAACCTTTAGAACATTCAAATGTATTGAGTTAAAATTAAAACAAGATATAAATATCGCATAAAACACATCATTACCGAATTCAGTGTTGTTTAATAACTTCAATAGTTCTTCAAACAATGTGACGAAAGTAATTTTATGATAAATCAACGTACACGGCTGCGCTGTGTTTTGTTGCGTGCACAGAATTTGAGGGTCACTTTAGATTTCAATTTAACACACATTTCACAACTCTTGTAAATGCTTTCTTTAGCGGTACATTAGGTGATGCAGGAAACCCCGGCAATAGTTGAGAGAGACAGAGACGTACGCAAGACATTTCTGTGGGTCATGACATTCTAAGAAAGCACAGGCCTAGTTGTTTTCAAAGTTTGTTTTTTAAAGCATAAGGAAAATAGGCAATAAATATACAATAAACACTGGTAAACAATTTCAAAAACAGAGCATTTCAGAAGAAATGCAAACAAAATCAATGATGCATAGAAAAAACTATATGTTACATGCTAATATTTGGGTCTTGTTTCAGAGTTGGTATGCTCCGGTGAAAACTTTGATGAGGCCGAGAACATTAGCACTGTTAAACATGCGGTTCAATAGCAATGTTCAATAGTCTATAAACAAGAATCAATGTGACTGAGCTTGTTTCACATGTAACCGTTTATAGTTTTTTAGCTTAAAGAAATTGTTAAAACATTTCTGGTGATAAGGCCAAAACTGCTTACCACATGATTTCATAAAAAGAAAATCAAATTATTAAGGCCTTATTAAGCTTTTCCGGATCAGACCTAGACGGTCTCAAAGTATTGGTATGGAAAGAATAAAAATGTATTAAGCCACCTTTCACTTAAAAATAAGTATCATTTAGAATTCATTATCTTAACTGTTGTTTAGTGACACACACAAAATAACAGCGTGTGCAGTGAAATGACCATCTTTAAGTGTATAATAGTTAGATGGATTTGAAGTGATATAGTTTTTAGGTAACAAAAAACAGCAATACTCATCTTTCATGTCGATGTTTCGTAGGGATAACAGAAATATGTTGTAAAAGAAATATAGAAGGACGGTCATTTAATTCTCTTTATGCTATATTTGTACAGGTTTTTTCCCATAAAATCCTATATGAACATGTTTGTACATTCTCTGAGGCTATAGTTTTGCACACTGTACAAAAATAAACAAGATGTAAGCATCGTAATCGACTAGTATATAAAATATTGATTACAAACATTCAAAACTGATCACAAGTGTGTGTTTTTTTTTGTTTTTTTTCTATTTTCATTTTAATTGTCTCATGTATGTACTTTTTAGCAAATTGACCTCTGTAGTTTACTTTTGTGCAAACATAATCTTTGAATTTTATCCATATCCTTTACAAGGACAGGTAACGTTTACCCTCAAATGTGTTTGCATTACAATAGTGTGGTACAGATCCGTCATGTCAAACTGGCAGAATTACACATTGTAAATGTTTACTATAACTTATGGGATGATCCTGGGTGTTTTGTTTATGTCAACTTAAACTATTTGTATTGTTGTTGTTTTTTAATTAATTTGTTTTTGCATAAATAACTGCTTCTTCACCTTTTGGATGTTAAACATCACGGTTTGAGATCATTGGTATTGTCAAAAGAAAAACATCTGTATTTTAAAAACACTGTCTTTTCTTAAAAACATTGTGTCTCTCGCTCACCATGTATTAACCTCATATAGCATGATATTTGTAGAAATAAGAAAAGTGTATTTATAAAACAAAAAAGATTTGTTAGAACAATTTGTGTCTGGCACAACAGGTAAGAAACGTTTGGTTTTAACTTAACTCAAGCTTTAAAGGTTGTGTAGGTCAGAATTGAAAAAAAAAACTTTTTTTTACAAATTTCTTTAAACTTTCTGCATATATCAATGCATAATTAAAATCTAAGTACTCTGAAAAAGAAAGTATAAAAATCAAGTGTCTGTAGACCTCGACACGACCATTTTAAAGACAGCTCATTATTTCCATTCACTTCACCCCCTCCCTTCTTGGCTCCTTCCAAAGCCACGCCCCCAAAACACATGAACGCGCAACTCCGACAGCTGAGCTGAAGAGCGCATTATTTACCTCAGACGAGCGGAGAGGGGAGGAAGAAGTGCATGTAGTGACATCGTGTCAGAAACACATGTAAATAAAAAATCTAACTATCATTATGAAGATAAACAAATAAGTTGTATTTTATTACTCTCTATCAAGCTAGCATATTGATATTGGTAAAGCTTACAATATTGATTCGCTAACGAGCTAGTTAGTTATCTATAAGGCAAAGCTAAAAACAGGTTGCATGATGCACGTTTTTCCATTGCCATCATTTACACTGTGATGAAGAGGAATTTCATGTAAGATTCATTACATATATATGGTGTTCTGCATGTAAGAGTTTGCTTGATGAAAGCATTGTTGATTCTGATGAGGACTACACACCCGAGACAAGTAAGTTACCCATAGACAGTATAAGACAGCAAGTACCGCATCGTCAGCTCGAGGACAGATCCGTGGTCGAGGGCGAAGCAGAGGATTTTGCTATTAGGGTCCGAGGAAGTAGAGGCCGAGGACGGGGTAGTCTGAAGTGCAGGGCAAGGAGCACTTTTAGACAAGAGGACCTGCGTCGGGTTTTGCATCTTCAAGCTCAAACAAGCACGCGAACAGGTACGATCTGGATACGCGCAAGTGGGCAGGTCCTGTGTGGCAAAAGGGTGGTTGCCATGGTTGCGAGAGAGTGACAGTCGCCTAAGCCAATTGTTCCGTCCCATTGTTTCGTCCGGTACGAACTAATGAGCTGCGTTTAATGCAGATTAAACGGTCTGGAGTCACTCGATTTTTATACTCTTTTTTTTTCAGAGTACTTAGATTTTAATTATGCATTGACATATATAGAAAGTTTAAACAAATTTGGTAAGAAGTTTTTATAAAATTCTGACCTTCAATACCTTTAATAGGTGCATCTCACAATGCAAGAGTCATTCTGTGGTAGTGTAAAAACAGCACAAACTTACTTTTTGTGTTAATACTTTGTGTGATTCAGCATCATAGATAGTCATAGATAGTCAAGCATTCTCAAACAGAGAGACTATCGCTTAAATTCTTAATGATCATTTATTACTATAACCACTGAATGTTGGCGGCTGTCAAAGAAAACAAGATGTGAATGGTGTCATCTGCTATCTGAGCAAGATGACTAAAAACTAATGATAAACAGTCATTTGCAAACTTTTGTGTATTTCTTATAAACAATGATTTTCTTAGTGATTTCTGTATAAAGATTATGTTTTGAAGTTAGGCAAAGGATGTGGAACATTGCATCACATGCACAGTAAAGGCATTAGTCCCTCTACGAGACATTTTTGTTTTTGCAATCTTTTTGAATGAGAAAGACAGGTAATTCATACGAAATGTAAGTTGGTCAGAAGAAAACATTTAAAATGTTAAATATATTTTTAAAAAGTCTAAGTAAATACTACGTGTTTGTCACAAACATGTCTAAACTTGCATGAGGAAGCCTCTTCGCAAATTTACTGATCAATCACAGAAATAATGCATGTCATCAGACTGATTTAAAGAAATTAAAGCATAAGAACAAACCTTTATTTAAAGAAAATAGACTTCTGCTTTTGCAACACGCGATTTATAAATGTTCTAATAACAAACAAACAAACAGAAACTTTAAAGCTACATGGATCATAATATAAATATATAATTGTATAGTTACGTGTCAAAGCTATGCCTTCATTTTCTCTTTATTTGAAAGGGGTAGTGTTACATTAATCAACATAAATGTACCATAACTGTAAGTAACATAAGTGTAAGTTAGCTTAAAAGTGCTAATTTCCATCGTTAGTCCCTCAACTGGGTGTAATAAAATGCATCCGTAAGGTGTAAAATCACTAAATTAAAGCTACATACAACACATTATGGTCTGGAAAGGCGAATCATATAAAATAAATATATGTTTGAATGCACACTGAAAGCATTAATCCCTCTAAATCTATGAAATCACAGAGGTGCTAGACCTTGTCTGGTTTTATAAATGAAACAAATGTTTTGAATTTTATGAGATTAGCCTACTATTACTGGATTTAAAGGTAATGACTACACCCCAATCTATTAATACGAGTAACAACAGTGAATATAAATAAAACGTAACTTATCCAGAACGTGTCCAAAGATGTGTTTTGTGGGTCAGAAGCAATGAACAACACAATAAATCCATATAAGATCCAGTAATGTTTTGAGGGTCAGACGAACAGCCGCGAATCCGAAAATACAGCATCCAGAGCCTCACGTGTGGCACGGATTTCCTTACAATGAGATATTTAATAAATCCACATATTTTCTTGCGCTGACAGGACACTGATAAACCATCCGAATGACGTGTTTTGCGGATCAGACGTCATAAATCGGCAAAAAGACACATAACGTTAATCCATTGAGCAGCGCGCTGATGTTGATAAATTCTCATATTTCCACAGGCAGGACAGCACGTTGATAAAATACATAATCCTCAAAATCCAATGGAGTGTTTACGTGGTCCAGAGTAGCCATGCATCTGAAATAGAGTATTCAAAAGCCCAAGCAGCGGTCTCGGAGATGAACCACAAGTTATTACAGACTGACTTTTAAACGACCCGCGTCCCCTGGCTTTTGCTGTGTGTGTGTGCATGTGTTGGACCAATGTCACGCGCGTACGTCATCTACGGGGGCGTGAATAGAGTGTAGACCAATGTACTGCATATACGTCATCGAGGCGGAGTCATCCCCAGGCCCTCTGCACTGTGTTTACCTCAGCCATTTCAGACAGATGTCCGAGCTGACCAGTCGCATTTCGTGGCGCTAGCATGGACATGTCCTGTTATTTTTCTCACGACTCTTGTTTGGGGAGGGTTCTAGGGGTGGAGCTTGGGCCTGGTCAGTGGTCAGCACGGAGGGAAATTTATACCTTTTGGATTAATCTTTAAACTGGATATATCTTTTGGTCTTCTTTCAGCAACAAAAACAGGATTTAAAAACGTAAGTCAGTTTTTTATGCTTTTTATCCATTTAAGTTTTAATATGCTTTAATAATTGTTTGATGTAGTCTATTAAAACAGCATGTATTAAAATTACATTTTTTGATAACTTTTTAGAAACACAGTTTAAACTTTGTCATTAATGTTTAACGATTTACATGTGTGTAAAAACATTAGGACATCATTTTATTACTTTTAAACGATATGTAAATGTAATTTGTCCGAATATGTTATTTTTGTGATTGAAAATTTTTTTAAAAAGATGTTTTATTTACAAATGTGACTTTTTAAATAATGTGTAATAAGGCCCAATACTGTGTTTTAAAGATATAAATTGAGTTAATAGTTTTAAGTAGCGTGTTATTGTGAAAAGTGCGACTTTTGTTCAAATATGTTATTTTTGTGAAACAGATGTTTTATATAAAATGGAGTATTTGACTAAATAATGTGTAAAAGTAAAGACAGGCACTGTGTTTTAAAGATATAAATTGAGTTAATGGTTTTAAGTAGCGTGTTTTGAAAAATACAAGAGGGTTTTAGATTTTTTTTAAAAGAAATTATAACTATTTGTTTGATTTAATTTAAATACAAACGGTTTACGTATTTTGGTAGCTTTTAGAGATGCAATTTAAACTTTTTCATTAATGTTTTAACGTTTTAGTGTTTGAACAACGATATAAATTATTTAATACTTTTAAACGATGGGTAATTGTAGGTACAAATATGTTATTTTTGTGATATATTACTAATACAACTAATATGTATTTTAATAGAACACTAAAATATATTACTGATACAACAAATGTGTTTTAATAGAGCACTAAAAGATATTACTAATATGACATTATTGTATTTGGAACTTGTAATAGTTTTAAACATTGTTTGTACAACTTCAAATTGGGAACAAGTTTTTTGTTCTTCTATCTTCAAAACAGAGTTTTTGTAAAACGCAAGTCTTTTTCTGTAATGAAAACTTTCTGTAAAATGACCGATCTTTGACTTTAACACATGAATGTATTTTTTTAACTGTTTTAACATCATTAAAATATATATGAAACACTAAAATATATAACTGATACAACATTATTGTATTTAAAACTTGTAATAGTTTTAAACATTGTTTGTACAACTTCAAGTCTTTGTAAAAGATTTCTCTTTTAATAAAAAACTAAACCTATTTCTGTTTTATGTCATCCTTAAAGATAGAAAAATGTATTGTTTTTACATCATTTTGAACGTTTTTACATTGAACAAGTCAGGTGTCCAGCGGGTGTGCGGTCCCAAACATGGGTCAGATGGGAGAGGTTCCGTATCGTGGGAAAATTCCCACGATCACGTGACCAGTCCAGAAGGGGAGGTGGTGAGGGGGTGACGGTGAAGGGTAGGAAGAGGAGGGGAGACCGTGGGATTTTCCCACGGTCACGTGGTCAGACCGGATGGGAGGGGTCTAGGGGTGGAGCTAGGGTCTGGCCAGTGTGGGACTGCCAGAAGGTTCAGTGTAACTTTTGGATTGTAAGAGTGCGGTTGTCCTTTCGTCGGTTCTCCCCGGAATTACATTTACACAACTTTGAGCCGAATAACTTATGGAATTAAAATCTCTAAAGTTTGATATACCCAAGGATACGGATTAATGCAATGGGATAACTATCAGATCCTGTCGGATATATCTTTGGATTAATACCCTTTGGATATATTTTGGTTAACCGGGCTCCTCACGAACACTTTTGGAATATCTCTAAAGTTTTGGAGTTGGTGGATCTTTTCAGCAAACGGAAATTTATATCTTTTGGACAAATCTTGGATTAATCTTTAAACTGGATATATCCCTGTTCTTCTTTCAACAACAAACAGGATTTAAAACGTAAGTCAGTTTTTATGCTTTTAAGTATTGATATGCTTTAATAATTGTTTGATGTTATTTTAGAAAATGCAGTTTAACTTTGTACAAATGGTAAAAACGCTAAAGATGCGTATTTGAATACCTTTAAGCATTGTTATTGCGGAAAAAAGTATGTTTTTATACGCATTTTGATAACTTTTTAGAAATACCCTGTACCGTGTTTTAAAGATATAAATTGTTTAATACGTTTAAGCACTATGTAAATGTGTAAAAGTACATCATCAAATATAGTAATTAGGGTTATTTGGATGATATAATTTTAATACATGTGTAAAGGGAAAAACCTGTACTGTGTTTTAATTATATAAACTGACTAAATGGTTTTAAACATTGCGTGTAAAAGGAGCATTGTTTAAAAAAAAATAAGAAACACTATCTCTGTTTTCTGTCATCATTGAAAATGTATTGTTTTTCCACCATTTTGAACATTTTTACATTGAAGTCAGGTGTACAACAGGTGTCCAGTCCGGTACCGGAATCGGACGGGTTGGGGTTACGTATCGTGGGAAAATTTTCCCATGATCACGTGACCAGTCCAGAAGGGGAGGTGGTAAGGGGTGGTGGTGAGTGGGTAGGAAGAGGAGGGGAGACCGTGAGAATTTTCCCACGGTCACGTGGTCGGACCGGAAGTGGGCGGGTGGGAGGGGTAAAAAAGGGGCGGGGCCTATTTTTATGGGGGGGGGCAATTAAACTGTCACTTTCAGTTTGATGACTGTCGCCCCTTATACCTCTCTGTGCACCATTTTGAAAACACAGACCATTTAGCCGCATAGAGCTTTCTGGTAGACGCCGCTCTGGCGTGTTTGATCGTGTTCAAAACTCCCTCTGTCAAATCAACTTGTAATCGTTGGTCACCCATGCATGAAGCGCCCAGCGCTGCGGGTGGGGATGCCAGATTGTGCCGCGGGCTTGAGAAGGAGATCTGCTCTGACCGGGATGGGCCACGGGGCTGTCTGAGACAGCTGTGTGAGCTCCGGGTACCAAATCTGATTCTCCCAACGCGGGGCTATGAGGAGCACCGGGTGGCGTGAGTCCCTGATTCTCTGGATGACCTGCGGTAGCAGGGAGATGGGAGGGAAGGCATACAGCGGGCGGTGTGGCCATTCTAGCGCTCAGCGCGTCCTCGTTCTTCGAGAAGAATATCGGACAGTGCGAGTTCTCTTCTGTCGCAAAGAGATCTATCTCCGCTCTGCCAAAGAGGCGCTACAGTGACTGGACTGTAAGTGGGTTCAGGGACCATTCTCCTGGGGAGAGAAGGTTCCTGGACAGAATGTCTGGACCGTCGTTTAGGTGTCCCGGGACATGCGTCGCTCTGAGCGAAAGCAGATGACTCTGGGACCAAACTAGAATGCGGCGTGCCAGCAGGAAAAGATTCCTGGATCTGACCCCGCCCTGACGGTTGATGTAGGATACCACTGTCATGTTGTCTGAGCGAATCAGGACGTGGTGACCCTGGATGCGCGGGAAGAAGTGCAAGAGTGCATACTCGACCGCGAGCATCTCGAGACAGTTTATGTGTAATGGGGTCTCCCGATCCGACCACCAGCCAGCGGCCGGTGAGCCCTCGCAGACCGCACCCCAACCTGTGTTGGATGCGTCTGTCGAGATAACTTTCCGGTGAAAGAAGGTCCCCATCGTAACGCCCCGTTGAAACCAATCGGTCACCGTCCAAGGCTGCAGCGCAGAAATGCATTCCTGAGTGACTCTGATTAGCTGGCGGCCCGTGGTCCACTCGGGCGGGGTACACGGGTCTTCAGCCAGAATTGAAGGGGGCGCATGTGTAAAAGACCTAGCTGTAGTACGGCTGCAGCTGAGGCCATGTGACCCAGCATTCTCTGAAAGGTTTTCACCGGAACGCGGGTATTCATCTGGAACGAAGCGGCTGAGACGCTGCAAGCGGTGTGTGCGCTGAGCGGATAAGCGTGCTTTCATAGTGGTAGAGTCCAGGTCTATCCCCAGAAAAGAGATAGTTTGACTGGGCTGGAGAACGCTCTTTGTCCAGTTGACAGAGAGGCCCAGCGTTTCCAGATGAGCGAGGAGAGCTGTACGGTGTGACAGAAGCTCTGTTTTGGAACGTGCTAGTATCAGCCAATCGTCCAAATAATTCAATATGCGCATCCCCTGGGTTCGAAGGGGGCGAGCACCGCGTCCATACATTTCGTGAACGTGCGTGGCGCTCAGGGAAAGGCCGAACGGGAGAACGGCGTATTGATGAACCTGGCCCTCGAAGGCGAAGCGTAAAAACTGCCTGTGACGAGGGTGTATTTGAATCTGAAAATAAGCGTCTTTCAGATCTAGGGAGATGAACCAGTCCCCCTGGCGCACGTGTGCGAGGAGTTTCCTGACAGTCAGCATTCTGAATGATCTCGTCATGAGAGCTTTGTTCAGAAATCTGAGGTCTAGAATCGGCCTGAGGCCGCCGTCTTTCTTGGGGACCAGAAAATAACGGCCGTAAAACCCCGGCTCGGTTATGGGCGGAGGGACTCTCTCTATCGCGCCTTTTGTTAACAGTTTCGAAATTTCTGTGCGGAGCGTGCTCGCGGCAGCTGGGCTGACCACAGAAAGGGGCCGGGCGCGGAACGCGGGCGCGGCGACGAAACTGTAACTGGTAGCCGTCTTTTATAATGCTTAGTACCCACGGGGAGATGCCGGGAATGGCTTCCCACGCTTTGAAGCATATTGCTAGAGGCTGAATGGCCGTGCTGTCCTGGTTGCTGCATGTAACGGGCTGGACACTGTGTGTGGGCTCGTGTAAACTGTGTGTGGCAACGGGATTTGCACTCAGAGAGGAGCTTATGGGCCGTGAGACAGAGCGAGCAGAGGGGGGACACGCGCCGCTTGAGGGCGTGCTTATGCTTTCTGCTACTCGAGCGGACGGAGGCCGCTGAGTGGGAGTGAGCTCTGTGGGGGGCACGAGAGTGTGTGTGAGTGAACACGTGCTTGTGGTCACATTTTTTACACTTGAGGCTTTTATGCTCTTTATGTGAACTCTCTGGGTAGCCTTGAAAACGGCAGTTTGTCGCTCGCAAGCGGGTCGAGTCACCGGCTTGTTCTCGGCGAGAAGCGCTGCTGCAGTCGGCGAAGGCTCGGGGACTAACAGAGGAAGAAACTTTGACGGCGGTCCGGCCAGGCGGAAAGTAGCCGTCTTTTCCCCAGCAGTGCTAGGCGGACTTCTGCTGATCAGGCTTCAGCGTGGCCTTGGGGCGGGGCGCTTGGGAAGCCTGTCTGCGTCGGCTGTCGGAGCGAGAGCGAGGGCGGGCCGCTCTGCCTGTGCTGGGGTTGGGCCTGAGCTTGCTGCGGGCGGCGCTGTTGAGGCGTTCTGGCAGGGGGCTCACGAGAGCGGCCTGCAGAAGTGTTACCGCGGCGAGGCAGGAACAAATTCATGGCCTGGGTGGCTTTCTGGACCTCAGAAAAGCGTTCCACGATGCCCTGTGGCAGATCCGAAGAGGCCAGAGGGTGAGATGGGCGCGTTGAGGAAGACAGCGCGCTCAGCTTCGCTCATGTCCGTGAGCGTGAGCCACAAGTGTCTCTCGGCGACACAGAGGATGGCCATGCATCTTCATAGCGCTTGAGCGGCAGCTTTGGTGGCGCGAAGGGAGAGGTCCGTCAGCGCATCTTAAGTCGTTGAGCGCACGGCCGTTGATTTCTCTCTCGTTCTGCGCTATGTCACTCAGCAGGTCGGATTGCAGCACTTGGAGAACCGACATGGAGTGCAGCACTGCAGCGGCCTGGCCAGCGGCTGCATAGGCACGGGTGTGGAAGGTAGAGGACGCTCTGCAAGCTTTAGAAGGAAGCTTCAGGGGAGGATCGCCATCCGGCGGAGGGCGAGCACAAGTGAGCGGCGACCAGATCTTCGACGGGCGGCATCGCTGTATAGCCTTTCTCGGTGGCTCCGTCCACCGAGCGCAGCGAGGCGGACACATCGGAGCGGGTTCGAGCCGAGAGAGGAGCTTTCCACGACTTAGTGAGCTCGGCGTGGAGCTCAGGCAGGAAAGGAGCGGTCCGAGTGCCAGCGGGGCGGGGCGCCGGTGCAGGTACTTCCCATCCATCCGGTTCGGTGGTAACTCGGGTGGTGGTGACCAGTCGAGGCCCAGACGCTCGACGGCAAGAGTCAGGAGGCGCATTAAATCCTCTTTGATGCCGGAGCGGGTCCCCGCAGAATTCGACGCCGAAGAGCCCAGTGAAGACCATTCGTCGCTGTTAGAAGCGTGCAACGAAGGCGACTCTTTCTCCTCCTCAGAGTCGAGGGACGCTGTAGAGTGGCCACTCGGCGGCAATGGGGGGTCCAGCTCGGGCGGAGAGAGAGAATGGTCGGGGGCGGCGGCTGCGGCCCACACACAGCCATCGGAGGTTCCGGCAGCCTCTGAGAGCGCGCTTCTTCTTCCGCGGAGAAGTCAGAGGCGGCACGGCTTGGGCGGATTTGACGGTGAGGAGTCTTGCCCGCAGGGAAGACATTGTCAGCGCCTCGCAGAGAGAGCATCCTCCGTCGGCGAGGGCGAGTTCCGCATGTTCGAGCCCGAGACAGAGAGGGCAGATGAGGTGGCGGTCTCCGTCTTCGAGCGGTGCACGTGCATGGGCCGCAGGAAATGCGAGACATCTTAAAAAGACGCTCACGCTCTTTTGTGATGGAGCAAGTGGAAGTCGTCGGACGGCGCTAGCTCGCTGAGGCGGCTGAAGGTGGCAGAGGCCGGCTTCTTCAGGCTTCTTGCTCGCTAGAAGGTGCCTTGTCACGACGACGGCTTCAGTCTTGCAACGGCAGGCGATTAGATCGCTGAATCAAAATGAATCGTTGTTTCAACCCACGGAGAGCGCTTATATACACTCAAGCCACGCCCCTTTCGGCGGGCTTTGACGTAATGCAGCGAGCGTCGTCCGCTCATTGGGCGCGGGTTCAGCGCCGCTCTCCGATTGGTTTGAGCACTTCCCAGGAACGAGCCAATGAGCCTGCTAGTTAGCCCGCTCTAGGTCCTGCACCTGAGAAGTGCGTTGACAATGATTACAAATTATAAAAATTTTTGGCTTCAATTGTTCGGCAAAGAAGAATCTATTCCCGTAGCGTAAGCTAGCTTACGCAATACGAGAGAACCTCTCGTAAGAGAACTAAACACTGTAAACACAAGGGCTTATACACAGAGGAGGTAAGTGACAAACAAGACACACAATCAGGAAGGATTAGGAGAGCCAGATTAACTACAAAAGGACTACAAAACAGAGACAGGGACTACAAAACTTAGACTAAACAGAAGTCCAAAATGACACACAAGACAGGATGGGACAGGAAACAGAACAAATACAAGGCTTAGTCGAAAAACCATTTCGGGTTCCTAAAATAACTTTTCTGCAAAAAGTTCATAAAAAAAATACAAAAAACATTGTTTTTTCCTTGTGAAGTGTACTTATTTTCGTAGTAAAAAAGAAATGACATGTGCACATAATGTGTGCATAATGTGCACTATGTATATGTATATATATATATATATATATATATATATAATATATATATATATATATATATATATATATATTAGGGCTGTCAGTTAAACACGTTATTAACGTATTAACACAAACCCATTTTAACGGCATCAATTTTTTAATTGCGCGATTAACAGCCGGCTATAAGTGGGAAACAAAGAAAATCAAAAGACATTTAGAATAGATAAGCATGTGCGATTAATTGCGATTAATCGCAATGAAATAATTTAATCATTTGACAGCACTATAATATATATATATATATATATATATATATATATATATATATATATATATATATTACATATATATATATATATGGATATATATTTATTCACAAACTTACAGAACAAGCATGTAGGCATAAAGATCAGTGGTTTTTAGACTGAAGTACGTGAAGTGACGGAAGGGTACGTGAAAAAAAAATACTGAAATGTAACGTGAATTTAATTATACCCCACTTTTAAATAACATTTAACTGAACATGTGTTTCTCATAGGCAAAATATATAAGTGTGTCACCTCTAGTGTACAAACAACAAAATGGTAGTGCCATAAAAGGTGAAATACATGACATCCAATCAAATTATGTCCTATTTTGCAGTAGAATAATGCATCCACTCAAGTGTCATGCGTAAATGCACATTATGACACCTTTATAATCATAGACATGGCACGTCAAGAATATGAAGGATTTATGCATGTTTATGACAACTCTCATTAAGTGTCATTCGCTCAATTATGACATTTTTAATGCAAATATGACATTGTTTTAGATGTCTTTGTTATGACAACTTGACATAAATCAACACATCATAACCTGTCAGTGTCTTTGTCATGACAACTTGACATTACTAAGACAACACAACCTCCCATAAATATGTCATAAACATGACATAGCAGATTAATTATCAAACTTAAGAAACCACTTCAGGAAGTTGGTTTTGACCTTGGCTGCAAGAGGCCATTGTAACAAATTCAATTTGTACCACTGTAGTTGAGGAAGAGAAATATATTTATGAAACAGTTACAATGGCTTTATGGCACTCAAGGTCAAAACTAACCACATGACAGTTTAATGTTCAACCCATCAAGCTAATAGGTTTCTTAAGTTTGATAATTAATCGGCTATGTCAAATTTATGACAATTTATGGTAATGTCAAATTGTCATTAGTTATATGACGAATTGGGATGAGACTGTGTTAATCAACACACTGACAGGTTATGATGTATTGGTTCATATCAAGGTGTCATAACAAAGACATCTCAAACAATGTCATTATTGCATTACAACATTTCATAATTGAGCGAATGACACTTAATGACAGTTGTCATATACATGCATAAAACCATGTGTCATGTCAGTTTTTTGCACACCCCTTCAAGTAAAGTTTTACCGAGCAATATAAGCTAAGATTTAAAAATGGATAAAAGGCTTCAAAGAACACAGCCTGCAGCTTCAGATAAAACGTCTTCTCTGGGAAGCTCGGCGGTTCCACAATCCTCTAACAGCAGAACGCCTAGTCCCTGTGACAGCGCTCTCACAGAAGTGTGACCGCACCAAATGCTACTGTTGACACCGATACTGACAGCGATGTATTCGAAGCTAAAGTGCCATCTCACCATCACCAGCAATTTACAGAAAGACCATCAAAAAGACGAGCAAATACTGAATGATGAGAAATACATTTCAATTGTGGCTTTACATACATGAAACCAGCATTTTTGAAAGAAATCCCAATTTGAAAAAAAAATAATAATAATTATTGATATCAAAAATGCATCCTGCGAATTAATAATACATTGCCATTGAAATGTCACTGTGTTTTAAATGATAAAAGCAATAATTGAAACTTAATGGTTATTATTTACTGAGGGATGTGCATCCATATTGACCAGTTTGTCCAGCCAATCAACATTTTAAGTACAATATAGTCTATGTCAATAGATTGCTTTCCATCTTGCTTTATTGCAGAGGTATAACTAAACTGACTTGGAGACTAAATAATCAATGTCTATCGTTTACATGAAGCCAATAACCCGTTCAAAACCGGGATATTAGCAATAACCCGGCTCGTGAACGGCCATGTAAACACCGGAAAAAACCTGAATATGCTCATAGGTTTTAAAATCTAAAAATTTCAAATAAAATCCCGGATATTATACCTGAGGTACCCCTTTTCTAAGCCGAATTTTTGGTTATGTAAATGCGTATCGGCATATCCCCATAGTGATTTGTGTTCTGCGCATGTTCTATTCGCAAGGAATCTTGGTCTTTTGAGTAGAGAAACTTCTCGGCGCATACAAAAAATCTGTGTGCAGTATACCGAAAGCAAACATGGCGAGACCAGGCGAGACACAGCACAGCATACTTTTGGAGCGAGGTCAGTAACGTTACCAGCATCAAAGCACAAACAAAGGCGCTATCTGCCCTGAACTATTCATTATCTGCGTGTTGATGTTGTTGTTGTCTTTGGATACAGGAAGAATAATCAGAAATGACGCATATTGCGTCTTAAGTTTGTCCGTACGTCTAGACAATAACTGCGCGTTGCGTTTACATCGGGATATTGCAATTGTATACAGAAGAAACTCTCTCTGCTCACACATGTAAACAGGTTTTTTCTAATGTTTCAGAACCCTGAATAGTGACCTTAACCCGACCATAACCCGAAAATTGGCTGCATGTAAACGTAGTCATTGTCTTGTTTTAAAAGTATGAGCACCTAATGAGGAGTGCTATGATGCCCATATTGTGCTGGTAACTAACTGGTCCCCATATGTTTTACTGGAAAGTGCGCAACGTGGTTATCTTTTCTGAGCTGTAGTTTATAAACAAACACCGTTGCCCATTGTATCATCAAACGTAATCTCATGAAAGTGCGCATCTATAGCACAAATTTAATTTTTCAAGGGATTTATACGCCAAAAATGTAATCAAATCATATGCAAGCAAAAACTATTTTTGGTGTATAAATGGCATTAGAAATTACTGGTATAGATGTGCGCTTTCATGAGATCGGGCTGGTTAGACAGACTGATAGAGAGATCACATCAACTTAACCTCACTCTTCTTTGCTGACATCAAACTTAGAGAGGAGAGAACACAAGTCTGCTTGATTGATGTTCCCACAATTCACTCACATGGTGTTTTTCTCTCAGTCTCTCTTTACGTGACCAGAAGGATAGTCCATCTTAATTATCTCATCGATGTTGTAAACTTTGATTGAGGCACTTTGACATGAGGGGGAGGTGGGGCTTTGAGTAATTTGCGGGGCCCTGACGCAGCTTGCGTAGTGTGTGTATAGGGAGGATCGGCTCTAAGTAAGGCCCTTTGAACAGTGTCAGAAAACCTTAATAAGAAGAATCTTGGAGACATTCTACATGGTTATTAGAGTGGCTAAACCCTATTTGCACTGGATTAGTATTATCTGTGGACCTCGTGTGATTTAGAAATTTCCTCAAAGTCATCCATCTCAATCTAATCATTCTTTTTGTTTTCACTCTTCTGATGGGTTTCAGCTTTCTCTTTCTACAAATTGTATAGTTGTATGTGTGTAGTGATATGACCCAGCACAGAAAATACTATCAAGACACTCCAACACACCCTCCATTCTTCACAAAATGGATAAAAAGGCGCATAGGAAACAAAAACCTTTAAAAAAATGTATATATCGACCCCAGCAAATCCCAGAGATGGTGATTCGCACAGGACTGATATTATCAAAGGACCTCGATGTTCAGCGAAATATGGTAGGACATTTCCGGGGAATTTTTACTTAACAAATTATAGACATGACTAATTTGCACGGGATTAAGATCACACACCCTCCGCAATTATTACAATTTGTACTTAATTATTCCTGCTGCTGCGATATAGCTGGTGTAATTCTTGGGTAATGAATTAAGCCATCATCAGACAACACGGTTTCATGTCGCATCACTGATATGGCAGAAGACACATTATTGAAAACAACTATTGCTTTGGGAAAAAAAAAAACAGTGAATTCTTCGCTTTATAAATTGATGAGTCAACTGATGTAGCTGGTTTAGCTCAACTGCAAGTATGTCCGGTACATTTACGAAGGTACAATTATGGAAAATGTATTTTTCTGCAAATCGTTGGATGGCAGGGCAACTGGGGAGGAGTCTTAGATAGCCTTGTAACGTCACATGGGCTTCTGTGGACAAAATGTGTGGGCATTTGTACTGATGGAGTGAAAGCCATGACAGGAAAGGAGAGTGGAGTGGTATCGCGTGCAAGCAGTTGCACCCTGTGTAGTTTGGGTACAGAGAGGCATTGGTCACCAAGGGAATGCCTGACTGAGTTGAAAGAAGCTTTGGACGATGCTGTGAGAATTGTAAACTTTGTTAAAGTAAGGCCTTTGAATTCGCTGAGGTGCACGTGGCCGCCATTTTGGATTTCTGATCAGCGACTGTGCGGGCGAGCACTTCCAGTTTCGCTTTACGCTGGTGCAGGGAGCCGGAGAAAGGCGAAAATGATCTCTTATAGTTGTTTATAGAATCAACTATATCATTTAAAATACTACTGGGATATATATTACAGTCACACGAGCAAATGGTAATTAAACGCATGGATGCAAAGTCAGATTAATGAATTAAATACAACTGTTCACGAACAGAAGATTGTCTTGGTCTCATTCTGCATACACAATGATTATGCCTTCTGTAAATATAGAGTTACAGCAACGATTTAATTTGATTATATCAGCAGACCTGATTTTGCGGGACATGAGGGAGAGATCTTGCTATTTTTACTAGGTGAATAGTGATTTTATATTAGATGTATTTTTGCAGTGATGCTTTAAATTGCTAATAGGCTTTATAAAAATGTTAATGACGGCGCTGATCGGCGCTGTGAACGTCACTAATAATATAAAACTAATTTTAACAGGATCTATTCAATATAAATAATTAGGCTAAGTGAAAATAATAGGTAGGCTAATCCAATCGCTAAAAGCACATTTCCAAATAAGGGCATAGATTCCACTAGGAAAGACTAGATTAAATGCATTCTTTCTGGATTCATCTTGAATTTATATATTTTTTGTCTAATAGCCGAGTAGGGTTTCTTATTCATTATGTGTCTCTACATCTCCTTTTTTAGGGTCAACTGTAACTGTTTTACCATGTATATTTTTTCTCCCATTCCTTAGCCGAATCGACACTTTTTCTTCTCGGGAGTCTCCGGATAGATCCATTTTTCTGTTGCATTTTATTTTTTCTCAGTTTACCCGCTCTGACTAGAACCAATAATAACGGCTGCGTATGTTCAGTGTTTTATTATTTTAAAAAATATTGTAGAGTTGTAATTTAAAGGACGATGAAATAAAATGATGCAGAAATTAAAATGCGGGACTGCTTATGACTTGCGGGACGCGGGACAAAGCTTCAAATTTCGGGACTGGTCACCATTAGTCAACGGGGAATGCATGAAAGCTGACTTCTTTGTTTTAACGTGATGAAACAGTTCATAACGACACACAACAGTGAAGTGCTGATCTGTCACCCCCTCTGAAAGGCAAGTTGCTTCCCTTGAATTTTAAAAACACTCATTGTGCACCACGCATTGCTTTATTAGGGCCCAAGCCCTGAAAGGGCGCAGAGCCCTATTGTTTTCCTTCCGATTATTTTTTTTTCTTTTTTTTTTTTTTCTTTTTTTTTCTAGCGACTATTCTGGCACTTTTTGGGCCCTTAACATGCTCGAAAACTCTTCAAACTTTGCACACGGGTCAGAACCCGCGGCCATCAGAGCCGGGCTGAAGCTGGTACCCGGGCGTGGCAGGGCGGCTCGTCAGCGCCCCCTGGAACGGGGTCCGAACACCTGGTCCATAACTCAAACACACTTGCATGTAATAATATGAAACTCGGTACACATGTCGATAGCATAATTTCATCTATACCTCACGTTCTTACTTTTTACCCCAGCCCAACAGGAAGTCGGCTATTGAGGTTTTTTTGTAAAACACACGCAATGAACTTTTAAATACTCCTCCTAGAGCTCTGATCCAAATTCGACGAAACTCGGTCAGCGTGAAGTCAAGACATTGAGGATGAAAGTTTGCATGGGGATTTTTGATATCTCGAACGGTTTGGCCGTGGCGAGGAAACGAAACTATGGCGAGAAACGTGAAACAGGAAGTGTGTCATAACTTCAGCATACATTAACTGATCTGGATGAAACTTCAGCAGTGCGTTCGCTGTAAGAGGACGATCACATGGATGTGACTATTGTGAGTCAAAGTTATAGCGCCACCAACTGGCAGCAGGAAGTGTGTCACTTTCAAAATGCTTTGAAATCACCCTCTTATTTTTACCCGATTTGCTTCAAACTTCATCTGTATAATGTAAATACACGGCAGATGAAGACCTATGAATGGATTCTTGATATCTTTGAAACTGTTGCCGTGGCGACGCATCAAACTTTACCATTCTTTTAGGATGCATTCTTTTAGGGATTCGAACATTTGTCCATAAATCAAACACACGTGCATGAATTAATATGAAACTCGGTACACTCATAGATCACATCAGGCCAAACAACTTTCGTGCTCTAAGTTTTACGACAGTTCAAACGGAAGTCGGGAATTATGTTTTTTTTTAAAATAAATGTCCTAGAAAAACATCAAATTACAACCCATGCTGTTACCAATCACCACCAAACTCGGTGTGCATGAAGTCAAGACATTGAGGATGCTAAATTCCGGACGGATTTGTGATATCTCGAACGGTTTGGCCGTGGCGAGGAAATGAATGTTATGAGTCAAAAAAGGACACATAAAGTGTTAGTACATAAACTTGGTTAGTTTTACTGACAATTACAAAACTTGCCGTGTATATTGTTCTATTCAAGCCAAACAACTTTCTAATTAACAATAATAAGCTCAAACCAACAGAAAGTCAGATATTGTAGTTTGTAAGTGGATTTAGTCTCAGAGAGAGACAGAGAGAGATCGCCCAGCGTGTGTGTGTGTGTGTCTGTGTGGGGAGGGGAGGGTGGGGGCTGGTGTCTCTGTGTGTGTGTGTGGCTGGCTGGCTATATAGCCAGCCACACACACATGGGAGATCACACACACTTGGGAGATCAAGTAGAATTTCCATAACTCTGTGTGTTAAACTAATAATCACTCTTGTGTTTTAAACACAATCTACTTAATACAGACAACTTCATTATAAAGATAAACAACAATTCCAAAAAATATATTATCATAATCTATGACAAAAAATGCTATTATAAACTAGATTAGTGGATAATACACATTGCTCTTTATATTGTTCTAAAATACATTAATGAAAAACAAGATACCAAAAATCAAAAAGATAAATTATTTTAGATATAGTCATGGCTATTAAAAAATTGAGACGTGTTTTAAATGTATAGTGCCGATGTTTAATGAGGTAGCAACATATGATAGATAGGAAAGAACAAGTAAGGTAATTAATAATCTGTCATTGCGTCACTGCATTATGATATAAAAGGCTCAGTACAGTGCGGCACAAAGTGCTTATGCGCATCCTGAGCGGAGAATGATGCGCTTGAAGCCACGTGGAGTTACAGCGCGCAGTCGTGTCCAGTCCGCATTGAAAGGTTCAAAGCACAAAGGAAATACATATTGATGGACAGTGGATTATACATTGTCTATCTATGCAATAGTTTATTGAGCCTTTTCTTTTAACAGTTTTAAATTTCAGTTACTGTGCGTGTGAAGAACAATTATAGAGCTCTGACTCTACTCTAGTGTTGTGATCACCCGGTAGAAAGTAACACGATTAAGTTACAGCAATAAAGTCCAGAAAGATAGAGTTTCTTTATTCAAAACCATAGACCTTTATCTACAGATCAAGTATAATAGTATTAACATTGAATCATCTTGAAGATAGTTTCATCATTGACTAACCGAACACGACGGGCTGTTTGTGTGCCTTTTGTGAGGCTTAACAATAACATAGAATAGTATACGCACAATGCAGGATTTGAATCAGCCTCGTCTGATTCGAATACCCGATCCGGCAAAATTGGCAATATCTGAGCCGATACTGATCCTGAGTATCGGATATCGGATCGGCGTAACCCTAACTACTAAAATGTAAACACAAGTAGATGTAGACCTGGATGTACACCTGACCTTTCAGAAGGCTGCTCACGCATACTTTGTGATTGATTTGTGCCCTTGATGCGCACTTTTGCCGAGCCCTCACTGATGCAAGCTCTTCAGCACACTTCTTTTCGACAGTCAAAGCGGGAGTTACGTTTGTGCACAATAACCCTAAAGGCACCAGGGTGGCGGTGCCACCGGCTATATATATATATATATATATATATATATATATATATATATATATATATGTATGTATGTATGTATGTATGTATGTATGTATGTATGTATGTATGTATGTATGTATGTATGTATGTATGTATGTATGTATGTATATATATATATATATATATATATATATATATATATATATATATATGTATGTATGTATGTATATATATATATATATATATATATATATATATATATATATATATATATATATATATATATATATATATATATATATATATATATATATATATATATATATAAATATAGCTGCGAGCAGCGATGAAGGGCCAAGGCGGCGGGTCCGCCACCCCGGTGCCTTTAGGTAACTAAAGGCACCGGGGTTGCGGTGCCACCGGCTTGGGCCCGCAATCGCTGCTCGCAGCTATATTTATATATATTTTAACATTATTATTGCTAACTTGTCAGTGTATTTCACCTGTGCGTTTATATGCTTTATTACTGCATTTATTTGTGCAAGTGAGATGAGTAAAGAGCATTTTAATCAGAAATATTTCATAAATCATTCTGTCTGTTTTTATAAGCAGCACATACAGTTTAACCCACTGTAAAATATACACAATTAGCTATGCCTAGCTATATTAAATTGTTTGTTAACTAACGCGTACAGTTAAAAATATAAATTAGCCTACTCACAATTATTACGATTTTTTTCCGTCGTTTTTATCTATAAAGATAATTGATGCAAAGAAAGCATGTATGTAACATATGTGTTGATAATATTGATCGAGCAACTGATGTACCCTTTAAGAAGTGTTATATGCGCAGAATTGAGAAAATAGTAGGCCTATTTATGGAGATTTAAACAAGACAAGGCAAACGTGTGAATGTTCAGGCTATTGTATGCAAACAAATAAAATCGTAGGCATAATTCTCATTGTGGATGCAGCATGAGACCAAGACAATCTTCTTATTGTGAACAGTTGTATTTAATTCATTAATCTGACTTTGCATCCATGCATTTAATTGCCATTTGCTTGTGTGACTGTAATATATATCCCAGTAGTATTTTAAATGATATAGTTGATTCTATAAACAACTATAAGAGATCATTTTCGCCTTCTCCGGCTCCCTGCACCAGTCGTAAAGCGAAACCGGAAGTGCTCGCCCACACAGTCGCTGATCACAAATCCAAAATGGCGGCCACGTGCACCTAGCGCATTCCTGAAAGGTACTGATGTGACTGTTTGAATTGAGGGACAAACTTAAAGCATTTTTTCTTGACTATCCTTTTGGATTGTGTCACCGCTAACACAACGAAGAGTTGCCACGCGATTGCGCAGATACTTCCCCAGACAAACAATGCAAACAACTGGATCTGCCATCCACCTGCACATTTCTGAGCGAGAGGGTCTCATTGAAATCTCTACAAGTGGCTCTTTGAAAATAGACTTCACACAAATATCACTTACAGTTTTCTGGATAGCTCTGCATGCAGAGTATCCAGCCTTGGCAAATCGCGGCAGGGAAGACTTTAATGTTCTTTGCGACAACGTACCTTTGCGAAAGTAGGATCTCAGCACTTACCAGCATAAAGGTCATATATCAACACAGACTGTGTAGAGAAGGAGTTAAGACTCAGACTCTCTCCTATACTGCCAAATATCACGACTGTAAAAAGTTTGGGAACCACTGGACTAGATTATGCATTGATTTATGAAGTGATTCGAGTGATCACTGTAAGTTCAAGCGAAGCATAGCGCGAGTTTTGAATAATAGATAATTTCAGTGCAATCTGTCAAAATGATGGATGGCTTTCAGATTTTACTGTCACTGCTAAAAAGATTCCATCGATGACGGAAATATTTTCGGTTAACACGGACCTCTGGTCGCTGTACACCAACCTCCTGTCACCAGGGGTCAGTGTCACTCGTTTAGGAGGATTCCATTCTGATTTATTTTGGTTTTGTTTTTTGTTCAAACCCTTTACTCAGAACGGTTCTTTCGAATTTCTCTCTCCACCAGCAGATACAATGTGGCAGCACTGCACCAAGGTCTATGTTGCTCAGACGTAACACCACATAAGGATTGCCAAGGTGGTCACATGGCCCTGAGGGGCCAAAGCACAACAAAAACATCAGTCTTGAGTGACACAAAGTCTCAGAGAGACTGCTTCAGCAGAAGAGGCCAAGCCTGTGACAGCATATGGGCAGCAAGCGAGCAGGAAACAGCCCTGAGAGTTTGGGAATAAGAGGAGAGAGAGAGCAGCATTCTTATAGAAAAGAACTCTAACTGTCCTTATACAAAACTGCTTTCTACACACTTTTTGAAGGCATATAGTTTCAATGGATGCTCATTGTAAAACAAACAAGTACTCATTTAATGCTTCACTAACCTTTTTTAGTGAAACAAGCAATCGTGCACTTTTTCTCTGTAACCAGTCACTTACATTGAATCAATCATATATATATATATATATATATATATATATATATATATATATATATATATATATATATATATATATATATATATATATATATATATATATATATACATACATATATACAATCTGCCTTGTACGGTCTGGTACATGGTACAAATATCAGAGTAAAACATCTTAGCCTAGATATTATAGTGTGTTTGAAAAAGGGTTTCACGTAATGCATACTAAGCCATTTCTAATTCAACAGATTATATAGAAAGCTAAAAAGAGATAACAGGGCTGAATCAAATCTAGATTTTATTCAAAGTGTCTTATAAAGAAAAATGCATGAGTAACTTGAACAACAATGTGTTCTGACAGTAAGAGCATTTACTGCTCAATGTTTTAGAGTTAAATGCTTGTAAATATAATTTATGGATGAAAATTCTGTATATTCTAACTGATGTAGTTATATGGCATATGAAGTAATTGATGACCTTTAAATAAAATCTCTCATTATTTACATATATTCTTTTCAATCTTAAAGCTGAAATTAACAGAAGATTTATATTGTTCTCTCTACAACAATGACATTTTACATGGTACTGTAGCTAAAGATATGTAAATTTATCAGCTGAATATAACCAAACAACTTATACAAGTTCAGGTAAACTAATTTATGAGAGAATACACAATGATTTATGTGTACAACAGAGGAAAATAATAATAATAAAGACACCTTTTTCCGCTGCAGGATTAGTTTGCCTGCTTAGATGATTAACAGAAGAAATAGATATTTGTGTAAATTTCTACTTCTGTAAATTAACGGATAGAGCACATTCTTTTAATTATTTTAAACATTTGTTGTTGTTGTTTTGTTTTTTCAGAGAATTATGAGTCAATTTTGCATAATAAAGTGTTCATTTACTACACAAATGTTTCTTCAACTAAGGCCAGAAACTCTGGCTATTGCAACAAAAGCCCAAACAGGTACTTAAGACGAACGGTAACAAGCATAAGAAACAGACAGCACTCTATCCTCCCTCCTGCTGTGCGCTACATGGCTTCATACGGCTCGGTCACTCTTCAGTCTACACGTGGATTAGACACAGTCCTAACACTGGCCACTCAAAACAGGGCTGCACAGGCACAATATTTCAATGACAGGTAAACTTTCCCAAGCTGCCCTCAGCTTTCCCAACAGGAAACGGATAAATCTGTGTACAAACCCAATATCCCAGCAGGCTCTGAGAGCGAGCGGGAATCTGAGATTTACCACATCGCTCACTTCGGTTTGAGAAACAATCGCATGCTATGAAACAAGTCTCTAAACACACTCTTGTGCCTGTTAACACAACAGATTCAGTGGAATGTAGGCATAACAAATGATTTACTTCGATTTTTTTACACTGTAAAGATGAATTTTAATTAATGACATTATCAATGTTTCCATCAATTTAACTCTACACAATAATTTCTGTCATTTCCTATTGATTGTATGCATTGAGAGATTCAAATCAGTTTTCTTCAGGTAAAACAAAGAGTAAACTGCAACCATATTAATTGTAACCATTTTGAAATCCCTTGAAACTGTAATAAAATAAAAAAAATAAAAAGGTAACACTTTACAATAAGGTTGTATTTGTTGTATTGTATATAAATGAATGCATTTGTTAACATGAACCGATGTCATAGGACAGAAGGATGCAAACACAGGTAAATTCCAAACCGAGTTTGAGTGACATAAGGGACATGAGCAGGAAATAAACTGGATTTCAGATTAATATGGCAGGAAAGTGACAGTTCTGTTGCAGGTGGTGATGAGGAATGAATAAGAAAAAAAACGAAAGACTTGAAGACGAAATGGTCACAGAAGTTGCATGAAGAAATGACAGTTTGAGACAGGATTGCACAGGTAAGTTTCCACAGGTGAGTAGTCAGGTAAGTGTTCAGTGTTGAACAACGAGACCAGAACTGACAACAGAATGGTGAACTGACTTGGTGAGTGTGAAAAATGTGAAAAAAAAATAAAAACGTGAAAAAAAAGATCAAAATGCGGGGACACTGTTTTTGGTGCTCAGAGGGTTCAATAGAAAGGTGCAGGTAGCAGGTGTGAGCCAGGAGGGATTCTGGGTAATGCAGTGTGCTGAGGTGACTGGACTGGTGACTGAGGATTGTGACACCAGACAGGACAACATTAGTTAATCTTTGTTAATGTGCATATACTAAACCATATTTTAACATTAACAGCCTAATTTGTTAACATTTTTGATTTCATATTAGTTCATGTGAACTAACGTTGTAGTACTCAAGTCCATTTTTTTATGGTCTTCTTGTCTAAGTCTCTGGACTTTGTGCCTAAGAGGATACTGTAGTTCATTTTGAGACCAAAACTGCGGGTTGTGGGTCAGAAAGCAATGAAGGATTGTGTCAAAAATGTCACCAAAATGTATATAAATGCCCACAAAATTCAAGATATTATTCCAAAAGAGTACTTGTATGATCTTGTTTTTTTTATACTGTAATAACAAGCAAGAAAATAGCTATTTTCTCAAATATGAGCATGGTTTCATTTTGATATTAATTTTATATAAAATAATCAATTACAATAAACAAGAAGTTGGTGTGGCGGCGCTTCAGAGATAAAAGAGCTTTCCTCTGCATTTATTGTGGTTCATCTAAAAGAGCACTGTGCACGCTGCAGGCTTGTCAAAACAACACGCTGTTCAGCGACCGTTCGTATGGTCCGGGTGGTCCATCTGTGACATCTGACCGCTTTTATGGTCTCTGGAGGGCTGGTTAACGATGGCTCATTCAGGCCATCAGACTCGATTTTGACATTCAGCGCACCTTTCCATAGAAATGCTTTCCCAGTGTTATCCAATTGTCTCACTGTCTGGGTCAGAAGGAACAGCAGTGATTGGCCTTTTCTGTGTGAGGCCCTGTCTCATATTCTGCCCCTGTAGGTGCTGGAGGATTATGCAGCCTACTCGAGGCGCTGGAAGGGGCAGCAATAGTGAGGCTTAAGGGATCAAAATACGTACATATGTCAACAATCTCAACAGGACTGTATCATAACAGGCACAACTGTAATCACCTGCCTAATATTATTAATAACTTATTCCTCGGTTTTGTTTATTTTTAATATTATATTGCTATTGTTGCACCAGCACAGTAGTTCCTCAACATATTTGAAATATTTAATTCTACACATTTTTTATTGTTTTTATTTTTATTTACATTTATTTTAAGAAAAGTAAGACCAGCCAAAACTATATCTACTGTGTATTTAAAAATAAAAAAAAATTCTAATGAAATTCTAAAAAAATTCCTATGAATCATATTATCGTTAATATACAGAGAGAATAATCAACGCATTCTCATCTCTAGGCATCATATACCACGCTATTGCCAAAGCATAGACATCCAACACACATGGCACCCTTTAGCGTCAAATGAGATGCTTCGAGTTATGGTAGGTTTAGGTCTGGGGTAGGGTTAGGGTTAGACCACTAGGAGGCGCATTCTGCCCCATATATATCTGCATCTCATTTGACGCTGAAAGGGTGCCATGTGCGTTGATTGTCTACGCTTTGGCAAAAGTGTTGTATATGACGCCTTGGGATGAGAACGGGCTTCGAATAATATAGGACATAGGACACTTCCCTTTATTACCAATGCATTCATGTGACAGCTAACAATGATTCCCTCTGTGTTTGTAGCATTTAAAATGCTGATGTAATATCTAAAAATAAAATTCCTGACATGCAAATGATGAGTTACACAATTCATCATAGTTTGCACAGCATTATTAGTATCTCTATTTTGATTATACAAAACAAAAATTGCATCAGATCAAGGGCTAAAAACAAACAGATGACATTAGATCTGTAAGCCATTGATTTGTAAGCCATTGAAAAAACAGCTTGTAATACCCATGAATAACACACATCCCCAATCCCCCATTCTTCATAATTTCATTAATACATGTAAAACATAATACATCTGCGCCAGACTGTTGGTGATTGGCCTGGCTTTATTATCCAATGATCGCAGTACAGTAAAACCACAGGTGTGCTGTGAGTAACCAGCAAAATGGTTGAGAACTAACACAGAGGCTATGTCTTAAATAATATATATATATATATATATATATATATATATATATATATATATATATATATATATATATATATATATATATATATATATATATATATATATATATATATATATATATATATATATATATTAAATAATGAGGCTTTGCTTATATACAGTAGCTCTATGCTTCTAGCAATCTTTTCTGGTCAGCCCTTAAAGGAAATCAGTGTGAAAGGCTATTCGATTGCTCTGTGCTCATTTATATTTATAGTTTTTCCACAGATTTACGTAACACACTCAATATTGCGTCGAAATTGTAGTTATATATCTAAAATATCATGCTGTCAACTGGCTCAAGTTACCAAGCAATCACAATGATTCACGGCATCTTTTCTATTATTCATTTGAATTCACTAATTATTCTGGAATTATTATCTGTGTATTAACAAATATATTCTGCTTAGGGCACATCTCTAGTGCTAAAGTTGCACAACTAGAAATTTGAAACACCTAGGTAAGAGAGAAAATATGTTACTATAAAAATGGACTATAATTTTGTCTGTAAACGCATGTAAAGGATTAAAAACACTATTATCTGTTGTTTAATGCTGTTGTCAGTGGCCTTTCAATCCCATTTTCTCATTGTAAACAGCAGTGGGGCGATAGAGTGACCCGTCTGGGTAACCCGCATGATTCAGCTGCCCCAGGGAGCACAGATGATTCAATCATCATGTTCCTCCTACACAGCAGCATGATGGAGAGATGTCAACCTAGGTCTCAGCAGCATTTGTTTGGCTGTCTAGATTTCATTTAACACCTGTTCATGGTCCTCTGTGGTTGGCCTTTGCGGGACCGGTTCCTATGTAGCATGTGACTACACAATCAAAAAATCATTTAATTCACAAGAATCTTGCTGATTGAATTGAACAAAATTCTTTGTTGCGGGGTCACTTATTACCTCATGCCCCTGGGTTTCCATTAACCTTTACAGTTCGGTGACACTTTTTTTAGGTGTCTTTGTTACGGTGTAATTATACATTTAGTTTTGAGTAAAATCAATTAAGTACATATACTTACTATTTGTATTTAGCATGAAGGTAAGATCTTACGGATTTATGAATGAACCGCATTTTAAAATCTTCCCGGTCTACTGACATTTGTTATGACATCTGCTTCAAACATTACAATGCTTATGATAACTTAAGTTAACTCTAGAATAAGTAAATCCACTTCACCAGTTTCTCTTCTACAACGATGCCAAAGAAATATACAGGGCTACCGCAAAAATGAAAGTTCAAAGAGAAAATGAAATGGTACATAAGGTCTATAGTAACAACATGTAACATGTAACAACGACAGTGTAAAATAAAGTGTAAAAAAAATCAAATAAAAACCTTTCCAGGCAAAAAATCAAACATTTCATTTAATGCATTGTGAATACAAAATGTAAACAATTATACATTTAGTACATGAACTAGTTTACATTTATGCTCCACTTTATGTCTAATCTGACACACCAGGGGACTAATTATATTATGTACTACATGCAATTTGTTATGCATGCGTATTATGCCATGACTACTTTCAGCTCTATGAAATTTTATAAATACTATATCCAACTTTATTTACATACTCTCTCATTAAGTATGTCCAATATGATCATACATACAGTACATCATGGGTCTCCAACACAGCTCCTGCAGAGCTTACTTCCAGCACACTTGATTTCAAGTAAACCTGAAAACATTGATTAGCTTGATAAGGTTTGTTTGATTGCGGTTGGAAAGCTAAATTTTTCTTTTAAGGCTGTGTTTAAGTCCTATTTTTTTGGCTCCTTCCCTCGCTAATTTCCCTCTGTCTTACGTTGCATGCCCACTACTAGCGGAACCCTTGCAATGTGTTTAAAAGGAACACGCTACGCTTTGATTAACAGGAATCTGCGATGCGCCAATTCATTATTTATAGTTATTTGTCCAATATGAATTTGTTTATGCACCATTCTATAGACCCCTATTGCACCGACATCACAGTTATATCACAGCGCTAGCTGGAGGCAAAAAAAGTGAAAACTGGAGGCGGCCAATACAAACCAGCACAGATTCGGCTACATAATATGGAGCTTAAATTATTGTTACTATTATAAAATGTCATCTTGTGTTGTTTGGTGCAAGAATTGATTAAAAACGAATATGCTGTATCATCTGGAATTTTTATTTCTAGAAAATATTCACATGATTAAAATCGTATCCTAATGTCACTCTTTACATTGTCGTCGTTTCGGTGCTGGCTCGGCAGAACTGCAGATCGTACACACAAGTCTTGTACAGGACCATATAGGCATATAAAGATTTATATGCCCTCAGTTTCTCTTTACGATCGGTTTCTCGAGGTAGGTGTAGAACAGGAGTGTCAAACTCAGTTCCTGGAGGGCCACAGCCCTACAGAGTTTAGTTCCAACCCTGCTTTAACACACACACACTTGCAGTTTTCAAATGAGCCTGAAGGACTTGATTAGCTCATCAGGTGTGCTTAATTAGGGTTAAAGCTAAACTCTGCAGGGTTGTGGCCCTCCAGAAACTGATGCTGCGTGCCAATTCGCATACTATCCGTCCTAAATAGTATTTGAAAATAGAATTAGTACGTCCCAAACCGTAGTATGTTGAAATGAGTGTTTCAAAGATACCCGGATGGCTCTACTATTTCCGGTCAGAATCCGAAGTGTAGATCGGTGGACACTCTAACGGCTGATATTGCCCACAAACCATTGCGCGGTGGACAAGGATTTGGTTAGAACTACAAACACGAGTAAAAAAATGTAAAAAAACTACAGACACGGAGGGCGCGAGTCCGCGCTGGTCCCGCGGCTGTGTAGAGAGGTTTAGATAAACAGGTTTGAGTGATTAATTATCAGTATCTAACCGAACGAAAATGAATTTATTCAATGTTGTCCACATTATATTGCATATGCAGCAGCATTTTGAACTTTTGTAAAGACACGTTTAGCCATTACTTTTTAAATGCATAATTATATTCAAATTGCAAACACGAGGAGAGTATCTGCATGAAAGACCCACGACTGGCAGATGAACGTGCTCTGAAACGGTAGGAAATCCAGTTAGATAGAATGGAGGATTTTAACTGTCACAAGATGATTGACAGGTCAGTTTACGGTGACAGGATGCACGCAGCATGCGACAGAGCTGTCCATTAAAGATGACGTGATAGTATGTCCCAAAGCTTGCCTACTCTTTTTGCTGCACACTCAAAAGTATATACTTTTTCTTCACAAAAAGAGTACATACTTTTAGGGCGTAGTATAAGTAGGCGAATTGGGACGCAGCATGAGTTTGACACCCCTGGTGTAGAAGTCAGGCCACTCAACCGAGGTAACGCAACGGTAATCCTGCTCAGATCGTCCATGCATTGAGTGAGTGTGTAGGCGGCTAACGTTACAGGTCGGCCAATCTGGTTCCGTCCGCTAAAGATAACTTTTGGAAATAACAATCGCGATCCTGGACACTGAGTGACCTTACACATTAAGATAAAATCGGATTTTCTCCAGTCATTGTTAAAAAACAAGCTAACAATACTTGCTAACTAGCGTTAGTGAAGTGGCCAGAGGGATCGTTCTGTCTCCACGTCACTATGTTTACCAACTGAAAAGGGGTCTATGGGCATGCATGTGTTCTTGGGCTATTAAAAAATATAAACAAATATTACATATTAATATATATATATATATATATATATATATATATATATATATATATATATATATATATATATATATATATATATATATATATATATATATTAAATATAACGATTCAAAAATACACAAACGGAAATTTTAACAATACATTAAACCAGGGGTATTTAGTTACAAGAGGAACAGTCGCTATATTTACTTCCCAGCAGAGGTCCGGACAGTACTTTTTGGAACGGTTCTAAGTTTCCATTTTGCAGTCCTTCCAGAAAAACGCTGAGTTTTTTTGTGATTGTTGCGGGCAAAAATCCTTGATAATGCGGCCCGTTTTCTTTAAAAATGCGATGGAAAATGCGGGACATTTATGCAATTTTATGAAATGAAATTGCGGGAACTTGCAAAAACTGCGGTTTGATGAAAAAGAAAAAAAGTGATTTCCCCAACACCCTGTTCTCACTAGGCTACTACCTTAAAGGGCACCTATTATGGAAAATTCACTTTTAAATGGTGTTTGAACATAAATGTGTGTTGGCAGTGTGTGTGCAAAACCACCCTGGAATGATAAAAATTCACCCAGTAGTTTTTTTACAATCTCAATAAATCATATGCACTGTCTCAGAACGAGCTGTTCTAAGATTCAATTGTAGAATTGAGCAAGGGGTTTGATTGACAGTGTGGTTGTGGCATAGACCCCGCCCTCGGTGATCTGTACACACCATCCTCCATTGTTTCAACCACAGCCGGTAATGCCTCTTGGAAACATAAATGTTCTGTCGTGGGTTAATCCTGTTGTTGTGGCTTAAAAGTTAATCCTCAAGTGTGGATCGTCGTCTACTGTTTGCGATCCAACGCCACCTCCAGTAACAGTAAGTGTATTTTATGATTTTTGAGCAAATAGTGTTTTCAGTTCGATGTCTATGGAAGCCAAATCAACAACAAATGCGTCTAAAGTTGTTGTCGTCGTAGGATGTCTGTGTACGCTATATAATTTAAACCTTGTTTGTATAGTGTGTAACCACACGTTTATATATATTTTTAAAGATATTGTATTAAAAACTGCATATATGTTATTGTTCTGTAAGTTAGCCATCTTCTCACATTTGCCACAGAAGCACCTGTATGACAAGTAAACATGACGCAACAGGTCCTCGCATTAATGTAATTTCGCTTGTACGTAGCAAACTTTATCACAGAATGTGTAACGTTATGTAGTTTAAAAAAATTGTGCCAGCGTTAGTGTTTGTGTGGGTCTCTGTATGTGTGTTCCACATCCATAATTGCAAATGGGATGCGATTACAACTCTATAAGTCTTGCATAAATGTATCAAATAACCATACCGAGACGTACTAGTCCATTCTCATTTATGTTTATTCAGTCGGAGTCTCTTCTTACTATTTATTTATAATTTATTTATAATTTGAACATGAAACCTTTTGACAAAAGTGGGGTTGTTACAAAAACCGATATGTACATTGTTCTCCTTAAGCCGGACAACTTTCTAAATCATAGTCATTAGCTCGGACCAAGAGGAAGTCAGATATTTTGGATTGAATGTGGAGAAAATCTCAGAACTCAGCAGAATCTCAGTCTTTCAGTGTCTCTGTGTGTGAGTGAGGATAACCCTTTATTTGCTGTGTGCGACTTCTCTGCCATTTTGGGGGGCCTTAACCTCCTCTAAAACTCTTGAAACTTTGTACACGGGTCAGAACCCATGGCCATCAGGGCCGGGCTGAATCTGGTACCCGGGCATGGCAGGGCGGCTGGACAGCGCCCCCTGGACTGGGATTCGAACACTTGTCCATAAATCAAACACACTTGCATGAATTAATATGAAACTCGGTACACTTATAGATCACATCAGGCCAAACAACGTTCGTGCTCTAAGTTTTACGACAGCTCAAATGGAAGTTGGCTATTATGGGTTGTTTGAATGAATGGCCTAGGAGAAATACATCAAATTGCAATGTATGCGGTTACTAATCACCACCAAACTCGGTGTGCATGAAGTCAAGACATTGAGGATGCTAAATTCCGGACGAATCTTTGATATTTCGAACGGTTTGGCCGTGACGAGGAAATTAATTTTATAAATAAAAAGGACACATAAAGTGTGTTATAACTTTGCTCGTTTTACCTAGAATTACAAAACTTGCCACGTATATTGTTCTCATCAAGCTGATCAACTTTCTAATTTAAAGTCATATATTGTCACAGAAAGTCAGATATTGTAGTTTGAATGAATTTATTTCCCCTGCCATTCTCTCTCTCTCTCTCTCTCTCTCTCTCTCTCTCTCTCTCTCTGTGTGTGTGTCTGTATGGGGAGGGCTGTTGTCTGTGTTTATGTATGTGTGTGTATGTGTTTGTTAATGTTTATATTACATTGTGTGGACCCACAAGTATAGTAAAACCTGAAATCACCTACATTGTGGGGACCAGCCAGCGGTCCCCATGAGGAAAAGAGCGTATAAATCATACTAAGTAATGTTTTTTTGAAAATGTAAAAATGCAGAATGTTTCTTGTGAGGGGTAGGTTTAGGGATAGGGGCATGGGTAAGGGGATAGAATATACAGTTTGTACAGCATAAAAACCATTACGCCTATGGAGAGTTCCCACAAAGATGTGTGCACCTGTTTGTGTTTGTGTGTGTGTGTGGCTGGCTGCTATTTTTCCTGATATGTGCCCTCGATGTGCACTTTTGTAGAGCCCTCACTGATGCAAGCTCTTCAGCACACTTCTTTTCGACAGTCAAAGCGGGGTTATCGTTTTTGCACGTCGTGCAGAATAACCCTAAAGGCACCAAGGTGGCGGTGCCACCGGCTTTGTATATATAATATATATATATATATAGCTGCAAGCAGCGATGAAGGGCCAAAGCCGGCGGAACCGCCATCTCGCAGTGCCACCGGCTTGGGCCCGCAATCGCTGCTCGAGTGACAAACACTGCAATTAATTATATCTATAAAAAATTATAATAAAAAAAACAGTCAGGCACAAGTCCAAGAGACAAGTCCAAAGGGAAGTCTGCAAAGTGCAAAACCCCCAAAATGTTAAATAGTTATTAACTTCAATGTCACACTGTAGTGTCACCAAATTCAGTTTACACATCAATGGTCTCCAACTGGTCATATGACAACATAAAGAGTGATAAAATGTGCATATTTTATATTATGAAAAACACATCAAATTCAGTTCACACATCACTGCTCTCCTGCTGGTTATACAACACTTAGGGCCCTACTTTAACGCTCGTCTTTTAAGTGCATCGTCTAAAGCACATGGCCCAAGTGCACTTAGAAGTGCACCAAATCCACTTTTGCTAGTTTTCTACAGGAAAAACTGCAATTTTGACAAATTAATCCATGATGATCAATGTATCACTTTTTATTGTAAACCTGTGGTAAAACATAGATGCTTGGATTTTAAAACTTTAAGTAAACAACAAAAATGCCAGCAAATGGTCGCTTTTATCATGTTTGATTTGTGATCTGGCTAGTTTCCAGTAATTTCTTTCTGATTAGTTTTCTGATAACATTTCCATTTTTTTTTTTTTGTTGAGAAAATATGGGTTTGTGTGACATTGTTCCAGAGAGGCGTGTTTGCTTGAGTGTTTTAGTGGAGCGCTGAGGAGCTTCTGGCACGACAGGGGAACAGCAGCATGGTTCTGGGCTCGTTGCTACAGGCCCGAGGCTTTTAGCCCAGCAGGGCTCGTTTGAAGCCCTGGCTCGCACTGGCCCGAGAGTGGAAATGCGTCTATTGTAGTGTTTGATTATGAGGAGGACTCTAGCCAAAAGACACATCCTCACTAGGATGTATCCTTCCGTTGCAATCCAGAGGCAGGGTTGGAGACCTTTGAATAGATAGTATATACTGTAGCAAATCTCAACTGCCTGACTGCTTGTATTGTTGCAAAATGTATTACCGTCCAGCTCTAATCTGCAAAATGAAATTATGAGACATTAAAGGGCGGGTTTACTGCCATTTCACTTTTTTGATTTCAAATAGTGTGTAATGTTGCTATTGGTGCATGAAGAGTATCTGCAAAGTTGCAGCACTGGAAGTTTAGTGTAAGCAGAGATATTGTCTTTTAAAAATCAGGAAGTAAAATTGCCTACAAAAACGACTCGTTTTGGACTACATCTGGGTTATGGTACGTCACTAACCCACACATTTGCATCAACCACTCCCTCCGGAATATGCAGGAAAGGGCATGCGTCGAGTGAGTTGTGTTCACGCAGCTGTCGGGTCTTCTGTTTCGGGCTTCCACGGACACTATACTTCGACAACAATGGATACAATTTGTGTTTGATTACATTCCTGAAAGTGACGATCATAATCTAGCTCTCTGTGCAGCGCATTTACGAGAGACAGCTTCCAGAATCTCCACGAGTAAAACACTGGATTAACGTAAACAAGAAACTGTTTCTACATCATGAAGCAGATCCAGCTTTAAAACCAGCAGTTAAAAGTCAGCAGTTGTTGGGCCACACTGTAAGTAGGCTAAGACTTCATCATTTTAAATGTATTTGCATGTATAATTCCCGACGTAGCGTTGTGTTTTTTTTTTTTTTCAAATGCCAGCGCTGGCTTTGTAGGCTTATATGGGCTACTAGTTTGGCTATTTTGTGTCTACAGCAAACGTGTACAAACATTATGGACCTGAATTTTGTATAAGTACTAATGTTGTAAATGTATTTTTCATATATATATGCTTTATGACTTTATTTTCGATTTGATCAAGAACGTAAACCTGCAAACGCTGTTTGAGTATAACATTAGTTAGCCAGTCAGTTGCTATCGTTGCCAGTCAGATGCTATTGTGTAAATCAAACGTGTATTAAGTTAAAAAATGAAGCAAATTATCATTCAGAAACCTTTATTAAGACCTTCATCGCGGCTTTCTCGGTCTGATTCTGCCTCACTGATACTGCAGTCTCCACATCATTATTTACGTGTATCCACCGTATCTGTTATCCACCTTTGGCATGCCCGCCCATTTCGCCCGTAAAGGTCATGGGCGTTAATCTTCCGGACAACGTGAGCAACAGTTTAGCCAATCACAACACACCGGCCCAAACAAACCAATCTGAGCCCACTACGTCATTCTGAGGGAGTGTTTTCATAGACTCAGGAAGTCATCCGCTTGTTCAGAGGACAGGGGAAAGCGTGGCTGACAATAAAGGTGAAATTTGACTTTTAAAAAAAGAAAAACCACGGATACATGTTATATTGCACCCCATAAACACGATCATGCAAAGAAAAAGAGCAGTAAACCCGCCCTTTAATATATTATAAACATAAAAATCATGATTTTGTCTAATCCTGGAATTGTAATATATATATATATATATATATATATATATATATATATATATATATATATATATATATATATATATATATATATATATATTTACAATTGGTCTGGCAATAATATTTGAACTAGTAGTAAGAAATAGCTGAAAAAAATATAATTTTTGAAAAATAATGTACATCCAGTAATGATCCTCATTGCGTTATGATTATTATGCAACACTACTTTCTTTCTATAGTACAGAACTAGATTCTTACATATCATTTTAAGGTAACATTTTACAATAAGGTTAATTAGTTAACAGTTAATTACATTAACATGAACTAAGAATGAACAATACTTCTTCAGCATTTATTAATCTTAGTTAATAATAATTCCAACATTTACAAATATGTTATAAAAATCAAAGGTTGTATTGTGATGCTTGTAGGTTGTAATGCACTGTGAACTAACATGAACACACAATGAACAGCTGGATTATTATTAACTAACATTAACAAAGATTAATAAACACTGTAATTAATGTATTGCTCATCATTAGTTCATGTTACTAAATGCATTTGCTAATGTTAACTAATGAACCTTATTGTAAAGTGTAACCCATTTTAATTTTAGTACATAGACTTTAGCTTTTTCTATTTAGTTATTGTACACAGAGTGAGGGATTATTGTTACTGATTTAAAATAACATCTGCATATTTATTCTCTAATGGAACAGAAATATGTTTACTGTGTACCTTAAATGCAGTGCGTATGTCTGATAAGGTTAGACTTCATCCACAAATAAATCCAATGCTTTGAGGGCAGTTCTGTCTGAGACACACTTGAATCATAGTGAAGATTTAAAAAACTTGGTGAAAATGCTGCGATGGCTGTCATGTAGCTGGAGGTATATCTCAAAGCTACCACAGACGTCTTGAGTGGAACTGAACATGAGATGAATCTCTGCAAATGAGCTTTAATGTTTCTCTTCAACACTTTCTCAAGCATCTCTGAGACAAGAACTTTTCACAATTCGCATTCTAAATGACCCCAGGATCTACACACTGACACAGAGAAATATTGAAACATATTTCCAAAATAATATAATGGCCGCACTACAGAATGAGGTCAGTGTTTATCAAATAATGTAACTGTTCTCTGTAGAAGAATGAATAGTGATTATATGAAATGGTATGTGAGTGTGTTGTGTGTCATTGTATATTTTTTCCAAGGTTTTTCAGTTATGAACTCTCATTTGACCTCCGTAATGTAATGTATTTCAGGGGAAACAAAGTTCCTTCAGTCAAAGGCCAGCTCCTGTTTATATGAATAGTAAATGGTCAAGATGTTAAATCAGTGGTGAATTTCAAATCGCCAATACCATTACAATTTTTACAATAATGAAATCACAAATGTTATTTCTTAAAGGGTTAGCTCACCCCAAAATGAAAATTCTGTCAGTAATTACTCACCCTCATGTTGTTCCAACCTTGTAAGTCTTTTGTTCATCTTCGAACACAAATTAAGATATTTTTTTATAAAATCTGAGAGCTGGATCACTACTCCATAGGCTTCTTAGGGATTCGAAACTGGCCAAGTTTGTTAAAGCGACAGAATACTTTTGAGCACAAAAAACAAACAAAAATAACAACTTTATTTAACTATTCATTTTCCTCTCTGTTGGCCTCGAGATTTCACATAGTGAAATCTATGGGTAGGATTGTTGCATTATTCAAAATAAATAAGTTATGATCCACAAATAAATGTATTAATGACGTTCCAGCTGATTGCATTGTCTGTTCTCTTCATTTCACTGAGGATTGTTTTTGTAAACAAGACTGGATTTGCAGACCGATTAAGATTAAAGAATGGTGCTGTGCCGTCTATATTAGATCTGACAGGAATGGTACAATACACGGACTCTGGGTCAAACATGTATGGGGAATCATTTCTGTTGCCATTTTACAACATTGGATGTTTTCAAAACAATTTCCCCCACATCCACCAACAAGGTGAGTTGAAACTCATTATAATATGCAAAACTGTTATCCACTCACAGCAGTGGCCGTTTACTTCCAAGTCTTCAGTGCGAGACGCCCATAAAAGCCAAGCGTTTTTCAGCTAGGCTCAAAACTAGGGTAGAAAACAGCCTATTACTTATGCATTTTGATGTTTTTAAATGCAAAAACCAAGCGAACGTCATAAGCTGACCTCAGACAACAATATAATAAAATTTAAAAAGCCACTTCATGACCCATTTAATCTATTTATTTGTGAATTTGATATATTTTTGCAAATCTCTTTACATTTATTATATTATTATTATTTATTTGGAATAATGCATCAATCCTACCCCCATAGAAATCAGCCAATAGTGAGCCTGCGTATTTCGATCCTTAAGAAGCATAGTGATCCAGCTCTCAGATTTAATCAAAAATATCTCAATTTGTGCTACAAAGATACACAAAAATCTTACAAGGGGTTGAAACAACATGAGGGTGAGTAATTACTGACAGAATTCTGGGTGAAGCTAACCCTTTAAGCAAAAAATCCTGTTTTTCAAGTTGTTTTTAAGTTTTCAACATGGAGTAAAAAAGACAAGGCAGTTATGAATAAGGAGATATTTTGGCCACATTTATATACAGTACTACAGCATGAAAAGCACTGGCAAAGAAAAAGACTAGTGTCACACACAGAAAATGAAATTGGTGTCCCCACATTAGTGGTTTAGTATATAAAAGGTGCCAAAAGGTGAATCATAATATTCGTGGCTGGCAAGTTTATATAAATATCAAGAGCTTTTGTGTGAAATATAAAAAGTACATGTCAGCTGTTAAATTAGACAATAACCAAATACTCCATCAAATTCATAAAAAAAAACATACATGCATAATTCATTGAAAAGTCTCCATTAAACCTTTGGAATACATTTATAATTTGCTTTGTTTAAAACATGGAGATCACTACTGAGGTCTCTTTGGATGTCAAGGTCTATATTTTTGCCCATGGATTATTACCCATCATGCATGAGAGACTGCACTATGCTTTGGGAAACACATATGTGTGATCCAAAAATAGATTTGCCCTAAAAGCGAAAAAAAATAAAAAAATAAATAAAAACAGACTCTCTCAGAACATAAGAGGTCATAGTATACAGTATTTGATCATATTCCAGGATAGTTGTGATTATTGTTATGGTTGTTGTTAGTCTGACTAAAATTCATGAAGTGAAAGACAAACCAAGGTTTATACAAACATGGCTCCTGGCCTATAACAAGATGACTACTTTCACAACTCAATCCTGTTCTGGGACACATTTTCCAATAACAAAGTAAGTGTTGACAATGGAAAGGAAGAGTAGTTGAGGCGGGATCTAATCGTAGCAGTCATTTTTATTAACAGTTCAAACAAAATAACAAGCATGCAGTCTTGCTTATAAACATGTGGGACTACAGAGAACACACTCAATACCACCACTGCGTTGCCATGGCACGAAATGCAGATGGAGGGCAGGAAGTGATTTTCTATATTTAGGAAGTACTATAACAAACTCAAAATGCCTTTGTTTTGCGTTGTTTATGGTTGCTCAAATCGATCAAACCATGAGGAGTTTTATCGTGTGCCAAAAATTGTTCTTCATAAGGGGAAAATACAAGAATTTGACAGAAAAACACGGGAAAAATGCCTTGCAAACCTACGTCTGCGGTCGGGAGGAGCCGAATGGGAAAATGCTTGTGTGTGTGCAGTGATCACTTCATCAAATGTGAGTTAATACATTATTTATGTGGCTTATAATTACATTATTCAGGTGTTTAAATACACGTATGTGGCTATGTTTGTGTAACGTACCAGTTTCAGAACTTTGTAAAGTCAAAGTATGTCTGTATAAGGTAGTTGCTGATATCTACCACCTCGATGGCAGGCAAATCTCTCAATTCAGTTGAAAATCAGTCCTCTTCATAACGTAAGGATCACATCAAACATATGTTTCAAATTTCTGTTTATATATTTATCTTGTAATAGTGTGTAAAGTAGTACAGTACAGACTTTTCTATTTCTATTTCTATTCTATCTCGTCCATTGCGCTCTTCACTTCCTGCCCTCCATCTGAATTTTGCACGTCAAAATAATCACTTGACTGCAAACCACCTATTCACAAAATGCACTTTCAAATTCAAAAATAAGGTGCAGCCCTGCTGAAAAATCCAGCCTAAACCTGCATAAATTCCTTGTTTGTCCAGACTGGTTTATGCTGGTACAGAGCAGGTTTAGTGCTGGTTATGCTGTTCTCAAGCAAAACTGAGCTGGTGTAGCAGGTCTACCAGCACTACCACTTCACAAGTGGCCACTTCAAGCTGGTCCTGGTGTGCAATATAGGTAACACTTTACAATAAGGTTCATTAGTTAACATTAGTTAATGTATTAACTAACATGAACAAACAATGAGCAATACATTTGTTACAGTATATAATAATCTTAGTTTATGGTAGTTAACATATACAGCAGTTCTTTCTTTGTTCATGTTAGTTTCCAGTATATTAACTAATTAACAAATACAACATTCGATTGTAATAATGTATTAGTATGTTGGAATTAATATTAACTAAGATTACTAGATGCTGAAGAATTATTGTTAACTAATGAACCTTATTGTAAAGTAGTACCAAAGTATACTGTATACTGATGAATAACAATGCAGGATTTTTAAGAGGCTATTTAGCCTTGCGTGTCCAATGCTGAGAGTTTAAATCCATTCATTTGCATATGCAACATTCTGTTTAAGACTGAACTGATGCATGACATACTATTCCTAAAAAAAGACCACTAGACCAATAAGCATGAGTTTTGAGCATGCTTCAGTATTAATGTAATGTATGTAACAGTACTGCAGTGGAAATGTTTTTGATGTGTGGAGTGTGAAGTTCTGAAGCTGACACATCACTTTTCTTCATCCCACACTCCTGCCCATCTGACCAGTGCCGATTTTGGAGGCATTAATGTCTGTCCGCTCATGCCAAATTTATGTGTGTGAGGAAAGCCCAGATGATACCCAGAGAGCCGATCTCTAAGTCTACTCAGCAGTGAGACAACCTTCCATCTGTGCAGGCCTCAGAAATCTCCATCAGAAGAATGTATTTTGACATTATCATTCTGTATTACGTTGTACTTATAAATAAATAACGGTTATGCTACAAGAAAAGTTTGTGTAAATCTTGGTTTAAACATACAGTATGTTATTTTTGGCCGCCAGGGGGGAATCGATCTAAGTAATAACAAAAGACGTAACTTTGATGACGGGAAGAGTGTGGGCTCACGGGAGTCGTTGTTGCTGTCAATAACAACCAACCCTCTGAGGGAGAGAGTGAAGGAGTGCACGAGTGAATCAGAAATACAATGTTCATTGGAACACATGCGCTCTGTCATTCCCAATGAGGGGAATGACAGAGCGTGTAATACTCAAATGAGTGTTACTCATTCATACTAACTATGTATTTTGACAATCATGCCTTTTCGAGCAGACATAGACGTATGAATTATCAGACCCCTATTAAAGGTGCTCTAAGCCGATGTCACACCTTTTTTAGGCCAAAACATTTTTTTTGTCACATACAGCAAACATCTCCTCAATATCCGCTAGCTGGCAACAAAAACAAACTGCGGCAACCCGCTCCACGAAACATAACAAATCTGTTCCAGCCAATAACTGACAAGAAGACCCTGGGGTCAGGGAACAGATGGAGGAAGGAGGGAGGGTTCTATTTAGCCTCCGTTTTGTTTGAAAATACTTTAAAGTTCAACAAGAAGTCGCGTCACCCAGAGATCGGTTATAGCACCTTTAAATCAATATTCCATCTAGCTAGTATTAATAAATGTTTAAAAAACATGGTCACCTTTCGTTAATAATATACGTAATTATGTTTACACTATGATATCGAACAAGATAATGTTAGTGAAAACATGAACCTACACAGCAGAGATTACTACAGTGGCCGAGAGTGCTCAATGTGTTGCAAGTTAAAGAAGACGCATGCAAATAAAAAAAGAAATTAAAATAAAAAAAAAATAAATAAATAAAAAACGTAGGGGAGAGCGGGGCACAACCTAACGCTTTTTGGTTTTGGCCCAATTAATTAAAAAATAATTAGATTAATACTTTTTTTACACAAGCAACATACACATCTCTGCTACAAATGACCACTGAAAGTTTTTTTCTAGGACCTACCATTTTCGTACAGTTGTACTGAAAGTGACAGAAGTGCAAATGTTACAACTTACCCCATATACGGGGTTAATTGTAACAGATAGAGGGGTTAGTTGTAACACTTGTGTGTAATACACATAATTCAGTACTATTTTATTTGTATAGTTTGATATTGTTTGTGCATCTATATAGACAGGTATCCATACATCCATCCCTCATCCAATCATCCTTCTATTATGGATCAATATCATGGATAGAGACATAGAAAAGGGCTGCATAGTTTTGCAATAAATAATAATAAATAAAATTATAAATATTGTAATTGCAATTAAATTAGATTTGTGTGTGGCAGCTGCATGTACAAATATTATTATTATTATTAATAATAATAACAGTAATAATAATAATACAAATGAGCTTAAAATAAAAAATTAAAGGGTTTATTGCATTAAAAACAGTTCATATTTTTTATAAATAAACAAGTTATCATTCATAGTACACTAAATTTTAAACATTTTAAATTCCAACATTGTTTGTGAAAGTCAAACAAAGTTTAATGTATAAATAAATACTCAAACCTGAAAAGTTGTGTGGCTCCGTTTTTATTTGATTATCATTGTACACTCTGTTACAACCAACCCCGCTGTATATTTCATATTTTAAGCCTAGCTAACAGTCACTAGGAATTGCTGACATGTTTCAAAATGGTGCTATGTTTGAGCCAACAAGACAGTGATTAAGGCAATATAAAGTTAGATTTGGAAACGTATACACCCAACTCAGAAACCGAAAAAAAAACCTATGATGAAAAAAATTACTTTCATGGTGTCAAAACACTCTTTGTCCAGTATCTTCACGAAATATAATCCAAACCTTCCGCAATTCGGGAGACCGTCCTATGGCAGCAAGAGAAAATAGCGGAAAACAGCCTGCTTGATCCTGACGAACTATGTAAACGGACCGTGTTACATTTAACCCCGTGTTAGGTTGTGTCTGCGCTCCCCTATTCAGCTAGAAAAATGCATGCAAATAGAAAAAAACATCTGCAAATTAAAAAAAAACATCTTCATCAGTTCCACAACACGTGTGCTCCAAATACTTACAACACCACCAAATACAGAAACGCGTTGCAAAAGCTCACAACACAACCAAATACAGAAACGCATTGCAAGTAACACAGTCCCCAACGGAAATGTTTCCGGTGAACCAAATAAGTGACTGACCGACTGGGATGTGCTTATTGCTTGTGAGCTTCCCTATGCCCTACTCCCTTCAAAGGGCAGAGCTCTTCATAGTGGGACTTTGGCGTGTGCATGGCACTAGTGTGTCATTTATGTAGCCGTTTGGAACGCACTTGATGAAGGGAGCAACAAGACAACGTTATTTCCAATGTAATTATTTTTACCTAGGATGTTCCTATGACAACGCAGCACGTTGTCCATCAGCTGTATAGTTGTTCTGACGACAGAAATATAATGATTAACATAATGGTTGCAAATAAATTTTTTATTTTTACTTTACAAAAAACTGTTAAAATATGCGTTTTATATATACGTTGTATCTGTATGTCAGTGTCTCAACTTTAAAACTTTGGACCATATACCAAACTTTTCTTTATGGAAATTTAAACATAAACTGAAACAATTTGTATTGTGTAATTGATGTGCTTATTGCTTGTGAGCTTCCCTATGCCCTACTCCCTTCAAAGGGCAGACGGCAGAGCCATTCATTACCTAACATTTCTTCTGAAACTTTTCTTTATGGAAATTTAAACATAAACTGAAACAATTTGTATTGTGTAACTGATGTGCTTATTGCTTGTGAGCTTCCCTATGCCCTACTACCTTCAAAGGGCAGACGGCAGAGCTCTTCTAGTGGGACTTTGGCGTGAGCATGGCACTAGTGTGTCATTTATGTAGCCGTTTGGAACGCACTTGATGAAGGGAGCAACAAGACAACGTTATTTCCAATGTAATTATTTTTTCCTATGACAACGCAGCACATTGTCCATCAGCTGTATAGTTGTTCTGACGACAGAAATATAATGATTAACATAATAGTTGCAAATATTTTTTTTTATTTTTACTTTACAAAAAACTGTTAAACATTACCTGTATAACATTTCTTATGAAACTTTTCTTTATGGAAATTTAAACATAAACTGAAACAATTTGTATTGTGTAACTGACGTATATTTGAATATATTGCCTTCATGTTCTTCTTCTCTATCTTTTTTAAATATATTTAGTTTAGTTTTCAGGTCATTGCTCTTTTCTCATTTGTATTTCTGATGACATTGAGCATATTGTTAACACATGTTTTATATTGTATACAAGTTGTATGTCATAATAAATTGAATCTCTGTGTTTTGCGGGGAAAAGTTAAAAGAAGTTAAATAAAATAAAGTAGAATTTTGAGCTGTAAGCAAGGAGTATAGAAGAACTATAAAAAATTATAATATCATAACATTATTTATATATACAATATTATTTTAATAGTATAGTTTATTTATAAAAAAATATAGGCTTTAACTTCTTGTCAATAAAGTTTTTTGCTGTAAGCACGTCCTTTGTATGCTATGAGCACGTCCCAGTCGGGTCCGTCACTTATTTGGTTCTCCAGAAACATTTCCGTTGTGGACCATGTTACTTGCAGCGCGTTTCTGTATTTGATTGTGTTGTGAACGTTGCAACGCGTTTCTGTATTTGGTTTTGTTGTGAGCATTTGCAGCGCGTTTCTGTATTTGGTGGTGTTGTCAGTATTTGGAGCACATATGTTGTGAGACGTATGTTTCTATTCACATGTCTTCTTCAGCTTGCAGCACGGTGAGCTCTCTCGGTCATCGTAGATTACAGTAAAACCAAACTTGACAAAGACACATAGGAAACATGAGGGCTTAAATACACAGACACAGACTTAAATACACAGACAAGACAAGGGACATCTGTGTACTTCTTATAGACTTCTTATAAAAACGATCTAAAAGTCATTTTATTTTTTAAACAACTGAGTCCTGGTGTCCTCTAGTACAGAAGACATAGCATATATGTTTTCTCCTTTTGTTTCTTATACTCTAAACCATGGGTGTCCAATCCTTCTCCTGGAGGGCCAGTGTCCTGCAGAGTTCAGTTCTAACCCCAATTAATCACACCAGAACCAGCTAATCAAGGTCTTACTAGACATGCTATAAACTTCAGGCAGAAGTGTTGAGGCAAGTTACAGCCAAACTCTGCAGGACAGTGGCCCTCCAGGACTGAGAGTGGACACCCCTGCGAGTCTAAACAATGAAATGACATATAAAACAAAAACTAAATTCAAAAAACATTTGTTTCCTGAGTCTTGTGAGGCTATTAAAGGACAGTCCCCATGGAGTTTGAATTTTTAGTTCAAGGCAAGGGGACAATGACAACAGCTCTTGGACCGTTCCTCAGGGGCAATGAACGCTGTCATTCCAAAATGGTACCAGTTGGCGAGTCGACTGTTTTGACTGTTTGCTCAACATTAGCAGTGCACTTCAGAGCAAACAGCATTTCCATCCTGAATTTTTCAGCCACAATAGTCCATTTAAGTTGAAATGGATAGCACATCGATTTCTCATTGATGCCAAGTTCACACTATAAAGCCAGCAGCCTGTTTGTGTTTTGCTGATAATATCATGACCAAGAGGCAATCTGCACTGTCCATTTTATTGTGTGGTGGCAATATCCACCGGCTCTGTGGAAAAAATGTTAACCTCTAGATAGAGAGCTTTTTCTACAGCAAACTTCCAACAATGTAGTGTATGATGAATAGATTAATTATGCAACCTAACATGAATAATTAGTAGTAAATTACTTTGTAACAAATAGCTGGCTTGCTGAACATTTTATTAGATACAACCAAATATGAAGACTTGATTCTAAATGAATGAGGCATTTTAAAGGGGTTGGCAAATTTGGATGAATTTTTAACAAATGCCCAACTGACTTGTGAGGTGCAACTTTAAATTGAGAGTGAGCAGGGCAAGGACCAGGGCAAATGTGACTCATAATTTGGAACACACTTTGTGAAGGGAGCAATAAAAGATGCTTTATCTTCACCTGAAATTTTACCATGACAACTGGTATTATGACAGAAATCTCTTTCATTTTATTTTTGTTAATATTGTTGTATCTAAATATAAAAAAATATTGAAATATTCAAAATTATTTTGTATCATTCTTCATTAACCTCTTCCTCTAACTCCACCCCATTTCATTTTACAGTAAGGCATTTCAATACAAAAGTAAATTAGCAGAAGAACAAGAACAACCTCTGATGCAGATTGGGTGTGTGCGTGTGTGTGTGTTTGAAGTGAACCCTAAGTTATAAAGGAAGATGGCGATATACAAAATCTATGACCTTGTGGGGAAATTTTTTGGTCCTCATGAGGAAAACATCTTAGAAATCATTAGTGATCACTATCTGTTTCTCACAGACTAACACATAACCTTGTGGTCAATGCAACTCAGCTACTTAATTAGCAAGCACCACTAATGTACAGTTTGTCATGAAGCATATAAAGCATTTGCCATTTTACAGCAGTAAGATCACATACCTTACTGCCTTAAAGGGCAAATGCTTAATTTGTGTATGAATTAGCGAACTAAAACAAATATATTTCCATAAATGCTCTAAGCACATTCTCAACTACTGAACAGATGACCCTGTGGTTAAAAAGGTCTAGTTCTTCTCATAAAAATACAATTTTGATTGTAAACACGTCAATTAAAATTTTAGGCTCTGTTGTCTTTATATAAATTATACTATGTGGGGTGATGATGGCACAATGGATAAGACACATCCCTTTGGTGTGAGAGACTTCGAGTTCAAATCCACTGTAAGACACCAATGTGTCCTTGAGCAAAGACACTTAACCCCAGTTGCTCAGAGGCGTGCTAGCTTCTGACATATATAGCAATTGTAAATTGCTTTCATAAAAGCGTCAGCTAAATGAATAAATGTAAATGTGTGCGTCTTTGTTAAGCCTGTTTTGATACTCTGGGCTCTAGAGCTTGTGAAAAAGGTAGGCTGTAATTTGTTTTTGTTCTGCTCCAATTATCCTCTGATTGAAAAATAATAATATTAAAGTCAATTCTGCATGCCAGCTGAATACAAAAAGAGAGGGAAAGAAAATGATGAATTTAAGATTGGTCTATCAATGATATTTGTGCCATCTGTTTGTAATCCACAGTAATCTTCCACTGTACATTTCTAGAGATGCTGAATCTGATGTGGAAATAATAATAATAATAATAATAATAAGTCCATGAACAATTATGCCAATTAGCCACTCACTTCCTGGGTTAACTCTGACCACATTTCCCATCATACACTGATTACACACACCTGCACTTCATTTACACACACATATAAGCCTCTTCCACACACCACTTCTCCACATTTTCTCCACATGTGTTCCACACAACACATTTTGCTGTGAGAACCTGCCTTTACTGCCGCATACGCGTGCGAGAGGGTGACCAGAAGTCCCGAAAATTCGGGACAGTCCCGAAATCTAAGCTGTTGTCCCGAATCCCCAAATCGGCCTTAATTGTCCCGAAAATTATACTAAAGCAAAATCTTGATATAAAATGTCTTATAATAAAACATTAAAAATCATTCGTGGAAGTGGAGTTGTCCTGCAGCCGCAGCCGCGAGTACAGTGAATGTGCAGGCAGCCAGTCAACTTTTGTTTTTTAAGCGTGTCAATTTCGCTCTTGACGCGCAAATGGATTCAAATGGATATTCGCGTCTGGTTTGAAGGCAGCATTAAAGGAGTGAGTGATTTGTCACGTCACTGCGTGCAATAAAATACTTCGGCCGGGCCTTAATGTCTGATGTCGGGTTTCACTTGAAGCAAATCATCTGCACAATTATTTAGTTTTCCTATTTAATGACCGACAATTTAGTTTTAATAATAATTTTGGCATAAGGCTTATTAGCGTTAGGCTATAGCCTGAAAGGTCTGCTTTAGCCTGTGCACTGTTACAACAGTAGGCTAACACTTTCTTCTTCTTTTCCACAAAATTTGAGTTCATGATTTTAATGTTTTATTTTTATTTTATTTATTTATTTTTTTGTTGCAGACTAAAGACTAAAGACAGACTGTTGATCTTTGAAAAAAAGAAAAAAGGTTGGTTAAAAAAATATTTTGAACAAAACCAACCCCCCCCCCTCCCCCGTCCCGAATTTCAGCCAATCTCATCTGGTTACCCTAGCGTGCGATCCTGTATTTGTGTTTGTAGCTCCGGAGAATTTCTTCATTAATACTTGATTTTCTTCTTTACCACTCATTTATAAACTAGCACTTTCTATTTTTCTATCATGTGAACTTATCCTCGATACTATTCCTTATAAAGAACAATCGGATTGCTTTGATATCGCTACTTAGATCCAATTTTCCGAATCTAGGCTACTAGCCTTTAGCCCGCTAGCATTCCACGCGTGGCCCTTCGCCTATCGGCCGTCTCATTTTACACCCGTTTCACTGAAAAGATACGGGTTAGTATCCGGCATTTCAGTCCTAAATTAGTTGGGATACTGTTCATCTTTTATAATGGCGAACAAATCAGATGAGTGTCTAATGTTACCTCTGTGTGCAGGTGAGGACACATTCAAGTTCCAAAACAGGAGCTGGAACTCGTCGAGAAGCAGATCCGTGGTCTGCTGATGAAGCAAGCCGAGCTGTTGGATCGGCGTTCAAAGCTTGAAGCTCCACGCGCTGACGCTTACAAATCAGTGGTTAGTAACGTTAACTCTGTGAGTCCTTCTTCATCTACTCCGTATGCTTCTCTGCCCAGGACGACCCGAATCAGCTCGGCCTTCTTCACTCCGGCACCGTTACAACACCATGGAGCATGGATCACTGCAGCGGAGGACACAAGCCAGGACCAGAGCTGCTCTCTCCGCCCTCCCGGTCTTCGAGATCTCCACTCGGAACCGCTTCTCCTCTCTCGTCGAGCCTGGAACGCACTGACCGCCGTGATCATCGGGACATCCATGGGTCCGTCATGTCCGTGTGCTACTTCAGGTAAAGGTAATGTACGCACTTTCTGTTTCCCCTGGTGCCCGGGTTCTGATATTGCCGCTCAGGTTCCCGAGATCGTGGGCGGTGGACACGCGCATCGGAGCTGTTGTGCTGGAAGCGGGAGCGAACGACATCAGGCTGCGGCAGACCGAGGTTCTGAAGAAGGACTACATGAGCCTGATCGAGACGGTACGCACCACAGCGCCTAAAGCAACGATCATCGTGTTCTGGACCGCTTCCCACGTACAGACAAGGACAGGAAAGGTTCAGTAGACTTTTTGCACTTAATGAATGGTTAATGTTAATGTGTAATGAACAGAAACTGCTCTTTGTAAATAATTGGCATCTGTTTTGGGAGCGACCCAGACTGTATCGGGCAGACGGACTCCACCCCAGCAGAATCGGAGTGGGTGTTCTGTCGGACAACATCTCCGAGACGTTACGCACCAGATGACTGGTAAGTCAAAGTCCAAATCGCAGCCTCTGTTGTCCAAACTTAACTAATATGCATAGTGTGGAGCGTTACATAGAAACTGTGTCCATTCCTCGTTTAGTGAAGCCAAACAATAAATCTAGTGCAGGATCTAGCAAAAATCTTATTGTAATTAAACCAGAAAATCTAAATATCAGTGAACAAAAACAATTTTTAAAGCTAGGTCTTCTAAACATTAGATCGCTCACACCTAAAGCAGTTATTGTAAATGAAATGGTCACAGATAATAATTTTGATGTTCTGTGCCTTACTGAAACCTGGCTTAAACCAAATGAGTATTTTGGTCTAAATGAGTCTAGTCCACCAGGATACTGTTATAAGCATGAGCCTCGTCTGATCGGTCGCGGCGGTGGTGTTGCGACAATCTATAAAGATATTTTTAATGTTACTCAGAAAACAGGTCACAAGTTTAATTCTTTTGAAGTAATTGTGCTAAATGTTACGCTCTTAGATGTAAGAAAGAAATCCATATTATCTCTAGCCTTGGCTACTGTATATAGACCTCCAGGGCCATATGCTGAATTCCTAAAGGAGTTTGCAGACTTTCTCTCGGTTCTATTGATGAATGTCGATAAAGCAATAATTGTTGGAGATTTCAACATACACGTAGATAATACAAATGATGCTTTAGGGGCTGCGTTTACAGACTTATTAAACTCCTTTGGGGTCAAACAAAATGTCAGTGGCCCCACTCATCGTCTAAATCATACACTAGATTTAATTATATCATATGGAACCAGTCCAACTGATATAGATATTATACCGCAAAGCGATGATGTCACTGATCATTACATGGTGACTTGCATAATACGTACTGCTGAAATATGTCATGTTGCGCCACGTTATAGAAAAGGCAGAACAATCCTTCCAACCACTATAGATAGATTCTCAAATAGCTTACCTGATCTATCTAAGCTGCTAAATGAACCCAAACAAACAGATGAGTTAGAGGAAATGACTAGCAGTTTGAGCACCATTTTCACTAGTACATTAGATATTGTTGCACCAATTAGATTAAAAAAGGTTACAGAGAAAACTAAAGCACCCTGGTACAACAGTGATACGCATGCTATCAAGAGAGAAACTCGTATCTTAGAGCGTAAATGGAAACAAACTAATTTAGAGGTCTTTAGAATCGCGTGGAAAGACAGTATGTCACGTTATAAAAAGGCTCTAAAAACAGCCAGGGCTGAGCATCTCCGCAAACTAATAGAAAATAACCAAAATAATCCAAGGTTTTTATTTAACACCGTGGCTAGACTAACAAATAAACAGACATCACCAGAGCAAAATATACCGTTACAGTTTAGCAGTAATGACTTTATGAATTACTTCAATGAGAAAATAGAAAGCATCCAAAACACAATTATAAATGTACAATCCTCTATGGTGTCTTATGATTCAGCCTCAATTATGGCCCCTCTAGAACAACTACACTGCTTTACAACGATAGGACGGGAAGAGCTAAATAAACTTATCATTGCTTCTAAACCAACAACATGTTTATTAGATCCAATACCCACTAAACTACTGAAAGAAGTGTTACCTGTAGTGGAAGAGCCTCTCCTCAATATTATTAACTCGTCTTTATCTTTAGGTCATGTTCCAAAAATATTCAAGCTGGCAGTAATAAAACCTCTCATTAAGAAACCGCAATTAGATCCAAATAACTTAGCAAATTACAGACCCATTTCAAATCTTCCATTTATGTCAAAAATACTAGAAAAAGTTGTGTCCGCTCAATTGTGCTCTTTTTTGCAAGAAAATGATATCTATGAAAAATTCCAGTCAGGATTCAGACCGCATCATAGTACAGAAACTGCGCTAGTTAAAATTACAAATGATTTACTTCTAGCTTCTGACCAAGGCTGTATCTCAATACTAGTCCTACTTGATCTTAGCGCTGCGTTCGACACTATAGATCATAAAATACTCTTGGATCGACTACAAAACTACACTGGTGTTCAGGGACAGGCATTAAGCTGGTTTAGATCATACTTATCGGACCGTTCTCATTTTGTTTGTTTAAATGGGGAAAAATCAAAGATAACGCCAGTAGACTATGGAGTACCGCAAGGATCGGTTTTAGGCCCTCTGCTATTCTCAATATATATGCTGCCACTTGGTAATATTATAAGAAAACATGGAATTAACTTCCACTGTTATGCTGATGATACTCAATTATATATTTCATCAAGACCAGACGAAAACACTAACTCATCTAAATTGACCGAGTGTCTCAAAGATATAAAATGCTGGATGACGTGGAATTTCCTGCTATTAAATTCAGATAAAACGGAGGTATTACTTATTGGTCCAAAAAACTACTCACAAAACCTCTTACAATACAACTTTAATATAGATGGATGTCCTGTTACTTTATCCACTACAGTAAAAAAAGACCTGGGTGTTATACTAGACCGCAACTTGTCTTTCGAAAATCATATTTCATATGTTACAAGAACAGCCTTTTTCCACCTTCGAAACATTGCTAAGCTACGTAACATGCTATCTGTTTCTGATGCAGAAAAGTTAGTTCATGCATTTATGACCTCGAGACTAGATTACTGTAATGCTTTATTAGCCGGTTGTCCTGCATCCTCAATAAACAAGCTACAGTTAGTCCAAAATGCAGCCGCTAGAGTTCTTACTAGGTCAAGAAAATACGATCATATTACACCGATTTTATCATCTCTACACTGGTTACCTATTAAGTTCCGTATCAACTACAAAATACTACTACTGACCTATAAAGCCCTAAATGGTTTAGCTCCAATGTACTTAACGGACCTTCTTTCGCCCTACAATCCACCGCGTTCTTTAAGATCACTAAATTCAAGGCTTCTGGTCATTCCTAGGATATCTAAGTCCACTAAAGGAGGGAGGGCGTTCTCGCATTTAGCTCCAAAACTCTGGAATAGCCTTCCCGATACGGTACGAGGCTCTGACTCGCTGACACAGTTTAAAACTAGACTAAAGACGCATCTCTTCAGTCAAGCATTCACATAATGCTTACCTTTTAGTCCTCTGTTATGCCATACAGAACCGTTCGCCGCTGAAACTGCTTAAACGCACCAGTGGGGCTCGACAGCCTTTTAGACAAACGGGTCGACACGTTCGGCACGTATGGTTGGCTTGCGGAGAGTTTGTGAGATAGTGATTTTCTAACACCGACTCTTGTATAATGGAAATCATTCTGAACATCAGCTATGCTAATTATTTTCCATCTGCCTTTCTGCTGTTATCTCGGGACGTTTGTCCTGAGAAAAATGGCGTTCGTCAGGTCCAGTTTGTATCTCAGCCTCTCACGGGGATCTCAGATGCCCCAACGCCTGTGAAGAGACGACTCAACGCTGGCGATATGTTATGACTCCGTATTATATATAAACAATATTTATATTTAATATTTATATAAAAACAATATGAATGTAAGCCAGAGGAGAACTGGCCCCGACTGAGCCTGGGTTCTCCCAAGGTTTTTTCTCCATCCAATCTGATGGAGTTTTGGTTCCTTGCCACTGTCGCCTTTATTTGCCTTGCTTTTGGCTTGCTTAGTTGGGTTTATTTAACATTTAACAATATTATTTATCTGTGTTGTACTACTGTCATGTTATCACTGTGAAGCTGCTTTGATACAATCTGTATTGTGAAAAGCGCTATATAAATAAATGTGACTTGACTTGACTTCTCTGTAAAGCCTTGACTTTCCTGGCTGTCATTTAGAGCGTTTATCACTGTGGATTGTTTGTTGCCTTGACCTTGGACTGTGTACCCTGTTTCTGAGTGTTCTCAGCCTACCTCGACTTGGATTGTTACTGGACATTGCTTCTTGCCACCTGCCCAGACTATTGCTTGTTATCTGGTTTGTCTCTGCCTTTCACCATTGACCTGTTTGCTGGTGTTGATCCCTGCTTCTCTGACTACTCTAATAAAAGCTGCATATGGATCCCCTTGTGTCTGCTGAATCATAACAAATTACATATAACATATAATATATATAAGAAGAAGAGAAAACGAAAGACATACAAGACATCCCTCAATCTGGGGCTCCACGCAAGATCTCATCCCGTGGGGTCAAAAGGATCATGAGAACGGTGAGCAAAAATCCCAGAACTACACGGAGTGACCTGATGAATGACCTGCAGAGAGCTGGGACCAAAGTAACAAAGGCTACCATAAGTAACACACTACACCGAGAGGGACTCAAATCCTGCAGTGCCAGGCGGTGTCCCCCTGCTTAAGCCAGTACAAGTCCAGGCCCGTCTGAAGTTTGCCAGAGAGCATTTGGATGATCCAGATGAGGATTGGGAGAATATCATGTGGTCAGATGAAACCAAAATAGAACTTTTTGGTAAAAACTCAACTCGTCTGGTTTGAAGGAAGAAGAATGCAGAGTTGCATCCCAAAAACACCATACCTACTGTGAAGCATGGGGAGGAAACATCATGCTTTGGGGCTGTTTTTCTGCAAATGGGACCGGAAAACTGATCCGTGTTGAGGGAATAATGAATGAGGCCATGTATCATGAGATGTTAAGCCAAAACGTCCTTCCATCAGTCAGAGCCTTGAAGATGAAACGTGGCTGGATCTTCCAGCATCACAGTGATCCCAAACACACTGCCTGGGCAACGAACGATTTCGTTGAAAAACAATTCAAGGTCCTGGAGTGACCTAGCCAGTCTCCAGACCTCAACCTCACAGAAAATTTGTGGAAAGAGTTGAAAGTCTGTGTTGCCCAGCGACAGCCCCGAAACATCACTGCTATCTAACATTCTAACTTGCACAGTCAATAGCTGACTAAATATTTTTGGCCCAACTGTATATACCATCTCAACATTAATTATTAATCTTGCTGTGGTTTTCAACTGGTAAATTGTTTGTGAAAATTTTTATCAGAATATCAACTTGCCTAATAAATATACATGCATTGTAAATAAGTTCATTTCTAGTGGTTCATACTGTATCTACCTCTGACAACAGCCAATCACGTTGGTGAATTGGAAAATTGGCAAACTGCAATTCCTTTCTTGTCAGGAAGGGATAACAGTTCCATCAATGGGACAACAAGAGATACAACCAAATTTGGAGTCTCCAACCTGTGTGGAAATTCTAACAGACACAACAAGCAACAAGTGTAAGCACTTCAAAGTTCCTCCATCAGGTTGTTCAAGATTGTTAAGGAACCTTTTGCACCACTAGTCAGCCTGACTTATACCAAAATACCTTCGTTTGTTGGGTTTCACTCAATAAGGAACTTCTCTGCCCGCTTTCCTCCCGCACATTCGAGGTTCAGCACTTGAGCATGCAAATTTAATTCCAAGGTCCCTGAAAACTGTTTATATTGTCAGTATATTGCTTTCCAAATTTGCTTTAGAGATTGTATAGCTGATCATGCCACTTAATAACAAATAATCTTTCTGCTGATGAGGAATAAGTTCTTCGCCTTATTGGTTTCTTTGAAATAATCTGTTTATCTTTCCATAAGATAATAAAAATCTGCAATAGCAACATCCAACCCGACTAGTATTTATCCATCATATGCACTTTAGTGCCATATCAATTTAGTGTATTCATTTAGTAAATGTGTTAGATAGTAATTGTTTTAGATCTTGTATGTACTTTTGTTAATAAAAAAATGTCATTGCATATCATGTCTGCCTTGTGGTGATACACAGTCAAAAGTTACACAACATCTAACAAATCCTTCAGATTGGTCAGCTGACAAACCCTCTCTAGAGTACACCATTTTATTGATTGAACAAGGCTCTTGCATTGTTCCTATAGTGTCAAGGGTCATCTAACACTTCAAGTGACGTGTGACCTACATTATTTGGTGCCTTGTCTCATGATCTCTCCATAAATAGCATACTTGTGAAAATTTCAGTGATTTTTATGGTGTAATTCAGTGTTATATAAAGGGTAATCGAGACAGAAAAGGGCATTGTTAATTATCTAATTATGTGTCATCTTACCAGCTCACATTAAAGTTATCATGTTCATGTGACACTATGGATGAGGTCATCATTGACCTAGAAACCTTCTAGAATCACCAATTACCAGAAATGGCTTTGATGCTGGAACAGCACAACAAAATAAAGACCTTAATAGTGTTTTGAGGTGAGCTAAAAGACTCACGCCTTTGATTTTATTCTGTTGGTGATAAGTCTACAACAAGACAACACGAATTTGCAGATTGCAATCCTATAAAAAGAGTCATTAAACTTGGCTTTGGACATCTAATGCAAATGTGTTCAAAAAGGTTTAAAAAAGCCTTATTCTGGCCATATTTAAGGCATGTAGGTTTTGTGGACAATGCATTTAATAAAATGCATTTTATTTTTGGTGAAAAAAAGGATGCATGTACCATATACTATATCAAAGAGTATAGAAAAAAAATAGTTTACTTAGAATTAGAAATGTACTATATAATATGTTTAAAGGGGTGATGAACTGAGAAATAAAATTTTCCTTGAGCTTTGGACATCTAAGAGGTCATCATATTATAAGAATATCCTGTAAGTTTCAGAACTGAAAATGACCTTGTTAGTCCAATATGACACCAGCCTCAACAAACGCTTCGTTTTTGAAAGCGTGGAAGTATGACGTCAAAGACGAAGAAACCCCACCCGCTCATCAACGCCTACTTCAACACGGCCGGTTTAGCCCCGCCCACCGATTCACGCATTCATGCATAGGTAAACAAAAGCATACCTCGTGATGACACACACCGGAGCGAGCTACCAGCAATAAACATTCCGTTGACAAAATGTTATGCCGTGCCTGGCTGTGAAAGAAGACAGTTGCTGCATAAGCTTCCTCTGGATTCCAATATTAGGAATGCCTGGTTAAAATTTGTTTTTAATGACGTTCCAGCAGATGAGTGTAAAACATTATCCGTATGTTCGCTTCATTTCACCGATGATTGTTTTGTCAACAATTCAAGACTGGATTTGCAGACCGATTAAGAGAAAAGAACGGTGATGTGCCGTCTATATTGGATCTGACAGGAATTGTGCAACACACGGACTCTGGGTCGAACATGAATGGGCGAATCATTCCGGTTGCCATTTGACAACATTGGACGTTTTCCCCACGTGCACCGATGGGTGAGTTAAACTCATTATAATATAAGAGGGAGAAATGAAGACGACACAGATATGCATTTTGTGTATGACCTAGAAGTATTTATTCAGCGATCGGCGGTTAAAATTAATCTGTACGGAACATTGTTGTACGGAACATGATTAGTCTACGTTACCTTCTATATTGGATCCAACAGGAGTGGTGCAACACACTTATGTCAGTAATATTTTTATTTTAGAAATAATAATCTACTCGGCTAGCATTGCATTGTTACAGATTGTTTGATATCTAATAATTATGTGTCTACAAGCATTCGTTGTATTCGAGGCATGGACGTCAGTTTCGTTTGAAATGTACAGGGGACAGAGACGTATTCGGATGGGCATTTTCAAAAGTGCTGGGTACAATGATGCATTCATTCTTTTTCTCTTTCAAGTAGATCATGTTTTGAAAGACGATGTGCTGTAGCTTCCTGACGTACATAAATAAAAATAAGCACAATGTCCTAGTATAGTGAGTATACACTGTATATACGCCCTTTATTGCATGTGTACAGTGATGGTCTAGAGGTAGATTTTTTGTCTAGCGTGTCGGGACTCGGGAGGTTTAAGGTTCTAATCCGCACTCGTATAGTTTTTTTTTCTCCTCATCAAAACCAATAATGTTTATCAGTGGTTAAATTGATATAATATTTATCAGTGGTTGTATATGTTTTGATGAGGGAAAAAGATATACGAGAGCGGATTAGAACCCATGAGAAACAGGGACACGTTGGTTTGTGTGCATTTTGATTTGTGATTTCACCGGAATGAATCTCCGCAACGGATTGAAGCGCGTTTCCGAGAGAAGACAACACATTTCAGTGCTAGATCGCCTGTTATTTAACAAACAAATGAAACGGAATGCTGTTAACTGGAGATGTTTTATTTGTATTGGTACAAATCTGTGCCGCAAGATGTTTCAAAAGTGGTGGGGACAAAATCGACCCTGGCAAAAAGTGGTGGGGACATGTCCCAACCGTCCCTCCCGTAAATTACGCCTATGATTCGAGGTGCTGTTGGTTCATTGTCCTGCGATTCGGGATCAGACTCTGGGTCGAACATGTATGGGCGAATCATTCCGGTTGCCATTTTACAACAGTGGTTTTCAAAACAAACTCCCCCACGTGCACCGACCGAAACCAACGACAGAGTTGAAGCTCATTATAATATGCAAAACTGTTATCCACTCACAGCAGTGGGCGTTTACTTCCTAGTCTTCAATGTGAAACGCCCATAAAATCCGAGCATTTTTCAAGTAGGCTGAAAACTAGGGAAGAAAATAGCCCATAACTTATTCATTTTTATATTTTTGAATGTAAAAACCAAGCGAACGTCATAAGTTGACCTCAGACAACAAAACAAAAACATTTAAAAAGCCAGTTCATGACCCCTTTAATGCTTATCAGAATATTAGCTACGTCAAGCAATATGCAATGACCAGCAGCCATATCACCCTGTAGCCCAAGACTGGTTGCTCACTAAAGCTAAGCAGGGCTGAGCCTGGTTATTGCCTGGATGGAGACCTCCTGAGAAAACCAGGTTGCTGCTGGAAGAGGTGTTAGTGAGGCCGGTAGGGGGCAGTCATCCTGTGTGGTCTGTGTGGGTCCTAATGCCCCAGTATAGTAATGGGGACACTACTGTATACTGTCAAAGAGCACCGTCCTTCGGATGATGTGATCGGCAGCCATAGAGACAGAGTGATGAAGCCAATTGGTATATATATATATATATATATATAGAAGAGTTCAGATGCAAAAGCCTCTAAATGCCATTTGAAATTTTCTTCTAAAATGATCATTTTTATCAAGCTTGTATATTAAAGTTCAGTAATTTCACTTAAATGGCAATGAAGATTACCTATTAATTGTCATTTAAGTGAAATTACTGAACTTAAATATACAAGCTTGATAAAAATGGTCATTTATAAGAAAATTTCAAATGGCATTTAGAGGCTTTTGCATCTGAACTCTATATATATATATACATATATATATATATATATATATATATATATATATATATATATATATATATATATATATATATATATATATATATATATATACCAATTGGCTTCATCACCAGAATGGCCAGAACACCCACCACACTCCAGCTTACTCCTCTCACTCAGTAAGCTGGAGTGTGGTGGCGTTCTAGCGCACTATGTCTGCCGTCGCATCATCCAGGTGGATGTTGCACATTGGTGGTGGTTGAGGAGATTTCCCCTTCTATGTAAAGCACTTTGAGTGCAGAGAAAAGTGCTGTATAAAATAAATTTATTATTATTATTATTAAATGTTAATGTCAAGATCTGTTGGAATCAGAGGTGAGTTTCGTCTCTTCTGTGCTTCACATGAGGAGCATTACTGAGCAGTGAACATTACATTAACTGTCGCCTAGTGGTTTTAAGGTCATAATTGTTATAGGTTCAGTTCAGCTTTCCAATCTCATAAACATAAAAGAACTAGAAGTAAAAGAATCCAAGGCAAGCAAGATTTTTTTTTTTTTTGCACTGTAAAGACAAACCCTTCGGAGACTCTAATGGTGGTACTCAGCTTTATTAAGATAAAACTAGATTTGAGAAGAGAGTCACGTGAAGGTGGCACAAAGGAAAAGAAAAAGTCATGTTTCAGCTGTTTACTAATTCATGTGACCTAACAACTTCTGCTAAGCCCACAGTAAGCTTCACTTCGCTATGTGTACAGCCAAACAACAAAGTCCTTCAAAGTGTATTCATTTTTGATTGATTTCTACGTGGCATTTTTGATTACCTATTTGTTATAATAAAAAAGAAGAGTATTTTATTGTGTCTAATTGGCCTTAATTCATCTGTGTTCGGGCTTCCCACGGACGTTGTACTTCGTCAACAATGGATACAATTTATATTTGATTATGTTCCTGAAAATGACGATTGCAATTTAGCTCTCTGTGCTGCGCATTTATGGAAGACAGCTTCCAAAATCTCCACAAATTTAACACCAGATTCAACAAGAAACTGTTACTAAAACATGAAGCAGTTCCAACTTTAAAACCAGAGGCAGCAGATGTTGGGCCACAACCTGTAAGTAGGCTAAGACTTCATCATTTTAAATGTATTTGCATGTATAATTTCAGATGTAATGTTTTAGTTTTATCAAATAAAAAATGGCAAATTTATCAAATGCTAGCGCTGGCTTTATAGCCACTAGGCTATTAGTTATGCCATTTTGTGGTACCACAAACACGTACAAACATTTTGGACATGAATTTTGTATATGTACTAATGTTGTAAATATATTTTTCATGTATATATACTTTATGGTGTTATTTTTCAATTTGATCAAGAAAGTAAACCAGTGCTAATGCTGTTTGTGTATAGCCAGTAAGTTTGATGTTTTGTGTAAGACAAACGTGTATACATTTGTAAAAAATATAGGCAAATTACCATTCAGAAACGTTTAGTAAGAGTGTGGTTAGGTTCTGCTTGCCTGTCTTCATTGCCGCTTTCTGGGTCTGATTCTGGCTCATACTGATACTGCAGTATCGACACCATTATTTACATTTGACATGAACAACACATGCAACTTCGCCCATAAAGGTAATGGGGCCGTGATTTTCCGGACAACGTGCACTACATTTTAGCCAATCACAACACACCGGCCCAAACTAACCAATCTGAGCCCACTGCCTGTTTCTGAGGGAGTGGTTTCATAGACTCAGGAAGTCAACCGGTCGTTCAAATGACAGAAGAGAAAGCGACTTACAATAAAGGTAAAATTTTATCAAAAATAAGTAGGGCTGTAATCAACCAAAGAAATCCTTAGTCGACCAAGGTCTTGTCCTGTGCGACGATTAGTCGACTAAAAAAAAAAAACGGATGTTTTGATTGAACATTTTTTAAACAATTGTCATAGAGCATTTATAAAACAACAACGAAAAAACATCGAAAATAAATAAAACTATAATAATTATACAATTCTTTGAAAATTAAGTGATTTTTTTAACTGCAAGTGAGGAGCTCTGTCCTTGGTCTATTGACAGTCACAATCGCGCACCTGATCACACCACACGCTACAAAATAATATAACTGCTATAGCTGCCACATAATGAAAAACCTAAAAAAGCTCTCGTTTATACATGCTGTATTCTTCTTTACTTACAAAGCTATGGGTTAACTTTTGTCCAGCCGATCTGTTAGGCGTTTTAAAACAACAGACAAAATAGCCTAAAAAACAATCTGAAATCAAAGCTCTGTTGTAAGATAGCATATACGTTTAATTTCGTTTTGTTACATTATTTAGGCTACTTTCAAATGAGTCAAGTGTACAAATAAAAACCTATTAAGAAAACAATCGATTGAGTCAGTATGATAAAGCCGTTAAAAGAGCTGCTCACGTCTTTTGCGCGCTCAAGTTTGATTTCAAATAGGCACGCGATGTGCGCGCTCATAATGGAGCAACGCGGTCGCCACCGTCGCCTACCTCCACAAAAATGTAGCCAGACAAAAGATTTAGATTTCTTGGACATTCTGTCGACTAAAGTAGCGTGAACTGAATGAATACAGCAAAACTACCTACCGGTACATCCCTTATTGAGCGCGAGCAGCAGCACAGCCAGCCATGCGGTTCCCGAGTGTGTTATGTGTGTGCGCTAAACTGTGGCGCAGGTACAAGAAATAGCCTAAATTAAAGCATTTAAAGATGGGGATAAAACATAGGCTAATTATATTTAGAATACAGTAATAAATAACTGCTTTATAAAGGAATAAATATCAAGGAGTAAATCATTGAAAATGTATTTCTATTGGCAAAAAAAAAATAATAATAATGCGACTGGTCAACCAATAAGAATTTCAGTCGACCAAGACGGCATCGACTGATTAGTCGACTAAACGACTAAAGTGGACAGCCCTAAAAATAAGACTTTTTAAAAAAAGAAAAACCACGAATACATGTTATATTGCACCCCATAAACACAATCATGCAAAGAAAAAAAGCAGTAAACCACCCCTTGAATTAAAAATAATTAGCATTTCATGTGTATTGAAATATCTTGTTAGTGAGCATTAGAAAGTTTCATCCTTGTCGAGTGTCTGAACTATTTCTCTCCATATATGAACGAATTGAAATTAATTTTGTCCTTGTGTAAACAAGAGTTGCGGGAATCTCTGAATTAAATGTCTAGCATCTCTCAGAGAACAGTTTTGAGGCTAAATGCATACATAAACAGAATGTAATTGTGTGTTGGTGTCAAGGCTAATATGGTTACAGTTGTATTAGTTGTATAACTATATTATCTGTATAGTTACCATTCTTGGTGTGAACGAGCATTTATTGGGGACAACAGGTCAGGGTAACTGAGAAACAACAGCACTGTGCTGTGATGTCAGAGAGCTGCACTGTGGCACTGATCCAGACAGAGCCTTTTCTATTTAACCATTTTAACAAATGAGTGATACAGAGAGAAAGAGAGAGAGAGATATAGAAAAACTCCAGAAAACTCCAATCACACCATTAAACCAAACTTCCAAAATCTGGTGTTACTCTGACTTGGATCTAGACAGATGGGAAATTCATTCCCTTCAACCTAATTAATCATCTCTCAGATTACTTATTGATTTATCCTATTCAGGGTGATTTATTTGAACCGATCCATTCAGCCAGAGATAGGACGTTAACACAGATACACTTAATGCAACTGTAAAAAGTCTGTATGAGTAATCATTGCAAAGGCTGTGCTGATGCTGGAGATACAGATGTAGATTGCTGGCTCAGAGGATGCTGTTTGACATGGCCATGAGCCAGCGACTGAAGGTTTCCAGCAGTCAGACATGCTCTACAACAAGAATGACCTTCAGGATCAGAAAAGCACTTAACCTAAACTCGCTCCAGGGAGCCTTCTCTGTAATGGATTATTACATATAAATTAAGATGAAAATGAGTGCTAAATTATTCATTTTGTTTACCAGTGTTTTAAATGCATGTGTATTGAATCACACCTATGATATTGTTGTCGCTAACCAAGGTCATGAGTTTGAGCTACAGAAACTCACTTGGAACTGAAACGATAGGATTTCTTAAACCATGCTTCCAAATGCAATATTTTCTTGTGTTCCTGAGGGGGAGGGGGGTTGGAATAATAAGTAAGGCTGAGAACATGAAGCCATATTTTTTTTAATAAACCATGCCATTAAAATTGAGATTTTGAGAAAAAGCTGATTTGAAACGAAATGGATTGTGAAAAGCACTATACAAATAAATGTGAATTGAATTCTGAGGCCAAACGATTTCTTTATGTAAATTTGATCATAAACTTCACATGTTGTAACACTCAAATCCCATACACATTCAAAAACTGAGCCTGAAGAAGCGATACAGCAACTTTGATGTTATGCATCATAATAAAAGTTCAGATTTATCTACATGATGTGGGAGGATTTTGAGAGATTAAAAACGCTGATGGTTTGCATCTCACCCCCATCTGATCAGGCCCCTAGAATTGTTACTTTACTCCTGTTAAAGGAAGAAGAATTGTTATACTTCACTATGCTAAAAGTAAATCTTAAAAAAAGTTATTAAGTCTTGTGGGCAGTACTCTTATGCATTGTACTGTATTTAACCGTAGCATTTACACTATACAGTCACGCAGATCAAGATGACTGTTACAACTTTAAGTTAAACTTTATGCTCGTATTGCAGTAAGTTGTGTACAGAATTTAAATCAATTTCTGCTAATAATACCAGTATATGGTATGCTCATGTTTAATATTTCCTTCAAAATCACATATACAAAACGTCTCTGGTTACGTATGTAACCTTAGTTCCCTTTCGTAGTCACTCCGAGTTACGTCGGATGACGGAGAATGGGGTTTCGCATAGAAAGCCAATCCTCTTTCGAGTATTAAAAAACTAGCCAATGGCGTGAAAATGCCATGGGTCTGCGGAATTTGCATAGCGTATCTCCGCCCCACCTCGTGTGTATAAAAAGAGGAAGCGGACGCAACCGCAGTTTTCGCTTCGGAGCCAAGAGAACCTCTTCACTCCACAAGCCACTGAGTTATTCTCTTCGAGACGAGCGTCCTCTCCAGTGTTGGTGTGACGGTGGTACCCAGCGAGATTCTGCATTGCCTGCGATCTGTGCAGTGGTCTGCCAGACTTTGCGCTTCACCCTGGTCGCCTCAGCGCTGCAGAGTGAATTTCCTCCTCTCTCTAAAAGAGCTGCACATGGCGCGTCTTTTTCAAGATGCCTCGCCCGTGTTCTTCTGGTTGCGGTCGTTTCCTCTCCTCTTCTGATGGGCATGAGCACTGCTTTGTGTGTCTGGGCTTTGAACACGCAAAGGCAGCGCTTGTGGATGATTCATGTTCTTTTTGTCCCCGCCTCCGTTACCCGAACGGCTTCCTCTTCGAGGGGGAGCTCTTCGGTTCGCGGACAGGGTGATCTGATGGTCACGGTGTGGAACAAAGCCCAGACGCTTGTTCCTCGGGTCACACCCCCGTCCACTGTGTTGCAACCCGCGAGTGCTGGGGTGATTAAGACGAGTGCTTCTTCGCAGATGCTGTCTGTTTCATTCGGGGCTCCAGAGGAGGATGCGATGTCAATCGCAGCGTCACAAGGTGGGCTAGACTCCTTGGGAAGTTAGGATGCGGCTGCGTCGCCTACTTCGGGGAGTGCCAGCGTTGCCCGTGTCTGATCCCGAGATGACGGCCATGCTTTCTCGGGCCACCGTGAGCATCGAGCTACAGTGAAATCCTCCGCACTGTCCTGATCAATCGCGGATGGATGATTGGTTTCTGGGCAAGGCTGCCGCTTCACGGCCACAGCCGACCCCAATTCCTTTCTTCCCCGAGCTGCATGGGGAGCTGACGAAGACATGGAAGGCTCCTTTGACCTCCCGGAAGTGCTCGTCAGTCTCCCCCGCCTCTCCCCTTCGACGGCGCGCCCGCCCGTGGGTACACTGGGATTTCCCCGGTGGAGTGCTCTGTGGCGATGCAACTGTGTCCCCAGAGCGCCTCCTCTCATGGTACTCCTAAGCACCCATCCAAGGCCTGTAGGTTCTCATCATCTATGGTGGTGAGGTCCTATAGAGCAGGTGGACAGCGGCGGGACAGGAGGGCACTGCATGCGACTGAGCACCTTGCAGGTTTTTCAGGCAAAGCTGCTCAGAGATATGCACGAGGGCGGGACTGAACCAGGGGCGTTCAAATGAACGGCGCACTTCCACTGACCTTTTGCTGTTCAGTACGTCTGGCCCTGTACCGCTTTCAGGCACTGCTCAGGGGTCAACACGTACTTGTCCGTTCAGACAATACTGCAACAGTAGCGTACATCAACCGTCAGGGTGGTCTACGCTCACGGCGGATGTCGCAACTCACACGCCACCTCCTATTATGGAGTCAGAAGCACCTGAGGTCCCTATTTACATTCCAGGAGACCGGAACCTGGCAGCCGACGAGCTGTCACGGGTCCGTCCAATCTCCGGCGAATGGCGACTCCATCCCCGGTCGGTCCAGCAGATTTGGGACCAGTTCGGGGAGGCGCAGATAGACCTGTTTGCCTCCCACGACTCATCCCATTGCTCCCTGGTCTACTCTCTGACCGAGGGCACCCTCGGCACAGACGCTCTGGTGCACAGCTGGCCGCGGGGTCTAAGCAAGTATGCGTTTCCCCAGTGAGCCTTCTCACACGGACTCTGTGCAAGATCAAGGAGGACAAGGAGCAGGTCTTGTTGGTAGCCCCGTATTGCCCCACCAAGACCTGGTTCTCCGAACTGGTACTCCTCGCGACAGCACCTCCTCTGCCAATCCCTCTGAGACAGGATCTCCTCTCTCAGAGACGGGGCACACTGTGGCACCCTTGTGCCGACCTGTGAAGGCTACACATGTGGCTCCTGGATGGGACGAGGCAGGTTTGAGTACCCTGCCACCTGCGGTGGCGGCTACCATCACTTCCGCGAGAGCGTCGACCACCAGACATGTCTATGCGTTGAATTGGAACCTCTTCGTCAACTGGTGCTCTTCTCGCCGAGAAGATCCCTGGAGATGCTCGATCAGTGTCGTGCTTTCCTTCCTGCAAGAAGGGTTGGAGCGAAGGCTGTCTCCCTCCACCCTGAAAGTCTATGTGGCTGCTATTGCCGCTTTTCATGAAGCAGTTGAAGGTAGGTCTTTGGGAAAGCACGACCTGATCATCAGGTTCCTGAGGGGAGCGAGGAGACTGAATCCGCCTCGTCCTCCCCTCCGAACCCCTTGGGATCTCTCGGTGGTTCTAAGTGCCCTGCAGAGACCTCCCTTCAAGCCTCTGCAATCAGTTGAAATTAAATTCCTGCCAATGAAGACAGCGCTCCTGGTTGCACTGGCCTCCATCAAGAGGGTGGGGGACCTGCACGCATTCTCCATTGACAAAGCGTGCCTGAAATTCGGGGCTGGCCTATTCTCACGTGATCTTAAGACCCCGGCCTGGATATGTGCCCAAGGTTTCTCTACCACTCCCTTCCGGGATCAGGTGGTGAACCTGCAAATGCCGCCCCTGGAGGAGGCAGACCCAGCCTTGGCACTGCTCTGTCCTGTACGTGCCCTCCGGGCTTACGTGGACAGAATGCGGTGTTTCAGGACCTCAGACCAGCTCTTTGTCTGTTATGGTGGGAGCCAGAAGGGAAGGGCTCTCTCAAAGCAATGGCTGTCTCACTGGTTAGTGGACGCTATAGCTTTGGCTTACCAGCAGCAAGGCCGACCGTGCCCCCTTGGTGTGGCGGCCCATTCCACCCATTGACGGCCCATGTTGCTCCCCATTCCACTCCACCGACTGGATAAGTGCGAAATCTCCTCAGCTGAGTCCTCCAGCACTGTTGACGCTGGAGCCAGTGTCTGTCACTTGTACGTCGGCTAGGTGCCTCCGTGTGCATGGTTCCTGTTGTAACCTCCACATGTGTAATGTCCACTGTAAGCCTCTCTGAGCATGTGTCTTCCCTCGGCAAGCCACCTTGCCACCCCTGGAGTTAAAGTTAGCCACCCTACGGGTTGGTGACTCCAGTTCCTCCATATGAAGCCCCCGTATGGCATGTGTATTCTTAAGTCCTCCCTACGGGTAGGCATGCTGCGGCATATTCCCCTGGGATATGCTCCCCAGTGTACTTGGTATTCGTGTGATAAGTAGAACTCCTCGTCAGTAAGTGCGACAGGGACTCAGACTTTCGCAGGGCACTGGAAGACAGCTGTGAAGGTGGCGTGATTACACAGGGGACTCCCATTCTCCATCATCCGACGTAACTCGGAGTGACTACGAAAGGGAGCGTCTCGGTTACGTATGTAACCCTTGTTCCCTGAGTAGGGAACGGAAACGTCACGTCTCCCTGTGACTTCCGCTGTACCACTGGGTAGACGCCTGAGTTCAGTCTCGGCTCCTCAGCGAAGACATACTGTGGTTGCACCCAGGGCGAGACCCCCTTCGAGCGTAAAATTTGTACCGATTTTCCCATGGCTGTCGTTGCTATAGAACCATGCACTCATTACACTGCGCTCTCCACAACGACAAAGAAGTTTTAGTAGCTAATGTAATTCCACCACAGAAAAACGCTTGCTGTAGTTCTGCTAAAAGATTTATTTAAGGAGAAGAGAAAAAACACCCAAGTGTTTGGGTGCACGACTGCACATGCACTCCCATTACTGAAAAGTTTGAGCGCACTTCCCGTGAGCGCATAATGAGCGCGCTTCCGTGCACCTATTTGCAACACAGAGGATTTGAAATAACGACCTCGAGCGCGCAAAAGACGTGATACGTGAACTAATCAGGAGATCCCCTTGACATCGCTTCTGCGCACGGCACCTTCTCAGCAAGCAGGGCGCTATTGCCAATAATTGAATCGAAATGATAAAAAATAGAAAAACTTCGCAGCACATAGGATTTTTTTATCTGCTCCAATTCGTGCCCCCCATGTGACATGAAGAAATGCCGCCGCAGGGCGACTGCCCGGTTCCGCCCTGTGCCTAGAACCGCTACTGGAAATGCGTACAGGGGTGACCTCGGCCACTCCTGTTCCATCTCGTTCCAACCCCAGAGGGGCTGGAGGACTTAGGGAAAACCACAGTGGACAGTGTGATGTTTCCCTGGAAGCAAATAGAGTCTACCTCGGCACGACCGAAATGAACGACCGTGGCCAGGGATGAACACACTTTCTGAACTGCTGTTCGCCATCATTATATAGTCTCTTTTTATAGTTTTTTTTTATGTATGTGAAAAACTCCTGTCTAGATAATACTAAGGGCAGAAAAAACACTTTGAGACACAGACTGATATATATTTCACACATAGAGCACTTGCTGAAGACTCAGAAGCTGGCGTGCTTGTGTTTTTGGGGTGCTTTATAGTTTCCTGGTCTGACATCGCCCACCTGACGTTCCACCTCGCCCACCTGACGTTCCACCTCGCCATTGGACTGATTTCACACGTGCTTTCTGATGCACTTGTGCAACAACGTTCCCATAGCGTTTACACACAGCTCGAAGTTCCCTGATAGGGAACCTATATTGTCATGTGAAGGAAGCAGGTGAAAATTACGTAGTATTAAATGTATTAAAATTATGATTAAAGGACAAGTTCGGTATTTTACACTTAAAGCCCTGTTTTAAGATAATTTCTGATGAAATAGAACGGTTAAGATTGAAATTTGGACACATGCTGCTGGCCCGAGAATTTTCGGTTTCTGTGGTTGCACCCCCCACCTCGACAATGGTTGCACACTGGAACAATCCTTCAGTTTGGAACAATCCAAGTGGTCTACGGTGTTCACTGATATGCTCACACAAAAATCGCTGCAAAAGATGCTTTTCAACAGGTTTTATCATAATTTCAATGGAGTTGGACAAAAAAACTATGATAAAACCTGTTATCGAAATAATCAAAATAATAACATTTATGGGATTTTTTTTTTTCACCAACATTGCTAAAAAAATAAAAATAAAAATCCCAAAACTTATTTACAGTTTAGCCTGTTGGATATGTAGCAAATGCAAAGAAATCTTGTTTTCTCCACTCATGCCAATGTGAGGCTATATGGAGCAAGGACAACCTACATCTTGGATTTGATCCTGTTATTCATTTGAAAGTGATGTTATGAAACAAAGGATCTGAAAGATGCTAGTACTGTGGCTGCACAGATTCATGTGTAAAAAAGAAAACATTTGTCCAAATAGAACACAGATTTTAAAGTGTGATGTTTCGAGTACTGACTCACCTCTGTAGTACTGGAGAGTATATCACACTAACAAGCAACACTTTCCTGTTCATCCACCCACGACACACATGTATCATTTGCAGACCTGCCAAGCGTGTAGTATTATTTTACAAAATGTGATTCAGATTCAGAAAAAAAAGAAATGTTAAAAGCTGGTAAAAAGTATTCATGCCATTCAGTAGGACAGGAGATCAAGATTCTCCTGAGGACATGTATCTCAGAGAAATCTACAATGCTGACAGAACAAAAGAATCTCTGACATCCATCTCATAAATGCCATCACCAGCGATTTGAATGGCAATGACACTGAGTTTTAGTATCTGTCAATCTAAAATTTCCCTTTAAATGTGACCCATCGATCCAGGTTCTAAAGCACTTGTCCTTTGTTGGGTCGTGGGGATGCCAGAGGTCATCCCAGTGTCTCAGGATGTAAGATTCAGATGTGACTGAAGTGTGTCATTTTTTGGATCTCAAAATATAGTTCACTTGAAAATCTAAATTCTCATATTTACTCACCCTTCCAACCCTGTAGGACCTTCTTTCTTTCGTGGAACATAAAAGAAGATATTTTGTTCCTAGCATTCTTCAACATTTATTTTATGTTCAGCAGAAGGAAGAACACATTTCACTTGAACTATCCCTTTAAGCCAGGGTTTCCCAAGGTTTCTCAGGGTTTCCCAAGGACCCATAAGGGTTATTGATGGAACTGCAGGGGTTCATGAGATGATGAAAAGCTAATGATTAAATGATAAACATTTAAAATAAATAAATAGGGCTGTGAAATTAATTAAAATAAAATTGAAATCGTGAAATGGCTTGTCAAATCACATAAGGCATTTTGTGCACTCCATATTTCAGAGAGAAGCGGGACTGTGTTCATTTACATGCAAGCAGCTCATGATCAAGTTCACAGGAAATGCTGCTCCAAACAACCTCCATCCATTTTTGTGAACATTAGTTCTCTAACGAGAGGTTCTCTCGTATTGTGTAAGCTAGCTTACGCTACAGGAAAGATTAATCTTTTCTGAGAAGTTGAAGCCAAAAAATGATCCTTTAATTTTGTATCCATTGTCAATGCAGTTCACTGCAGCAGACCATGAGTGGGCTAGCTAGCAGCTCAATGGTTCTCTCAGGGAGAACTGCTACAGCCTATGAGGGAACTCGGTTGAACTCGTGGCCAATGAGAAGCAGACACGCTCTCATTCTGTCAGAGCACGCCAAACGGCGTGGCCCGAGTCTCATAATAGGCGAGTTTCCCGCTGTTTTCCTATTTTCATCAATTCAGTGAGGCAATACGCACCTGCTGATCTCCGAGAGGAAGCCGCATCACCGTCGAGCGTGGACAGAGTCTGAGGAAGCCAGCCGTCTTCGCTACCTTCAGCCATCCTGCCAGCTAACGCCATCCGGCAACGTATCCTTACATTTGTATTTTGATTGTGTAATTTCACAAAAGAGCAGGGAGAGTCTTTTTAAAGATGCCTCGCACACCTGTGGCTCATGCCGCTCCCCTCTCAGCGCCAGAGTCCCGCGCTGTATGAGGGACGAGCCGCTTACAGCTGTGCCGACTGCGGTTAGATTTCTTTACTTTACAAGAGAGCTAGCTCAACCACCGCACATAGCTTCACCGAAAATGGATTTATGGTGTGTTAGTCCCGCCGAGGCTGGACCTGTTCGCCACTATCACGGCCTATTATCTGCTCGCACTTTTCTGCTTGTGTCTTACTGCTGTGGCTCAGTGGTAAAACACAAAGCTTTTCGCGCCAGGGACCCGTGCTTGAGTCCAGCTCTTGCAGACAATTTAATGCAGCTCTGAGCTTGTGGCAAGCTTTCATACGTTACATAAAGCGGCCGCACTCTCCCACGCACATGCGTCAGCGGCGACATGAGAAACGAGTGTGTTTTTAGCCCGCCGAGGCCAGTTAGTACCCATCTCTCTAACGTTTCTCTTCCTCATTCTAGCGGCCGAAAATGTCTATATTGCAGCAACGAGCCTGTTATAACATGCAATAACGCCGACAGATTAAGACTGACGCCAATTCTGTTCAAGTTTAATAGGTTCCCACACCCCTGTGCTCACCAATTTTAAAACACAGCATTTCCGTGTGTAACAGAGCCCAATCTCTTAGCTGGCTATGCCGCTAGAGTGTTACCTGTAACAGATGTGCCCACGACCGTGCTCACATCTTCTTTCTGCCTGCTCTATTACACGGCCAGGTCGCGCTCATCCCAGCTTCTTCAGTCTCGTGCCCGCTTGCAGCGCTCACGCTTTCGACATGCACACGGCCCAGTGCGCGTCACAAGTGCAGCCTTTTCAGGCTGTATATTGTCTCTGCCGCTTACAGCGCTCACGCTTCTAACACACACTTGCGTGCGCGTCACTTGTGAAGCCTGTATCAGGCTAAAATGCAATCAGGCATAATTGCATAATGTCTGGCTTACGCAAAACATGCTATAAGTGTAGTATACAGTATGTGCCCACAGTTCAGTGTTCACTCCTACAAACAAACACCACACAGCCCGCTCGAGTATCAGAGTGCATAAGCATCGCCCACGAGCCTGTGTGCACGTCCCCCTCTGCCCGTCTCTTACACGGCCCATAAACTCGTCTCTGAGTGTAAGTCCCGTTGCCTTAAACATTATAGCGTGCCCACACACTGTGTCCAGCCCGCTATGTGCAACAATCAGGGCGATATAACCATTCACCCGTTAGCATCGCGCTTCTAAGCGTGGGAAGCTATTCTGGGAATCTCCCCATGGGTGCTAAGCACAATTAAATACGGCTATCTGTTACAGTTCCGTCGAGATCCTCTGAGAGATCCTCTGCACGGGGCAAAGTTTGGTCTTGTCCCAGTTGACCTGAAGCCCCAACCGGCTGAGGTGCTGTAGCACCATGTCCCTGTGACCGCACTTGAGAATGGGAACAAGGGAACAAGTGAGGGAACTCTCATGGGAACAAGGCCGCCTCCGCAACTTCCGTGAAGACGCGGGGACACAGGGTCCCGAAGGGTAGGACTTTGTACTGATATGACGGATGCATTCGAAAATGCGCTTCTGCGTGAGCATCTTGAACGGGAGACTGTGCAGGGCCCGATTCAAAACTCGCAGGTCCAGGATTGGTTGTAACCCACCGTCTTTCTTGGGTACAATGAAGTAGGGGCTGTAGAACCCACACCTCATCTCGGCAGGAGGGACCGGCTCCAATCGTGTCCTTCGTCAGCAAGACATCGACCTCATTCCACAGGACAGGGGCGTCCACTGACTGCACACAGGTGAAGTGAACGCGCCTGAACCTGGGAAGCCGGCATGTAAACTGAATTGCATAGCCGAACCGAATGGTGCAGATGAGCCATCAGGACGGGCCCGGCGAGGCGAGGCTTCTAGGTACCGACCCAACGAGTACCACCGTTGGGCGTACCCGCGCAGGGGCAGCAAGGTGGAAGGCAGGGACCCGGCTCCAGTGGCAAAGTATCCACTGGAAGCGAGGTCTGGGCGTGAAGTTCGCCAGGAACCTGCTTCCACCGGGGCAAACGGCAGAGAGTGCCTGTGGGCCCGTGGGCCGCCCCGTGGCAAGGGGAGGGGAAGAGACACAGCACAAGGCCCTGCCTCCTCGTAAGCTGGTCTTTGCCCCTCCAGGCCCAGCCGCCGACAGGAGGATGACAGTGGATGCTGTCTCAGAGCAGCATCGCTCTCGCTCCCCTCTTCCCAGTCTGCAGAGAGCAGCGACGCTTCCTTGGTTGCGTCGCTGCTATCTGCAGACTGGGAAGAGGGGAACGAGAGCGATGCTGCTCTGAGACAGCATCCACTGCCGTTCGGACCCTCTTGGGTGGAGGAGACCGTGTGCCCGCCAGTCTCCACCAAAGATGACCTGAAGGAGGAAACTGCTCTATTACATATTTTTTGGGTACCGCTGACCGTGTGGTCAATGGCGGAACAGCCAAAAAGATTTTCCGCCCGACCCTCCCCCAGAGAAAGGAGGTGTGCAGAGACACCCCCCTGTAGAGCAGATTCCTGGACCTCCTTCAGATTGCCCGAGTCAGGAAAGCTTCCCTCCCTTCCTCTTAAGGCAAGGGGCCGGGGCTTCTGAGCGGGCTGGGCCGTTAACCTACAACCAGGCAGTGTTTATGGCCATCTTCCTGAGGGAGAGATCGACCGCATCCAGAAACGCACGGGTGAATTGACATCTTGAAAAGGACGCGAACACACCGTGGAGCACTTTGAAGCGCCGAAGCACTGCGGATCAGCGCGGCAGACACTTCCGGGTGAAGCTGCAAGCCCTTGTGCCACTCTCAGTCGCGTTGACCACACAAGCACCGTCACACCAGCAGCCGTCTTCTTTCTTCAGCTCGTTTCTCTTCAAAAGGTAAGGAACAGCAGCACAGAGACTACTGAGAGACTCAGAAGTACAAAGCGTCTATGCAATGTTTACTTCCGCTTTTATATCCGCGCTTGTAGGCAGCTCGCGGAATGCAAAGATTGCATGCCAATTGTTATTGGCTCGTTTTAATTCTATCAATTTTCGGGTTTTACCACATTAGTGTCAGAATATCCACGAAATCCAACTTTAAAACAAACAAAAGAACGCAATATCAGAAACATAAATAATAAATATCATTTGAAAACACTGAACAGTTGTGATCCTGGTTAAGCGCAAGCCGAGCGAACAAATTTATCTGCTGATGAAACGGAACTCCGGTGTGATTATTTTAAATGAAAACACAAATGTAAAAACACACACTTATATAAAAACTAATTATATATATTATATATATATATATATATATATATATATATATATATATATATATATATATATATATATATATATATATATATTTGCCTCATAAATCTGAGAGGGCACGTGCCCCACGGTTTCGAATAGGCACCTCTGATTGTTTCATAATGTTTTTCTCACCTTTGATTAACACGTGTGCAACCCCACCCATATTTCACAGCCATGTAAAAAAAAGACTAGTACCACATAATTTTATCTGAACTTCTTTTAAAAATTGAACTGTCAACAGACCATGAACACCTCTTCATTTTACAGTTCCAGGATGAGGAACACAAAAATATAATAATAAGGCTACTAATTTTATTGTTGTTCAATATGAATTTAAACCGTATTCTGCTTTTAATTATTATTTATCACATTATACAATGTTTTTAATCATTCCACTATTGTTGACATAAATTGTTTGGATGAAAACAGTCCCCCTATAGAGACAGCATTTTTTAAAAATAAACAGATAGTAAACTTAAATTTTAAAATTCAGCAATTGCTGCTGTTTTGCACAATGTCCCGTGACTTCAATGCGACTGGTTTATTTTTGCCGCCGTAGGCATTTTGGCATGCTTAAACACAAATGCTGCCACGTAACATGGTTTAGTAGCCCAACTGAAAGCCCTGAAAATGTTTTAATTTTATGATCATTTGGTTTAATTTATTACTTTTATGTTTCAGTTAATAAATAACAAATTAAAATATAGCTGCGAGCAGCGATCGCGGGCCCAAGCCGGTGGCACCGCAACCCCGGTGCCTTTAGTTACCTAAAGGCACCGGGATGGCGGTACCACCGGCATTGGCCCTTCATCGCTGCTCGCAGCTATATATATATATATATATATATATATATATATATATAAAGCCGGTGGCACCGCCACCTTGGTGCCTTTAGGGTTATTTTGCATGAAGTGCAAAAATTTAACCCCCGCTTTGACTGTCAAAAAGAAGTGTGCTGAAGAGCTTGCATCAGTGAGGGCTCTGCAAAAGTGCGCATCGAGGGCACATTTTAACCACAAAGTATGAGTGAGCAACCTTCTGAAAGGTCAGGTGTACATCCAGGTCTACATCAGTCCTGTGTTTACATTATAGTATTTAGGGATGTGCCGATCCGAGACTCGATCAGGATTGGTATCTGCTCTGATACTGCCATCTTTGCTGGATCGGTTATATTTCCACCACTTTAATCAAACCACTCTTCTTTAAAACATTATGATGTGATTTTTTTAATGTATTTTGTTACTCTTATTGAGCTATTTTGTCCGCACACAGGACTCACTGCCAATGGTACGTGCTCACATCATTCTCTTTCTGTGAAAGCTGTATACTGCATTCACCAGTTTTCACTCTACAGCGGTTGACCAGAGCACTGAAATTATTTCTCACTTAAACTACAATCAAATGGATTTTCCCACACATTTCGCGTTAGTCCTCTGCATGACATTTTATTATTTTCTGCGCAGCTTCAGAAGTGCAAGCACGCAGCTTAGAACAAACATGACACACGACACACACACTCAGTCGTGAGAGAGGCGTGATCGAACTCTGTGTGTGTTTGTGTGTAGTGGAAAGAGTGGAACAGTGGAAACTCCATGTTGTTCATACAGGAAAATATTCAGACTAATGTCTTGTGGGAGCAACAGAATACATGTAACGGCATTATGTAATCAGGATACAAAAATCCAGTAACTGTAATTCGTTACAGTGAGTTACATAAAAAAGTAGTAATCAGATTATAGTTACTTTTTGAAAAAGGAGGGATAGCTTTCAGGATTACAAAGGTTTAATTTAAAACTTAGTAAATCTGTATTTTGTAATCTGTATTTTAATCAAGCGTTTCTTGATTAATGTGCCACCCGCTGGTGACTGCACAAAATAACAGCTCTCGACAACAATCTTTCAGACACATATTGAATCGCTGCTGCTAGAAACAATGCTGCCCATGGTTAAAAATGCTTTCGTTTCTTGGAAATTCCGTAATCTCATAATCTCTTTTCAGTCTCACTTAAGGAGATGTTCGCTGCTAACATAGGGGAACTCCCACTGCCAACGGCCCAAGTTCAGTCAGGCAAATTGAGAAAGATCACGGCTTTAGTCAACATTTAGGACTATTTTAAAATAAACTAATATGTAGATTGTGTAGATTTTTTAAATGTTGTGTTTTTATTATTTCCTTGTAGCCTACATGTTAGTTAAAAATAAAACAAAATAATCTGTAAAACCAAACTGTAGGCACTGGATGTCTATATAGCCCTTTAAATAAAAAATATTTTCAGGGCTGTGAAATTCTTTATACATAAGTTTTTTATTTTTTTTTAAATATCTGCCCTTGAAGTAATCCAAAAGTAGGCAATTACTTTCATATTCTTGTACTTGGATTAACGTTACTGAATTCTTTTTTTTTAATGAAATCATTTGTAACTGTATCGGAATACATTTTTAAAGTAACCCTACCAAGCCTGGTCTTGTGTGGACGTCCCGTTACTTTCACTTTTTAAGTTAGCGATTTCTAAGGCCCCAATCCTACTATATTACATAATGTGTGGATATTGATCTAATAGGCCTACCTGATTTTGAACACAAGAGGGCAGTATAGCACTATGAATGATTTTTTTTTTTTTTTTTTTTTTTTTTGACGAAATCATTCTGGCTGTTTTTAAACTTAAACATAATTCTTAAATTGAAAAAAGGAATAAAATGGGTATAGTTCTAATATTGGTATAGTCTTATAGAAAAATAAATGGTGTATAATACAATTTTTAGAAGATATGAGACATTTCCTGATTCTTTTTTTGACATAATCCCTCGCCATAGCAAAATTGTTTGAGATATTCGATATCCGTTAAAAAATTAGCATCTTTAATATATTTTCATAATTTTGAAGAAGTTTGGTGGGAATACAACACTTTGGTGGGGAAAAAACACTTAAGAGGAGGGAATAAAAATGTAAAAGCTGGTTTTGCAAAACATCCACATACAGACCAAGATAACCGACTTCCTGTTAGGCTGGCTTAAAGTTGTTTTGCCCGATGAGATCTATATGTGTAACGAGTTTCATATTATTACATGCAAGCGTGTATGATTTATGGACCAAATTTTCAGACCAAGTTTATGGACCAAGTTAATTTAATTAATACACTAATTATATAAAACTATTGTCAATGCACTACAATTAAATGGGTTATATGCCTTTACTTATAAAAAAATAAAAACTTATTTAAAAATACCAGGCTTAAGAAATGTATTTACTTTAGCAGGCCAGACACACAGCAGTGAAATGGTTAAGCCCCCTCCCCCTACACACACACACACACACACACACACACAGACAGGCAAAAACAGACCTAGGCTCAGAAAGAGCATGATCATATTCAAACAAAAATATCTGACTTTCTGTGGGTCCTTGCTAATGAGTATAAATTAGAAAGTTGTCCGGCTCGAGGAGTACAATATACATACCGATTTTTGTAACTGTAGATAAAACTAATCCCCCCACTTTTGACAAAAGGTGGCGCTAGTGAGCCCTCACCACGCCCGTTTCTGAAACTTTGCACATGTCTACTGGCTAATAAATGTGATGTGTCTGTCGAGTTTCATGCAATTTCAAGCATGCTAAGAGTCTCAAAAGCATCCTAAAAGAATGGTAAAGTTTGATGCGTTGCCACGGCAACAGTTTCAAAGATATCAAGAATCCATTCACAGGTCTTCATCTGCCTGTATTTACATTATACAGATGAAGTTTGAAGCAAATCGGTTAAATAAAAGAGTGTGATTTCAAAGCATTTTGAAAGTGACACACTTCCTGCTGCCAGTTGGTGGCGCTATAACTTTGACTCACAATAGTCATATCCATGTGATCGGCCTCTTACAACGAACAAACTGCTGAAGTTTCATCAAGATCAGTTAATGTATGCTGAAGTTATAACACACTTCCTGTTTCACGTTTCTTGCCATAATTTTGTTTCCTCGCCACGGCCAAAGCGTTTGAGATATCAAAAATCCCCTCGCAAACTTTCATCCTCAATGTCGCTGTCGAGCCCCCCTGCCACGCCCGGGTACCATCTTCATCCCGGCCCTGATGGCCGCGGGTTCTGACCCGTGTGCAAAGTTTCAAGAGTTTTTGAGCATGTTAAGGGCCCCAAAAGTGCCCGAATAGTCGTATAAATAATAATAATAATAATAAATATAGCTGCGAGCAGCGATTGCGGGCCCAAGCCGGTGGCACCGGGGTGGCGGTACCGCCGCCTTTGGCCCTTCATCGCTGCTCGCAGCTATATCTACACACACACACACACACACACACACACACACACACACACACACACACACACACAGAGCCGGTGGCACCGCCACCTGGTGCCTTTAGGGTTATTGTGCACAAACATAACTCCCGCTTTGACTGTCGAAGAAGTGTGCTGAAGAGCTTGCATCAGTGAGGGCTCGGCAAAAGTGCGCATCAAGGGCACAAATCAATCACAAAGTATGCATGAGCAGCCTTCTGAAAGTTCAGGTGTACATCCAGGTCTACATCTACTTGTGTTTACATTTTAGTAGTTAGGGTTACGCCGATCGAACGCGTTCTCATCCTTTAGCGTCATATAGAACGTTATATGACAAAACGTGTGGGGTAGGGTAGGGTAGTCTCATATTACGCTAAAGGATTTATGACGCCTTGAGTTCGTGTGTTATATAAACGATAAAGGGTACCATGTGCGTAGTATAGCGCCGTTTTGTCATAAAGCGCTTTATGTGACGCTAAAGGATGAGAACGGGCTCTGCCAATCTGATATCCGAGACTCAGGATCAGTATCGGCTCAGATATTGCCAATTTTGCCGGATCGGGTATCGATCAGACGAGGCTGATTCAAATCCTGCATTGTGCGTATACTATTCTATGTTATTGTTAAGCCCCACAAAAGGCACACAAACAGCCCGTCGTGTTCGGTTAGTCAATGATGAAACTATCTTCAAGATGATTCAATGTTAATACTATTATACTTGATCTGTAGATAAAGGTCTATGGTTTTGAATAAAGAAACTCTATCTTTCTGGACTTTATTGCTGTAACTTAATCGTGTTACTTTCTACCGGGTGATCACAACACTAGAGTAGAGTCAGAGCTCTATAATTGTTCTTCACACGCACAGTAACTGAAATTTAAAACTGTTAAAAGAAAAGGCTCAATAAACTATTGCATAGATAGACAATGTATAATCCACTGTCCATCAATATGTATTTCCTTTGTGCTTTGAACCTCTCAACGCGCTGTAACTGGCTTCAAGCGCATCATTCTCCGTTCAGGATGCGCATAAGCACTTTGTGCCGCACTGTACTGAGCCTTTCATATCATAATGCAGTGACGCAATGACAGATTATTAATTACCTTTCTTGTTCTTTCCTATCTATCATATGTTGCTACCTCATTAAACATCGGCACTATACATTTAAAACACGTCTCAATTTTTTAATAGCCATGACTATATCTAAAATAATTTATCTTTTTGATTTTTGGTATCTTGTTTTTCATTAATGTATTTTAGAACAATATAAAGAGCAATGTGTATTATCCACTAATCTAGTTTATAATAGCATTTTTTGTCATAGATTATGATAATATATTTTTTGGAATTGTTGTTTATCTTTATAATGAAGTTGTCTGTATTAAGTAGATTGTGTTAAAAACACAAGAGTGATTATTAGTTTAACACACAGAGTTATGGAAATTCTACTTGATCTCCCAAGTGTGTGTGATCTCCCATGTGTGTGTGGCTGGCTATATAGCCAGCCAGCCACAGACACACACAGAGAGACACCAGCCCCCACCCTCCCCTCCCCACACAGACACACACACACACCAGCCCCCACCCTCCCCTCCCCACACAGACACACACACGCTGGGAGATCTCTCTGTCTCTCTCTGAGACTAAATCCACTTACAAACTACAATATCTGACTTTCTGTTGGTTTGAGCTTATTATTGTTAATTAGAAAGTTGTTTGGCTTGAATAGAACAATATACACGGCAAGTTTTGTAATTGTCAGTAAAACTAACCAAGTTTATGTACTAACACTTTATGTGTCCTTTTTTGACTCATAACATTCATTTCCTCGCCACGGCTAAACCGTTCGAGATATCAAATATCCGTCCGGAATTTAGCATCCTCAATGTCTTGACTTCATGCACACCGAGTTTGGTGGTGATTGGTAACAGCATGGGTTGTAATTTGATGTTTTTCTAGGAAATTTATTTAAAAAAAAAAAAACATAATTCCCGACTTCCGTTTGAACTGTCGTAAAACTTAGAGCACGAAAGTTGTTTGGCCTGATGTGATCTATGAGTGTACAGAGTTTCATATTAATCCATGCACGTGTGTTTGATTTATGGACAAATGTTCGAATCCTAAAAGAATGCATCCTAAAAGAATGGTAAAGTTTGATGCGTTGCCACGGCAACAGTTTCAAAGATATCAAGAATCCATTCATAGGTCTTCATCTGCCGTGTATTTACATTATACAGATGAAGTTTGAAGCAAATCGGGTAAAAATAAGAGGGTGATTTCAAAGCATTTTGAAAGTGACACACTTCCTGCTGCCAGTTGGTGGCGCTATAACTTTGACTCACAATAGTCACATCCATGTGATCGTCCTCTTACAGCGAACGCACTGCTGAAGTTTCATCCAGATCAGTTAATGTATGCTGAAGTTATGACACACTTCCTGTTTCACGTTTCTCGCCATAGTTTCGTTTCCTCGCCACGGCCAAACCGTTCGAGATATCAAAAATCCCCACGCAAACTTTCATCCTCAATGTCTTGACTTCACGCTGATCCGAGTTTCGTCGAATTTGGATCAGAGCTCTAGGAGGAGTATTTAAAAGTTCATTGCGTGTGTTTTACAAAAAAACCTCAATAGCCGACTTCCTGTTGGGCTGGGGTAAAAGTAAGAACGCGAGGTATAGATGAAATTCTGCTATCGACATGTGTACCGAGTTTCATATTATTACATGCAAGTGTGTTTGAGTTATGGACCAAGTGTTCGGACCCCGTTCCAGGGGGTGCTAACGAGCCGCCCTGCCACGCCCGGGTACCAGCTTCAGCCCGGCTCTGATGGCCGCGGGTTCTGACCCGTGTGCAAAGAGTTTTCGAGCATGTTAAGGGCCCCAAAAGTGCCCGAATAGTCGCTAGAAAAAGAACAAAAATATATATATATATATATATAAATATAGCTGCGAGCAGCGATTGCGGGCCCAAGCCGGTGGCACCGCAACCCCGGTGCCTAAGGCACCGGGATGACGGTACCGCCGGCTTTGGCCCTCCATCGCTGCTCGCAGCTATACTATATATACACATACACACACACACACACACACACACACACACACACACACACACACACACACACACACACACACACACACACACACACACACATACATATATATAAAGCCGGTGTTACCGCCACCTTGGTGCCTTTAGGGTTATTCTGCACGACGTGCAAAAACGTAACCCCTGCTTTGGAATACATACTAGTATGTATTCCACAATTGGAATACATACTAACATACTAGTCAGAACTGAATAGTTGATATCTGAATGACAGATCACCATAGAAGTCAATGGAAAAATGTGACTAGTAGTAACAAAAGAATAGTTACTAGTCACCATTGAAATAAGTACTAGTGTCTTAATGAATAAGTACTAGTATCTATTTAATAGGTACTAGTATCTAATGAATAAGTACTAGTAACTAATTAATAAGCATTGGTATGTAATGAATAAGGACTAGCATCTAATGAATAAGTACTAGTATCTAATAAATAAGGACTAGTGTCTAATGAATAAGTACTAGTATCTTTAAAAGGTACTAGTACCTAAAGAATAAACACTAGTATCTAAAGAAAAGGCACTAGTATCTAAAGAATAAGCACTAGTAGCTAATGAATAAGTACTAGTACTTAATGGAATAGATACTAGTATCTAAAAATAAGTACTAGTAGCATGAAAATAGAGACTAGTAGGTTAAAATGATTAAATGTTAAAACGGTTTGCCATACTCTATCTGTCGTTTCGACTAGTCACAATTACGTTACAGATATCTTAAATGATAATACAAACTATCCAAAATGTAATTACGACTAGAAAGACGTTGTTGATATCTACAATGTTAATTACGAATAGTCAAACTTAGCTTTTAAATGTTAAAAGGGCTTGCCATACAGAAGTGTAGGCTCAGAGAGACACTCAACATTTTCAAACCAAAATATCTGACTTTCTGTGGGTCCTAGCTCATGAGTGTAAATTAGAAAGTTGTCCGGCTTGAGGAGAATATATGAATATATGAAACGATGAGATCAACATGTGTACTGAGTTTCATATTATTACATGCAAGCGTGTTTGATTTATGGACCAAGTTTTTGGACCCCGTTCCAGGGGGCGCTGTCTAGCCCCCTTGCCACACCCGGGTACCATCTTCAGCCCGGCTCTGATGGCTGTGGGATCTGACCTGTGTGCAAAGTTTCAAGAGTTTTCAAACCCATTAAGGGCCCCAAAAGCCGCTAAGAGACTCAAAATCATCAAAAAAAGGAATGTTAAAGTTTGATGCGTTGCTATGGCAACATTTTCTTAGATATTGAATAATGCTTTCACAGCTCTTCATCTGGCGTGTGTTTACATTATACAGATGAAGTTTGAAGCAAATCGGGTAAAAGTAAGAGTGTGATTTCAAAGCATTTTGAAAGTGAAACACTTTCTGCTGCCAGTTGGTGGCGCTATATATTTGACTCACAATAGTCACATCCATGTGATCGGCCTCTTACAACGAACACACTGCTGAAGTTTCATCAAGATCAGTTAATGTATGCAGAAGTTTTAACACACTTCCTTTTTGATTTATTTACTTACTTTTTTGATTTATGGACCAAGTTAATTTAATTAATACACTAATTATATAAAACTATTGTCAATGCACTACAATTAAACAGGTTATATGCCTTTACTTATAAAAAAATAAAAATAAAAACTTATTTAAAAAATACCAGGCTTAAGAAATGTATTTACTTTAGCAGGCCAGACACACAGTGAAATGATTAAGCCCCCTCCCCCTACACACACACACACACACACACACACACACACACTGTGTGTCAAGAGACTCAAAGGCAAAGACAGGCCTAGGCTCAGAAAGAGCATGATCATATTCAAACTACAATATCTGACTTTCTGTGGGTTTGAGCTTATTATTGTTAATTAGAAAGTTGTTTGGCTTGAATAGAACAATATACACGGCAAGTTTTGTAACTGTCAGTAAAACTAACCAAGTTATAACACACTTTATGTGTCCTTTTTTAGTCAAAAAAATCCGCCACGGCCAAACCGTTCGAGATATCACAAATCCGTCCGGAATTTAGCATCCTCAATGTCTTGACTTCATGCATACCGAGTTTGGTGGTGATTGGTAACAGCATGGGTTGTAATTTGATGTTTTTCTAGGACATTTATTTAAAAAAAAAAACATAATTCCCGACTTCTGTTTGAACTGTCGTAAAACTTAGAGCACGAAGTTGTTTGGCCTGATGTGATCTATGAGTGTACCGAGTTTCATATTAATCCATGCACGTGTGTTTGATTTATGGACAAATGTTCGAATCCCTAAAAGAATGCATCCTAAAAGAATGGTAAAGTTTGATGCGTCGCCACGGCAACAGTTTCAAAGATATCAAGAATCCATTCATAGGTCTTCATCTGCCGTGTATTTACATTATACAGATGAAGTTTGAAGCAAATCGGGTAAAAAATAAGAGGGTGATTTCAAAGCATTTTGAAAGTGACACACTTCCTGCTGCCAGTTGGTGGCGCTATAACTTTGACTCACAATAGTCACATCCATGTGATCGTCCTCTTACAGCGAACGCACTGCTGAAGTTTCATCCAGATCAGTTAATGTATGCTGAAGTTATGACACACTTCCTGTTTCACGTCTCTCGCCATAGTTTCGTTTCCTCGCCACGGCCAAACCGTTCGAGATATCAAAAATCCCCACGCAAACTTTCATCCTCAATGTCTTGACTTCACGCTGAGGCCTATTTTTACTTCACATTTATTTCATTTGAATTTACTTTTTCAGTATTGTTATTATGAATTTGTTTAACCATAATGTTAACCTTGAATTAATCTGCAACCTCAGCTCTCAATGAGCAGTGGCAAATTGTGTCGGACACTTTAAATAAACAGTTAATAAACTCGCTAATAAATAGCTACCTATTTAAGCTTCAAGAACTGTAAAACATAAAAGCTTTAGGCCAACAGCATGTAATAAGGTTCGATCTCGGGTCGTTTGGAGGGTCGTTTGTAGCCTAATATGTTTCTACTGCAATGTTTTATGTTTTCATTATTTATTCAATTTAATTCCAGTATTGTGATTCATTAATTATTTAATTAATTTAACTACGTTTCACTTGAATTAATCTGCCACCAACTTTCAATCGCTCTGAATGACCCGGCGAGGCTGCAGGAGATTACTCAAAAAACGGACACTTTTCAATGTCTGTGATTCTGGTTCACATTCTGGTTCTTCATAGGCGGGTGACGTATCGACCAGGAAACTATAAAGCACCCCAAAAAACACAAGGGCAACAGCTTCTGAGTCTTCAGCAAGCGCTCTCCGTGTGTGTGAAAGAGAAATATCAGTCTGTGTCTATAAGTGTTTTTGTCTGTCCTTAGTTTTGGCTAGGCATGAGTTTTTCACTTAAAAAGAAAACTGTTATCAGACACATGAATATGGCGAGCGAACAGCAGTTTAGAAAGTGTGTTCATCCCTGCCCACGCTACATCACGGGTGGGGATACACACGATCTATGTGTTGTTTGTCTGGGAGTGCAGCATGCCCAGTCGGCTCTCGAGGGGGCTGACTGTGAGCATTGCGAGCGTTTGCCCATGAAAACGCTCTGCTTCCGCCGTGCCCTCTTCTGAGGATGGTGGTTGCGGTATGCGCTCCTCGCGGTTCGGTTCCCGCTGCTGCCAAGGCACGGTGGAGACTTGCATCGTGAGGATCGCAAATGGATCTGTCAGCGGGGATGGAGACGGGCTCCGCCTTATCTCTGCCCTTACTTGACAGATCCAGTGCCTCAGAACCAGGCTCGGGGGTCGCGCTGCGATTTCTCCCGACCGGGCTGAGGCCCCATCGCTACAACTATACAGTTCTGAGGAATTGGATGTTGTAAGAGTGGATATGGCGGAGACTGGGGACTCGTCACTTTCAGTCTCTCGGCCAGTGAGGAGCTTATGGAGGTTTTGACTCGTGCTGTTGAGAAGTTCAGTATTGAATGGCCAGTTGAAAAACAAGAGACCCAAGCTAAGAGTAAATTAGATGAGAGATTTTTACCATCACACTCACTACCTCCACGCTGGTGTTTACCTTTCTTCCCTGATGTACATAAAGAAGTGATTAGATCTTGGAAGAAACCCGTGTCTGCTAGAAATATTTACACAGCAGACTTCTATGTACTCTAATATTGCGGGGGCCAAAATGCATGGTTATGGGGCGATGCCGAGGATGGAGGAAGTTTTGGCGAGCCATCTTTCTCCTGAGACGGCATCGTCCTTTAAAACACCGGCGTTGCCCACCAAGCCTCTCAGAAACACCTCGGCTTTGGTGGGCAAAGCATACTCGGCGGCGGGACAGGCAGCCTCGTGCCTTCATACTGATGTCTGTTCTGCAAGTGTATCAGGCAGAATTATTAAAGGATGTTTGTGAGGGGGGGAACTGAATAAGAGTGTTTTGAGAGAGCTGCGTCAGGCAGCTGATATTTCTCTCCTGGCCACCAAGGAGACGGCCAGATCAGTCGGCCGGTCTATGGCAGCCCTGGTGGCCACGGAGAGGCACTTATGGCTGAATCTCTCAAGCATGAAAGAGAAAGATAAATCCCTCCTTCTGGATGCGCCGCTGTCAACCGTGGGCCTCTTCGGTGATTCTGTTAATTCGGTAATTGAGAGGTTCCAGGAAGAAAAGCAGGCAGCGGCGCTCCAGAAGTACCTCCCCTCCGAGTGCATGACCCCGGGGCTGCTGGGCGGGAGCAGCCTCGGCCGTTGGGTAGCTCCTCACATAGAGTGCAGCAGAAAATAGTGTCGCGTCTCCGAGCACCTCCCCAGTAAAACTGGACCGAGACGCGGCGCTCTCAGGCGAGGTCTTCCAGGGGCAGAACTGATCTGAGGACAGTTATTGCCACCCGGAAGGCCTCGTCAAAGAAGCCTCAAAGTTTCTGAGGGTGGTCCCCACCGAGACAGAAGGGTGTTCGCCGCTGTAACACGGTGCCCGTTCAGTCTTGGTGCCCTCAGGGGCCCATTCTGCCAACTCCGCCTGCGTGTTGGGGCGCAGACGGTCCCAGCGAGTGGTTTCCGAGGGACGCTCGCTCACTCTCGAGGAGCGATATAGCAGTTAAACAACCAGACCAATCGTTCCTCTGCCAGTGCGCCATTACAGGGCACTGTGTCTGTTACTCTAACATCTCCAGAGGCCAGTCTCGAGAGACTGAGACTCTAGAGACTCTACCCTTAGTAGAGTTTCTGGGGAGTGGAAAAATCTTTCCGAATATTTCCCATTGGGTACCTGCAGACTATCGAGTATGGGTATCGCTGATCCAGTTTCCCTTGTTCGAAAGCTTGCCAGACCTCCCGCGCATAGTTAGCTAAGACATGATTGGCCAGTGGCGGTTTTCGGGCGTGGCTTAGCGAAGGGTCAATTGCTTGAGTTGGCAGCCCTGATAATTACATTTAATTCTATAAGTTGAATAGCGTTGCATTATAGATATACAGTACATCATTCTTATGAAAATACACAAGATGGCTTGAAGAACACAGATAAACACTGATCATTCCAATCGTGCTTATTGTCTTCATGTTTCATTAGTCAAAATGTCTTTGTCTGCATGTTATTCAGCTGTAGACATATCTGATGTCCATATAAGGCATTTCCTATAAGGGCGCCCTCTGGCCTCCAGTATAAATGAAACCGAAAACCGCTCCATATTGCTAGAAATCACCTCACTTTGGATAAAAATATGACAAATATACTAAAGTACTTTGTAACGTAGTAGTTTTTCAGCAAACTACTTATTTACAATTACTTGAGTGATTATTTTCCAGTACTTCTACTTGTACTCAAGTAAATGAGCTACAGTATTTCTTAAGTATTAAGTAGCAACATTTTTACTTACATAAAATGTTTAATACTCTTTCCATCACTGTAAACAACACCTTGGGGGTTGCATAAATGTTGTGAATAACCTATTTCAATGTCAGAACGTAAAAGTGACGAGTTTGTGGGTATGTAGCGAATAAAGTCTTTAATTTGTTTGGGGTCTTTAAAATTTGCAAATCCAAAATACTTCCACACCAGTGACTCAAGTCTGACATCAGAAAGGCATCAGGCAGGAACTAAAACAGTGTTTCAGGCAGTGGGTGAAACAAGGTTCTGCAGCAGTGTATGGTATGAGAAATTATTATTATTATTATTATTATTATTATTATTATTTTACTTTAAATCATGTACATTTATTTTAGCAGACTCTTGTAAATCAGCATACTATGGGCACTTTAAAGATCACACAGGCTCATGTTGTGTGGACATAGCTATTCCCTGTATTGTGTTTTTGTGTAATCACATCATCTCTCATATTTACAAACAAATCACTCTCACCCTTCTGCCTTGCCCTCTCGAAAGACACGCACTCTCAGCCCAGTGCCGATGGTGGTCGGTCAGCTATGATGATGTGAGGAGTGTTAACCTTGGCTCCATTTGCAGGGCAATGGAAGTGCAGGCTCAGCACACTGCTGACAGCCATCAATTGAGGAAGAGCTGATGGGAAAGCGATAGGCTGGGCAAATGGAGTCTGAGCTGCAGAGACATTTCTGACACAAATTTTCTGCGTCAGGCCCCCTGTGGCATCAGCTGAGCGCAGTCAGCCCAGGCAAGACACAAGGCAACAGAAAAGAGGTAGATAAATGTCTCTATGTCTCTTCCTCTAGGTGCAGTATATAAAGAGAAAATATCAGGATAAATGTAACCAAACATTGCATTATTGTGAATTATTTGCTTGCAGTTAAGCATGTTGTACTTTTGTATTTTTATTTACTCAGTGGTGATGGTAATTGCCTGGACGGCAATTGAACTTTTGACCTTTCATGATGTTTCAAAATGTTTCCAAATGAGTGAGATCATCACAATAGGGCATCTTTGAACAGAATAAGGGTCTAAAAACATAGGTGGTCTGTTCTGAGTTGCCACTGTTGAGCAAATAACTTTCAAAAGACTTCATTCACTGGTGTACTGGCAATGACTCACTGGTATTTGTGGTGCATTTTGAGAAGCTAAAACTGTTTGCCCCCACAGCATAGTGACAGATAGAGTTTTCAAGCGTAGGTGACAACAGATTCAGATGTCATTAAATCCTGCCTTGAGGGGGTCTCGTCTTGTGTTCAGGCATTTCAAAGGCAAGTCTCTCCAGATACACAGGCACTGTCAATCCCTTCAATTCTTTTCATGGCCTGCCAAGCACAGAGCTTTTATCCACTCAATGGATTAGCCCTTCTCTCATCCTCACACTCAGTCCATATGGCATTAAATGTGGAAAACGAGTGCTGACAGATCCAAAATGCTTGTCAATTAAAGTGGTCAAAATGGAAACGCTTATTTGTTTATCAGGAACACAGTATCTAGAATGATATAGCCACAAGTGGCAGCAACACTACGACACTACCGCGGATACATTGGTTTAAAGAATGGATGATGGATCAATGAATATCACTTATTTATACAAATTATAATATAATAAGGCTGCAAAAATACAACACAGAACAAATTGGACAGCAATATAATTACTTGTCTTGTAATTTGACAAATGTTTTTAATATTATTAGGATATATAAATGTCATGGGTAAAATCACTCAAAACACATGGAAACGGTGGCATCCAAGAATCTGAAATTCACAGGTGAAAGTAAAAACTAAATTTTGAGTTACATTAACTATAAAAGTTATATTAACATTTCATTATCTACAAGCATCATATATAAATGTCATTTGGCTCTGTACTGCCACAAACGACTCTTACACAGAGGTTGAGGATCCAAATGTCAAAATCAAACTAACAGGGAGAAGGTCAAAACCACGGGGCAAACAATTCAGACGGCAACAGAGTCCAAGACACAGGCAAACAGGGAAAACCAGGGAAACAGGCAGAAGATTGAAACCATAATACAAGAAACCTAAATCGGTTACCTAACGTAACCTCGGTTCTTTCTAGATGAGGGAACGAGTATTGCGTAAGCTAGCTTACGCGACGGGAAAGATTAATCTTTTCTGAGAAGTTGAAGCCAAAAAATTATCCTATAATTTTGTATCCATTGTCAACGCAGTTCACTGCAGCAGACCATGAGACCATGAGCGGGCTAGCTAGCAGCTCATTGGTTCGCTCAGGGAGAACTGCTACAGCCTATGAGGGAACTCGGTTGAACTCGTGGCCAATGAGAAGTAGACACGCTCTCATTGCGTCAGAGCCCGCCAACGGCATGGCCCGAGTCTATAAATAGGCGAGTTTCACGCTGTTTTCCAGTTTTCATTGAATGAAGCGAGAACACTGGTAGCACAAGCACGGCCGGGAACACAATACTCGTTCCCTCATCTAGAGAGAACCGAGGTTATGTTAGGTAACCGATTCGTTCTCTTACGAGAGGTTCTCTCGTATTGCGTAAGCTAGCTTACGCTACGGGAACACTTGGTCAACGCCGTGCGCGCTGAGGCATCCAGCAATGAGTCCCGGGGGAGGGATCCCGGGGACCCTTATAAGTGGGAAAATAATGTACGTGACATAAAAGGGCCAGCAAGCGGGCCGGTGATAGTGTAGTACATAAGCACATGAGGGAAGAACAAGCGGCACGCCGGTTGTATGAGTGTGATTCCCAATAGTGCAGCTCAACATAAGAGCTGAAGCATACTAGGCTGCTAGTAGCTTTGCCTGCAAGGCGGGTACTTCCAGATTGTAAAATCTGACAAAGGTGGAAGGGGAAGCCCCTCCCGCTGCCACGCATATGTCTTGAATGGAAATGCCGCTGGACCATGCCCACGATGAGGCCATGCCTCTAGTGGAATGAGCCCTGATGCCCAGAGGGCATGACAGGTCTTTTGATGCATTAGCAGAAGCAATAGCGTCCACAATTCAATTTGGATAGTGTCTGTTTCGAGGTGGCCAGACCCTTGGTGCGCTCACCGAATGAAACAAAAAGCTGCTCAGAGCGTCTGAACGCGGCAGCGCGTGTAGTGTACAATCTCAAGAGTCCGAACCGGACAAAGGAGATTGGCGTCACATTCGTTATTCGGATGCGGGTAGAGTCGATAGGGAAAAACCTGAGCCCTGAACGGGGTACCAATCGCTTTGGGGACATAGCCATGTCTAGGTTTGAGAGAACTATAGGTTTGAGAGAGACATAGCTTCTAGAACTATAGAAAGATCCCAATTGGGAACCAAAGGGGCGCCAGAAGGTTCATCCTTCTGGCTCCCCAGAGGAAGCGGATGACTAGCTCGTCTTTGCCCAGAGACTGAGCGCGTCAGGGTTCAGCGAAAACAGCTGCCACGTAAACCTTGAGAGTGGATGGGCACCTGTCCTTATCCAGCATCTCCTAAAGGAAGACAAGCAAAGATGACACGTCGCACCGCTGAGGGTCTAGGTTTTTGTCGGTGCACCATTTTGAGAACACAGACCATTTTGACACATAGAGCTTCCTAGTAGAAGCCGCTCTGGTGTTCATGATCGTGTTTAACCCTCTGAGACCTAAGGGTATTTTTACAATTAATTTTCTGTCTGGTGTTATTTACTAAAAAAGCTTGTAAAACCCTTTTGTGCACAGACAATTGACACACCTCTTTTTTTCAGGACAAATTGAACTTTCAGCATATTTGTGTTGCTTTGATGTCACCTGAATGTAAAATAAGTTATGGGACCATAAAGACAAATGAAAAAATAAGTCCAAGCGTTTTGGGCCTCATGAAATTCACTGGTGCCAAGCCTCAAAACAGTTCCTCTCAGCAACCACACAGAGGGCCACATCACAGCTTTTGCATTTCTATTTTATTTATTATTTTATGTATTATATTATTTTTTATTCTTTTTTAATACATTTATACTACTATAATACTTTTTGCAGTAAATAAATAAATGGCACTTCAGCTGGGTCTATCCTTGTAATCTAGTTCCTCATCTGTCAAAAAGCTCTGTTCTCCTGAAAATCCATCATCCTGCAATGCATCAAAATAGACCAGCGCTTTATTTACGTCTATTCTCTTTGCGTTTCTCTGTGAATAGCGCGTCTCTGTGCGTCTCTATTTCTCTCCACTATATCAGCGCTTGGTTCATGCGTCATGATGCACACCTATGTTTACGATGGATCAGCCTGTAATTGGTCAAAAACCATCACGTGAAAACATCACGTGATATCCAGAAATGAGTGGAAAAATGACGGAATATTTATGAATTATGGACTTCAAGAGTATCAAAGTTCGACATAAAGCGTTTGTTTGCTGAAAACCTCTGAAAGGAAGCACAAGTTCCAGGCTGGATAGAAAACCTTCTGTAAAGGCTAGAAAGACACCAAAGACACCCCGTGACGGCTAGCTCGTTAGCTTTCTGCTGGAAAAAACGGTAAAAAAAATCGATAAATCTGTCATCGAGTTATGTAAATATTTATCGGAGGTGACATGTGGCATTGTCGACGATGCCGTCAGTCTCAGAGGGTTAACACTCCCTCTGGCAAAGCAACGGATAGTTGTTGATCACCCGTGAATGAAGCGCCTCAGCACTGAGGGCCCAGAGGCCAGATCGTGCCGTGAGCTTGGAGAGGAGATCTGCTCTGACTGGATTTGGCCACGGGGCTGTCTGCGACAGCTGAGCGAGCTCCGGGAACCAAGTCTGACTCTCCCAACACGGGGCTATGAGGAGCACCGAGTGGCGTGTTTCCCTGATCCTCTGTAAAACCTGTGGTAACAGAGAGACTGGAGGGAATGCCTAAAGCGGGCGGCTGGGCCACTGGGCTCAGCGCGTCCTCGCTCTTGAGAAAAGTATTAAGCAGTGAGCGTTCTCCTCTGACGCGAAGAGATCCACCTCTGCTCTGCCGAATATTCGCCACAGTTTCTGGACTGTTTGAACGTGCAGGGACCATTCTCCCGGAAGGATGAGGTTCCTGGACAGTCTGCCTGGGCCGTCGTTCAGATGGCCCGGCACGTGCGTCGCTCTTAGCGAGAGCAGGTGGCACTGGGACCAAACTAAAATGTGTTTCGTCAGCAGGAAGGGGTTCCTGGATCTGACACCGCCAGGAAGGAAATCGTCTGATTGGGCTGAAGCGAGCTCTTTGTCCAGTTGACAGAGAGACCCAAGGTGTTCAGATGGTCGAGGAGGACTGTACGAAGAGACAGTAGCTCCGTCTGTGATTGTGCCAAAATCAGCCAGTCGTCCAAATAGTTCAAAATTCGCAGCCCCTGGCTCCGCAGGGGGCGAGCGCCATATCCATGCACTTTCGTGAACGTACGGGGTGCTAAAGATAGGCCGAACGGGAGGACTGTGTATTGATCTAGGATCGGTCTGAGGCCGCTGTCTTTCTTGGGGACAAGAAAATAACAGCCGTAAAACCCAGACTCGCTCATAGATGGCAGAACTCTCTCTATAGCCTTTATGCACAAAAGCTTCTCTATCTCTGAGAGAAGCATGTTTGTTGCTTCTGAAATCACTGTAGTTTTCGAGCCGCGCCCGAAAGCGTGGAGGGCGGCGACGGAACTGTAACAGAAAGCTGTATTTTATTGTGCTATAAATGGGAGCACCCATGGGGAGATTCCTGGAATAGCTTCCCACGCTTAGAAGCGTGACGCTAGCGGGTGAATGGCTATATCGCCCTGATTGTTGCACATAGCGGGCTGGACACAGTGTGTGGGCACGCTAGAATGTTTAAGGCAACGGGACTTACACTCAAAGAGGAGTTTATGGGCCGTGTAGAGAGCGGGCAGAGGGGACGCGCACACAGGCTCGTGGGCACGCTTATGCACTCTGACACTCGAGCGGGCTGTGTCCGCTCTATGGGAGTGGGCTCTGAGAGAGACACGGGACATGTGGTGCTTTTGTGTATGGGTGAACACTGGATAGTGGGCACATTTTTCTACACAAGAGGCTTTATGCAGAGGAGGGACGCGTGCACGGCTCGTGGGCGCGCTTATGAACTGTGACACTCCGAGTCTGCTTTATGAGAGTGGGCTCTGACAGAGGCACGGGGAGTGTGGTGCTTTGTGTATGGGCGAACACAGGATTGTGGGCGCATATTCTACACAAAAAGCATGGGTATACATACACCTGTGTATCACGGGCTGAACAAGTGTGTGAGCGCGCTTGCAGTGTGATAAGCGAGCGTGGTCACGGGCACAGGTGTGGTGTTTGTGTGTAGGAGTGAACACTGAACTGTGGGCACATATACTACACTTATAGCATGTTTGGTGTAAGCCAGACATTATGCACTTATGCCTGATTGCATTTTAGCCTGATACAGGCTGCACAAGTGACGCGCGCGCAAGTGCATGTTAGAAACGAGAGCGCTGTAAGCGGCAGAGACTATATATAGCCTGAAAGGTTGCAATTGTGACGCGCGCGGGGCCGCGTGCATGTAGAAACGTGAGCGCTGCAAGCGGGCACGAGACTGAAGAGGCTGGGATGCGCGCGACCTGGCCGTGTAATAGAGCGGCCAGAAAGAAGATGTGAGCACGGACGTGGGCACATCTGTTACAGATAACACTCTAGCGGCATAGCCAGCTAAGAGAGTGGGCTCTGTTAGACACGGTAATACTGAGTTTTTAAATGGGTGAGCACAGGGGTGTGGGCACCTATTACACTTGAACAGCATTGGCGTCAATCTAAATCTGTCGGCGTTATTGCAGGCATTAATGTAATAACAGGCTTGTTGCTGCAATATAGACAATTTCGGCCACTAGAACGGAGGAAGAGAAACGTTAGAGAGATGGGTGCTAACCAGCCTCGGCGGGCTAAAAACACACTCGTTTCTCATGTCGCCACTGACGCATGTGCACAGGAGAGCGCGGCCGCTTTCTGTAACGTAAGAAAGCTGGCCGCGAGCCCAGAGCTGCATAAAATTATCTGCAAGAGCCGGACACGGGTCTCTGCCACGAAAAGCTTTTTGTTTTGCACTGAGCCACCGCAGTAAAGACATAAGCTGAAAAGCGCGAGCAGATAAGGGGGCGTGTTAGTGGCGTACAGGTCCAGCCTCGGCGGGACTAACATACCATAAACCCATTCACGGTGAAGCTATGCACGGGGGGCGTTTACGGCCGCTCGAACGAGGAAAGAGAAACGTTAGAGAGATGGGTGCTGACCGGCCTCGGCGGGTTAAAAACACACTCGTTTCTCATGTCGTGCATAAAATGATCTGCAAGAGCCGGAACCGAACCCCGGCCTCTGGCTCGAAAAGCTTTGTGTTTTACCACTGAGCCACAGCAGTAAAACACAAGCAGAGAAGCGCGAGCAGATAAGAGGGCGTGATAGTGGCGAAAAGGACCAGCCTCGGCGGGACTTACACACCATAAACCCATTTCGGTGAGGCTATGCGCGGGGGCAAGCTAGCTCTCTTGTAAAGTAAAGAAAACTAGCCGCGGTCGGCACAGCTGTAAGCAGCTCGGCCCTCATACAGCACGAAAATACACAAGCAAAATACAATTGTAAGGATACGTCGACGGATGGTGTTAGCTCACAGGATGGCTGAAGGTGGCGAAGACGGCCGGCTTCCTCAGACTCTGTCCACACGCTCGCTAAGAGATGCCTTCTCGACGGCTTCCTCTCAGATATCAGCAGGTGCGTATAGCCTTGCTGAAGAGATGAAAATCGTAAAACAGCATGAAACTCGCCTATTATAGACTCGGGCCACGCCGTTTGGCGGGCTCTGACGCAATGAGAGCGTGTCTGCTTCTCATTGGCCACGAGTTCAACCGAGTTCCCTCATAGGCTGTAGCAGTTCTCCCTGAGCGAACCAATGAGCTGCTAGCTAGCCCGCTCATGGTCTGCTGCAGTGAACTGCGTTGACAATGGATACAAAATATAGGATAATTTTTTGGCTTCAACTTCTTCAAGCTAGCTTACGCAATACGAGAGAACCTCTCGTAAGAGAACAGAAAAGCGCTGAGAAATGCAGTGGTGACACAAAAAAAGATATATTCAAGACATATTCAAATCTCGCAAAATCTTTAGCGACTTCAGAATAAACATAGAGGACCATAGGCAGGAAGAAATTGCTATGAACCTTTTGTGTAATTCCTTGAACAATTCTACAGTGTGCCATGACCTCCAAACAGTTTACCATAGAGGATGATTTATAACTAATTCATTAGGACATTTTAATCACACAAGCAGCTCCCTGTGCATATTTGTTTTTGTTAAAAACTTGAGTCTCTTGATCCTTTGATTTCACTGATTTACTAAAACTTGGACAGTATGATAGATTTTCTCACTTTATCTTTGCAGTCAAATACAACACACAATCTGTTTGATGTTTTGGTTAAACACTCATGTACAGTATGTGATTCTATTGTGAGAGATTAAACATGTTAGTTTGACAGCATGGCATTTTTTCCTACTTCCATAGTAGGAAAAAAAATATTATGGAAGTCAATGGGGTACATCAACTGTTGGGTAACCAGCATTCTTTAAAATATCTTCTTTTGTGTTCAGCAGAGGAAAGAACACTGATTGTTACAGGTTTGAAACAACTTGAGGGTGAGTAAAAGACAAAATTGTCATTTTGAAGTGAACTTTTTTTTAAAGCCATGTTTATTTTATAGCTCTCTACTGCATTTATTTGTGCTTTTTTGCATGTATTTATTTATTTGTTCTTATTTTATTAAAGACTGTTAACTGTTTTTTTTAATTAAAATAAATCTTTGCATTGAAGGAAATTAGATTTTTGTTTTTATATGCAACTATAGTTGATAGAAAATAATCAGTATCGGCAGGTCAAGCTTACAAAAAAATCTAAAAAGTGGCCAAGAAAATTGAAATTGCTGTCTCTCTAAATATTACCGAGACTTGCTGTATTCCTCATTTGTAAGTCACTTTGGATAAAAGCGCATAGTGAACAAATGTGTAATTGTGTGTAAATGTGTGCTGCTAGTCAAAGTGTAACTCTTGCTCTTCTTGCCAGGATGCGCTGAAACAATCATATCAAGCAATTGAAAACCATCATGGCAATACATTATTACATACAGGATATACTATTATTTATGGGCTTTAATATATCTGCCTCATTTTATTATCGGATTGATAACATTAAAAATTAGCATTTATTGGCCGATACCAGATGGTTTCCTTTGTTACCAATGTTTTACCTTGTTTCTATTTTAGTTCCTTGTTATGGATGAATTAGATTTACACCTCAACAACGTGTATTTCTTGCTACTACTTGTTACACATACAGTAATTTCTTGTAAAGGCACTCTCAGGCCTATATTAATTTTATCCTCCTTTACTTTCTCTACCACAGTTCTCTTTTTTTTTGTTTGGGCTTTGATTACGCTCAGACAGCGCTCGTGGGTGTGTCACGTTCTCTCAGTGGGGACGTGACCATCGCAATGTATAGTGATTTAAGACGTCAGGTCTGGAACTAAACCGATGAAAATTCCTCGGTCCACACCCCGTCTTTCACGTTCAACCCACGTGGTCCCGAGTGAGCTTCGCGGCTGCCAAAAAAAAATTTTTTACATTTAAATAAAAGGGCCCACGTTCTCATTCGGTCCCCCAGTTGATGAAATCATGTTTATCGCTGCATCACAAGGTGAGCTGGAGTCCTCTGGAGATGGCTCGTCTGTGCTGCTGTCCTCAGATGTGCTGGCATAGCGAGTTAGATTCAGAGTTCACAGCTATCTCCCGGGCTGCCACGAGTGTTAGGGTTTGTGTGGAAAATTCTGCCATGTCCCGAGCACTTTAGGCTGATGATTGGTTTTTGGGTGGCGAACCCAAATCCTTTCTACCCGGATGTGCATGAAGAGGCCATGAGATCGTGGAAGTCTCCTTTGACTTTCGCGACTGCTCAGTGGCCTCTTCTGCCTCTCTCTGCCCTCCGTGTACCCTAGCCGCAGTCTAGGGTACACTGGGGTTCCCCCTGTGAGTGTTCTGTGGCAACACTTATGTGTCCCCACAGCACCTCCTCCTGGCGTGGCAACCCTAAGCACCCCTCCAATGCCGTAGGTTCTTGTCTACTCCGGTGGCGGGACCTATAGAGCTGCGGGGCAGGCTGCCACCTCACTGTGTGTTATGGCCATCCTTTGGAGTGTGCAGTGACATGCACGAGGGTAGGGCTGATTCAGGGCTCATCCTTGAGCTGCCTGCCGTCACCAACTTTGCTCTACGAGCGACGAAGGTGACCGCATGCCCCTAAGTCAGGTGATGTCCACATGCGTGGTCAGACATTTCTGGCTTAACCTGGTTGTTGTGCGCAAGGCTGAGTGAACCAGTTTCCCCAACTTCCCCATATCCCAGGCTGGCCTCTTCGGCGGCGCGGTCGAGAATGCTGCCCAACAGTTCTCGGCCGCCCAGAAGCGGACTGTGGGTTTTGTCTGACCCTGTGGTTTCTGCTGCAACTAGCCGCCGGCTCAGATGCTTCAGTCCGCTTGCCGCCGAATGCACCCTCCTGCGACTTCCGCCCCCTCCCGTCTGGCCCCAGCAGCACCAGACCGTGCCGTGGAGGTGGTCACAGGGAGGCACCCCTGCCCGGTACCAGCCCCGTGTGTTGTCCCTGGATCACGCCACTCCCATCCCCCTCAATCGCCAAACCCCCGGCAGAGCAGACCCCCGTGGAATGCTGGTCCTTCCCTGGTCTCCTCTGTCGGGGAGCGGAGTTCGATTGTGCACGGGGCAGGGACGTGCACAGACATTTTGAGGGGCAGGGGCTCAGAGTGAAAAAAGGGCACTTCTCATAATTACGTTTTTTTTTCTTTTGACTTTTTTTAAACAAAAAAGTATATATATATTAACTTTAGGAGGCAGAAAGGTTGGAAGTTTGTGCTGGGCTGCTCGGTGTGCATGATGACCGTGACATTTTTGGACGGACGCTTATGTGTGTTTCGGTAGCCCCGAGTCCGGCTGCTAAACTATTGTTGGAGATCCGTTCAGGAGTCATGTCGGTAGCTCAAATTCCCAACAATAAATTTAGTGATTCTTGTGATGAATAGAACATTTGGAGCTCCTTTGTGTACTCGTGCAGGAGGTTGGTGTGTCAGTTTTACATGTTGTAAATCATACAAATTGGTTGTAATTTTTTTTAAATAATTGTCATAAATAAAAATGTGAAAACCCATACTTTGAAGACCATAATTCGATTTTCAGTTTTAGATGTCAATGGTTAATTTGTTTTAATAAAAATAAGACGTAATATGAAAAGTTGTTGTTTATTACACATCTGCAGATAGAGACAGATCATTCACTGTAGCATTTGCAGCACATTGGAAAATGACCACAGCGGCGTATTTGTAATGATTAGACACAGCTTCGACAGTTGAATAAATACATCACTATCCTTAGTGTCAAATATACATTTCGAATTAATAATTGTTCCTAGATGAACAAAACCTGCCGCTCTTGTTGACTGAAATCCTATTGTAAACATAATCCTCTGATCATTCGGACTTGTTCCAGCCGTTTCGGCGCTTGACATACGTCACTCACAACCACACGTTAGCGATTGGCTATGGCAGATCCTGAGTGACTCTGGGCAGATCCAATAGTTTTGAACTTTAACAGTGAACCAGCCTACAAGGAAGTAAACGTTTCTCAATGGAGCGTGGCCAGACTATGTACAAATGAAATGTACTGGAGTCTGGTTGAACCAGGCTAGTTTCTGCCTTCTCTGCTTTCACTAATGCAAGACACGATCATGTACAGTAAGAGCTTTGTTGTGCAGTGTAACATGCGTCATTGAATTCATAACGAGTTTGGCAAGTGTCCAGATAAACTCGCACTGTGTGGAAAGATTGTTCTTTGATCGCTTTCTGTATATAATTCATTCACAATTTAAATATGTTTTTTTTTCATCCTACTAAAAGAAACGATGTGAAGTTGATATTTCTGTCACTGACTGGCTTGACTTACTGATGCATAAACAGTATTGAACGATTTTAAAGTGAAAGATTAACGTTAACTGTCTGAATTTGAACAACAATTACACATCAGCTCGAATCCGAGGCCAGCTCTTGGCAAGTTGAGGAAACAGTCGTCGGTGAAATGTTTGAAAATTTCCAGAGAAAATTAAATTAACCCATTGTTTCTTCAGAGGCTCGGACGAAGGAACTAAAATATACTTTTGTGTTCATGTGTACATCCGAACACTGATCAACTCCCATGCTTCGGCTTACGCATCTCCGTCTCGTCTGTCATTGAACATGGGCTGGCATATGCAAATGTTAGGGGTCATACATATTAAAGAGGTGATGAACTGAGAAGTCTAATTTGTCTTGAGCTTTTGACATCTAAGAGGTCATCATATTATAAGAATATCCTGTAAGTTTCAGAACTGAAAACAACCTTGTTAGTCCAATAAAAGCTTTTATGACACCAGCCTCAACAAATGCTTCGTTTTTGAAAGCGTGGAAGTATGACGTCAAAGACGAAGAAACCCCACCCGCTCATCAACGCCTACTTCAACACGGCCGGTTTAGCCTCCGCCCACCGTTTCACGCATTTACGCATAGGTAAACAAAAGCATACCTCGTGATGACACACCGGAGCGCTGTTGTGCCGTGCCTGGCTGTGGAAGAAGACAGTTGCTGCATAAGCTTCCTCTGGATTCCAATATTAGGAATGCCTGGTTAAACTTTATTTTTAATGACGTTCCAGCAGATGAGTGTAAAACATTATCCGTATGTTCGCTTCATTTCACCGAGGATTGTTTTGTCAACAATTCGAGGCTGGATTTGCAGACCGATTAAGAAAAAAGAATGGTGATGTGCCGTCTATATTGGATCTGACAGGAATTGTGCAACACACGGACTCTGGGTCGAACATGTATGGGCGAATCCGGTTGCCATTTGACAACATTGGATGTTTTCCCCACGTGCACCATAATAATCTACTCGACTAGCATTGCATTGTTACAGATCGTTTGATATCTAATAATACTGTGTATGTGTCTACAAGTATCCGTTGTATTCGAGGTGCTGTTGGTTCATTGTCCTGCGTTTCGGGATCGGACTATGGGTCAAACATGTATGGGCGAATCATTTCCGGTTGCCATTTTACAACAGTGGTTTTCAAAACAAACTCCCCCACGTGCACCGACCGAAACCAACAACAGAGTAGAAGCTCATTATAATATGCAAAACTGTTATCCACTCACAGTAGTGGGCGTTTACTTCCTAGTCTTCAAGTAAGTAAGTAAGTAAGTTCACTTACTTACTTAGTCTTCAATGTGAAACGCCCATAAAATCCGAGCATTTTTCAAGTAGGATGAAAACTAGGGAAGAAAATAGCCCATAACTTATTCATTTGTATGTTTTTGAATGTAAAAACCAAGCGAACGTCATAAGTTGACCTCAGACAACAAAACAAAAACATTTTAAAAAGCCAGTTCATGACCCCTTTAATGATCCCGACTGTTGGGTAACAGTTGGTATTATGTGGAGATTCGCCTTTTTTTCAGGGGTGTTTTTCAAAAACGAGATTTAAGTAAGGAGAAAACAATAGTGTTTGAGACTCACTGTATGTCATGTCCATGTCCTGAACTCTTGTTATTTAACTAAGCCAAAATAAATTCAATTTCACATTCTTAGGGCACCTTTAAAAAACGAGATGTGTTCGGGCACATTGTTGGCGCATGGCTATTTTGAAGCAACTGAAATAGACTGCAATATTTTTTATTTTTTTTATTAAGAGCGCGTTAGTAATGCGCATCTATTGGCGGGTCCACAGACGCGCGTACACTGTTTTTTACACAAACAGAGATGTTGTATTGCAAAACACTTCTCTTCAACAAAGAAAAGCGGGGCTTCAACAAAGCAATTGAGCATCCCATTTCAACATGAATTCATAGTGTCTACTGTTGTTTTTATACAGCCCCATACAAGTGACATTTGAAACTATTTCCAAGACATACAGAATACTGCCTTGGCAGCTTTTATGAGGTTGGATGTCACATTTTCTTAGCAAATCTGTCATAGTAGACCAACATTAATTCTAGTAAATCTGTGATTCAGCTCTGTGAGGCTTGAGGCCAGGGAAATAAGCTGCTTTTTAATATTTAAAATCACTTTTCAGTCCTGTGACATTAAGTTCAGTCTGCATGCATATTTTATAAATCATTAGTTCAGCATAATTTCATGAAAGCAGCTAGAGTGGTGCATTTTTACATAACCCAGGTCTTAGAAAACTTGAACTAATGGCTTTTAAAACAAGTGAAGATGGCAATGGAAACAATAGAACACATCCACTTACAGATTTCTTGAAGTCATTATTAATTAATGAGCAACATAAAAAAAATCTAAAATTGCTGTCATCATGCTTTATCTGTGGCAGCTTTTATTTTAATTTGTCTTATTACACTATAGAACTTTTCTTTACTATCAGTATTGTTGGTTTTGCTACTCAGGGGTGCATTTCACAAAAGCATCAATAGCCAACTATGGTCATTCAATATAGTTCAATATAGTTCATCATAGTTCACAGATTCAGTGATTTCAGTGTCATTCTACACTGACAAAAATAGCTTTTGTTGAGTTAAGTTGTTACACAAAATAAATAGACTACATCTTCTTTTTTTATTATTTTTTTTTATTTTTTTATTTTTTTATTAGTCAATGTTTTTAATTATGTCAGCTCAAGGATATTGAGCAGATTCCTGTAAATTCCCAACTTGAGTCTGGGTTTTTGAGTAAATAGAAAAAGCTTGTAAGTGTTTCACATTGATTTATTCAGTAGGCTGCATTGAAAAGACTTTCTGCAACTAGCACAGCACATATAGTGTTACTTAACACTGTAAAAGGTTCAACCAGGCGCTCAGGTAAAGTTATGAAGTCTGTGATAGGTGCTCTTGGGGTAGGGAAAAGATCCAAAGAAACAAAAAGCAGGTCCCTGGCACTCAGTCAAGTTTTCAATGAGGAGAAGGATAAAGTTAAAAGGCTTTTAACAGAGTATGTGTGAAACAGCCCTAACTCAAGCAGCTGCATCTTCTAAATAATGCTTGAGATGTGAAGTCGCCTGTGCAGCCCCTGAAGTGACACAGGAAACAGAAACGCAGCATGATAATAATAATTTGATAATGTAACATTTTATATAATATAATATAATATAATATAATATAATATAATATAATATAATATAATATAATATAATATAACATTTCGTCTCGTCTCGTTTTGTAGTCAACGAAAATGAAGAGACATTTTAGCATAGTTTTTATTTTGTAAACCACATTTATTCTCATTTTTATTCATCAACATGCAATAGCATTATACATTTAATTATATTCATCGTCACATGACCAGCATTTACGTTGCGTCTCGTCTTGTTTTCTTCACGTGATATAGGTTCGTCGATGATATTTAGTCATAATTTTCAGTGACAAAAGCAACACTATAGACACGGAATTATTAATAAAATAAGCTTCTTGACAAGTCTTTTCTTTTAAATGTATTTGAAAAGGAAATAAAAAATAATGCACACTTTGTACACAAGCCGCGGTTCAGCCAAAACGCTGGCAGTGTGAAAGCAAAACAGCTGTGTGCTTCTCCCGCTCAGCATATGCACTGCGAGCCTGTTGCCCGTTCGATGACGCGATATGACATTTCGTCGAAATACTACGCACATGGCACCCTTTTGTGTCAATATAACACGCAGAACCCATGGCGTCATACAGGTGACTGGCATACTTAAGCGTCAATATGAGACGCAGACCTTAACCCAGACCTAAACCTACCCATTACAGTGTGTTATATTGACGCTAAAGGGTAGGGGTGTGCAATATCACAATTTTTGATCGTGGACGATTAAAATGTCTCCACGATCAGCAACTGTTCGGTTACCCACATTATTCAAAATATTTTTATTTTTTTTAACAGAAGAAAGAAACTTTTTCGGGTTTAAAACATCTTGAGAGAGTAAATTAAGACAATTTTATTTTTTGAGGGAACTATCCCTTTAGTGTTAATAAAACAAGAAAACACAAGGAGAAAATCACTCACTGACTGAGAACTTTAATAGCAGCTTTAATGAGAATCAATAATTTATACATTGTCTATGTAGTGTTTTAATTTCATATTTGTTCATTTAATTACTTTCTTCAATGCTACTGCTAAATACATCTATATCTGAAAAACATAAAGCACTGTTTATTTAAAATTTAGAAAATAATGACAAAGAGTTTTATCTTCGCCATTGGCCTAAATGTATGCCTTTCTTTTTTCCTTTTTTTAACATAGGGATATTAGTTTGGCTGTAATGAACAGCCACTTGCAAAATAGTAAAACCAAAAAGAATCGTGATAAAAAATCGTGATCGTGATTTTCCTGAAAAAATCGTGATATATTTTTGCCATATCGCTCAACCCTACTAAAGGGTGCCATGTGCGTAGTATTTCGACAAAATGTCTTGGAGTCACCTATATGACGTCAAAGGATGAGGATGTGTTGGCACTGCTTCTGCACTGCCTCCACTCTGCTGACGCGTGCAGTATGAAACCAGCATCAGAGAGGCTCTGGAGATTAAGTTCAAGCATTCATGTCCTCATATAGTGAGACGGCAGAGGCGTACACACACACAGTGTGTGTGTCACACTCACAGTGTGTGTGTGGTAAATGAAACCTTGCATCTGCGGTATTTATTCACACGGAGTCATGCAGAACATGCAGGATTCATTTATATAAATAGTATTTTTGCAGTTTCACAGACACTAGTACATTGGAGTATAGGAGCAGTATATAGCCAATAGTATAAAAAGTTAGTCTGGAAGCCTGCGCTTAGATACACACGGAAGCAACTGAAAGCAGCAGCCTACAGTGGGTACCGAATATACTCTGTAGTACAGGTACTACAGAAATGCTGAGCCCGTTCTCATCATTTGGCATCATATAGGTGATCCCATATGACATTTCGTCGAAATACTACGCACATGGCACCCTTTAATAATAATAATAAAACATTTAACTTTATAGCACTTTTCTGGAAACTCAAAGATGCTTTACACATACAGGCAATTCAAGAGAGGTGAATTAGATGAAGAATTAGACAAGTCTGTTAATGGGAAAAAGCAAGTTCAAAGAGGTGAGTTTTGAGGGCCTGTTTGAACGATATTAAAGTGGTTGAATGTTTGATGTGGTCGGGGAGGGCGTTCCAGAGAGTTGGTGCAGCAGCTGAGAAGGCTTTGTCGCCCAGGACCGGCGCTTAGTCCTGATGGTCTTGAGAGTGTCAGCACGAACGGACCTGAGGAGGCGGGCGTGAGTGTGGCGGTTTAGTAAGACGGAGAGGTATGGAGGGGCGAGGTTATTAAGTGCTTTGTATGTGAGGAGAAGTATTTTGAAGTTGATCCTGGGTTTGACTGGGAGCCAATGAAGGTTATAAAGGACGGGGGTGATATGATCGTGGTGACGGGTGTTGGTGAGAAGGCGGGCAGCCGAGTTTTGGACATATTGAAGTTTATCGATGGTTTTGTTTGGTAATCCATAAAGAATGCTGTTGCAATAGTCCAGTCTGGAGGTGATGAGGGCATGGATTAGTGTTTCAGCAGCAGTGCGAGATAGAGCGGGACGAAGCTGTGCAATGTTACGGAGGTGAAAGAAGGCAACTTTGGTGACATGGTTGACATTGTCATGATCCGGGTTTCTCTGGTCTCTGTCTCCCTCTGGTGGTTTCTTTACTCACTTACACTTTCACTTTAGCCTTATCAGGTTCAGCTGTTCTATATTACCCTAGTCGCTGCTCACCTGTTTCTCCTTCCTCTTTAATGCTGCCTACTATTTCTATCCCTACTTCCTCTAGCCTCTTTGTCAGTTTATTCCAAGCTACCAATGCAGATACTTATTGCAGATCTTAGATCTTACAGATCCCCGCTGTATCCTTGTCTTGTCCTGTCCTGTCCTGTCTCGTCTTGTGAGATCCATGAGGAATCTTCTCCTGGAGGCTGGTATTACCATCCTAGTTCTCCTCTCTCTCTCTGTGCTATGCCCGGCTGTCCAGACGCTGAATTCCTGAACAGACCTGTGATCCAGTCCTCGTGGCCTTCTCTCCCGGCGGATCGCTCTGGCCCTGCTGGGTTTTCTGGCTCCTCATCTCGCCAGTCCCTACCTACGCTATAAGAGGCGTGGGGAGATTCTCAAGAGTCTGCTGTTTTTGTTTCCTCAAGTGAGGTTTTTTCTGTTTGGACTGTTTTCTGACGGAGCTGAGAAGATTTGTGTTCCTCACTGAGTTCAGAGATATTTTCTTCTGTTTCATTAAAGACTGTTTATTGTGAACTCTCGCTTTCTGGTCCCTTATCTCCCTGCATACAACAGAATAAACTGACCAATTATGGACCAAGCGAGCAACAGTACCTTCCAGGCGGCCGTCGAGCTCCAGGGTGCCATGCTGGGCAGACACGAGCAAGAGATCTCCTCCGCTCGTCAGGCCATTGATTCTCTCACTAACCAAATAGCGGATCTATCGCACCGGGTCCACCAAGTGCGCCTCGAGTCTCCCGTTCCTGAGGTTCGTGAGGTTTCAGAACCACGCATTAACAACCCCCCGGTGTATCTGCGGGAGCCCACTCAGTGCCGCTCCTTCCTCACCCAGTGCGAGGTGGTGTTCTCGTTACAGCCGGCCACATATGCTCGGGACCGTGCCAATGTTGCCTACGTAATCTCCCTTCTCGCTGGAAGAGCTCGGGAGTGGGGGGCAGCTAATTGGGAGGCCGAGGGTGAGTGCGTCTCCGATTTCATGCTGTTCAAACAGGAGATGATCCGTGTCTTTGATAGATCAGCGCATGGAGAAGAGGCTTCTCGGCTTCTTTCATCACTTCGCCAGGGTAAGCGCTCGGTAACAGACTTTGCCATTGAGTTCCGCACTCTCTCCACGTCCTGCGGATGGAACGAGCCGGCCCTGGTTACTGGCGAGCGCGATGTCTAGGAACTCTCCATCCACGGTTTCGGATCTGGCTTATAAGGCGTGTGGCGCAGCAAGCCGACAGAACCTATTCCCTCGCGTCACTGGCCGTAGTGAGTAAAACCGGTTCAACACGTAAGCTATAAAACCTGGCAAATGTGTTTGGTGTCACCCAGCCCGCAGCTCTGCGGATATCTGCCAGCGAGGCGCCTTGTGCCAACGCCCAGGAGGAAGCGGCACTCCTAGTGGAGTGAGCCGGCAAGGCACGTCCTGGGATTCATAAGCCCGGACGATAGCATTCACTAGCCAGTGGGCTAACCTGTGCTTGGAGACAGTCTTCCCCTTCTGCTGGCCTCCCTAACAGACGAAGAGCTGCTCTGAGGTCCTGAAGCTTTGCGTTCCGTCCACATAGCAACGTAGGGCACATACGGGACAGAGAAAAGCCAGGGCTGGGTCTGCCTCCTCCAAGGGCAGCGCTTGCAGGTTCACTACCTGATTTACAAACGGAGTGGTAGGAACCTTGGGCACATATCTGAGAACAACGTGAGAAAGGCCCGGTGCGAACTCCAGGCACGATACGTCGACCGAAAATGCCAGCAGATCCTCGACCCTCTTGAAAGAGGCCAGAGCCAAGAGAAGAGCTCTGAAGCGCTCTCAGTACTTGGACTAAGTCCCAAGAGAGTACAGGGTGCAAATTATGAGGGGGATTTAACCTCCTAGAACCCTTAAGGAATCTGATGATCAGGTCGTGCTTCCCTAACGACTTCCCGTCAATCATATCGTGATGGATGGCAACATACACTTTGAGGGTGGACGGAGACAGCCTTCGCTCCAAACCATCTTGTAGTAAGGAAAGCATGACACTGATCGGGCAAGTTCGGGGGTCTTCCTGGCGGGAAGAGCAACAAACGATGAACAGGTTCCACTTAACGCATGAGGTGCCTCGGTAGAGGGTTTGGCGACAGTGCTGCTCTGCCATGCACATCTCGGGACTCGATCATGAAGTCCCGAATCACTTAACCCCTGGGGACCAAAAATGTGTCCCCATGGTTTGATCTTTTTTTTCACATAGCTGCAACATAGACTTAAAATACTCTGTCATTGATGGCCATATAAATAAAGTCAGTACATGATTAAAAACTATAGAAGGTCTTCTTTTTGTGTACAGTCTTATTAATATCAAAACCTTGTGTTTTTGTAAAATAAATAAAATAAACAGGGTGCACTTCCAGCTCACTCTGTCTCCCCAAAAATCTTTCTGAAACGCGTCGGAAAAAAGAGCTGTAACTCATTAAATACTTGTCACAGAGACACAAAAGATATCTCTTATGAAGCTGAGATTCTCTTTTTTTAATTTAAGTAATTTATATAAAAAGCAACTATTCTCAGTTGATGTATTCTTTATGAAAAGAAAGAGATGTCAGTATTTTCTCTTTCACCTCATTACAGCGAATGAGGTGCTAATGTGACCCCGCCCACATTAGAGCGTGTGCTATTCAAACACTAATGTTGAGGCAAGCCATGAAAACGCCCACATCGATAAAAACATACAGTTTATTACGGATCTAACCTCGTTCTAACCTTTCGTCTTGCTGCACAGTGAGGAGATCCTGGAAAAAACTTACCTCAGTTACAGTTTCATTTTGAGGAGCACGGATTCAGCTGATGCAGTAAGTCATTTATTATAAGTGCTTTGTTCTCATCGCGTTATTGAATAGTGTTTACAAAGACTGTTTAAATATCAAATGTGCGTCTGATAGGAAGGAACAGACGAATTCACAGACGCGCGCGCTCTGCGTTAATTCACTACTTTCGCTTACATTGGAACAAGAATCTCATCCCAGATAGCACAAGGCTGTCTGATCTCCTATTTACATCTGGAAGACGTATTTTAAAGAGTGTTTGCTCATCTGCAAGACGTTTATAGGACGTTTCCTGCAGATGTCAATAGACGTTTATAAGATGTCCGTTTAACGTGCATTCTAAAGCATTACATCTTAGAGACATCTTCTAAACGTCTATTTGACATCTGCAGGAATCGTCCTATAGACGTCTTGCAGATGAGCAAACACTCTTTAAAATACATCTTCCAGATGTAAATAGGAGATCAGACAGCCTTGTGCTATCTGGGATGTGACATCCTTATATTAGTAAGATAACATTAGTTATCTGTATAACCAAAACAAGTGTTTAAATATATGATTCGGGTGTGTGAATGGACGAACGAACTTTCATTTAGTTAGACTGTTAAGAGTTAGAGAAAATATAAAATTTGACCAGGATTTGTTTCCAGGTATGACTAAAAATGGGTTTTGACTTTCATTTATACTTTGATTTTATACATAATACATTTATGGTATATATATATATATATATATATATATATATATATATATATATATATATATATATATATATATTTGTGTGTGTGTATGTTGTCCTTTCAAAATTTTCTTGTCTGACTCACGCCTCACGCCTTTCATGCTCATTATTATGCGTCTTTGTCTCTCAGGTGAGAATCACCAAATTATTCATGATGGGGCTGGCCTGTTCACGCCCATTCGCATATTGCCTTGGCAAACCAAAAAAAAAATTTCACAATATAACCCAATTCACAGTCTTATGTGAACGATTAGGAGGAGGATTTTCAGATCATTGTGAAGAAAAAAAAGAAAGGCAAAAACATCAATTAGTCAAAAGTCTTGTGGACGCATATTTAGTATGTGTTTTGTGGCCTTATTTCAGAAACTTTCATTTTTAGTTTTTACAATATCCACGCATAAACAATATTCTCTCAAAAATACAAACATGTACAAACATGTTGCCCATATGTCATGGTTGCCCTGTTTCTGCTAAATATAGTGTAATTTCACTTGTGCCATTAATATGTTTATAAGCAGCTGAAAAAAATACAGATGTCAGGACATGTCAGACCTCTCAAGGACCCCAAATACACCTTGGTTCCCAGGGGTTAAAGAGTGAGGCAAAAGTCGAGTCGTCACCCTTATATCATACGCTTTATACAATGCAGATTGTTTCAAAGCAGCTTTACAGTGATAACAGGAACATTATTCAACAATGCAAACAGTTAATTTTGGCTGCACAGCAGCTCTAAAAGAAAAGTGTCATTATTCAGCTGTCAATTCAGTGTTGATTTCATTCCAATACAGTTCCAAAAAGACAATTTTAGTACTGTGACAAATCTAAAAAAAAATATTGAAATCACATTTTAAACCACCTCCAAATGTGGTTTAAATCAGATTTGAGAAAAAACGATTTCATGTGGGTTTTTTGGTCCGTGTACTTTTTCGTTCATACATTATTCTATTTCGGAATGAAAGATGACATTTAAAAAGGGTGCAACTTGGTTTTTGTAAAAAAAAAAAAAAAAAAAAAAAAAACAGAAATGGCTGTATTTTGTTTTCCAAATGTATTGTTGTCATCAAATAATAGCATTAGAAAATTGGACGACATTTCCGATCGTTTTTTAATCTGTAATATTTATTTGTATGTTTATTGTATTTCAAATTACTCAGAGCCGGCGCCAGCGGGAATGCTGATGAGGGGCGTTTACATTAACGCAGTGACGAGGGGCCTCCAGGACAGGTTTGAAAATCACTGGTAATACTGTATGTAGCGCTGGTCGCAAAAAAAAAAACATTCAAAGCTGTCGAACAAAGAAAAAGTAAAAACACATATTATTAGTTAAGCGGAAAAAAAATCCCATATTGTACTATTAGTCAGTACAATATGTTTCATTTGTGCATGTATTAAAGAAATAAGGCTATGTTCAGACTAGTAGCAAAAAATCTGATTTGTACCATATCTAGATTTTATCCAGATGGGTTTTTTTAAAAGTCTGGACAGCGAGGCAAGGCAAGGCAAGTTTATTTATATAGCACATTTCATACACAATGGTAATTCAAAGTGCTTTACATAGAAGAAATGCAAATAATCAAAAGAAATCAGAATAATTAAAACAGTTTAGAATAAAAAATACAATAAAATACAGTAAATAATTAAAACAGTTTAGAATAAAAAATGAAATACAATAACAGTTATTGTTATTGACAGCAAATAACAATAACAAACAAACAAACAAAAAAGGTCCGTGTACTTTTTCGTTCATTCATTATTCTATTTCAGAATGAAAGATGACATTTAAAAAAGGGTGCAACTTGTTTTTTTTGTAAAAAAAAATAAATAAATAATTATAAATAAATAAATAAACAGAAATGGCTGTATTTTGTTTTCCAAATGTATTGTTGTCATCAAATAATAGTATTAGAAAATTGGACGACATTTCCGATCGATTTTTAATCTGTAATATTTATTTGTGTGTTTATTGTATTTCAAATGACTCCGCCGAAAATTGATGGCCGGCCACGGGAGCGCGTGCCACGTGTTAAAGATGTATCGCCCATTCTCTTTACAAATGCAGTTGCTTTTTTGTGGATCAAGCAGACATAACGTGCAAATAAACATCACTCACCCAGTACTTTTTACCAATTAAAATACCTAAAGGGACAATACAACCATTATTACAACCAACCTTCAGTGATTGAAACCTCTACTTATTGATTGAAAGGTTATTTCTGCCCTGAAATGTGTTGCTTATATTCATGAGGGTTAAATCTGACTGATTATTACTCACCCAGTACTTTTGACCTATTAAAATACCTGTAAAGGGCCAATACAACCATTATAATGCAGTAGCATATTTTACCTGCCAAAAAGTGATTGAAGCCAGAAAAGGCAAGGATTCCTGTTGATTTGCATTAATTGAATATTTCATTATGTGCTATAGCCTATTTGATAAGTGGATAAGGTAACACTTTATTTTGACAGTCCACTTTAGACATTCAACTAACTATAAGTAACTTTGCCGCTACATGTCAACTAACTATCATTAGAGTATTAGTAAACTGTCAGCTTAATATCTGCTAACACTTTATTTTGTTGGTCCCCCGACAGACATTCAACTGACTTAGTAACTTAGCAACTACAAGTCAACTTGTTCTCCTAACCTGAACCCTAACACCTAACCACAACCTAACAGTCTACTGACAGTCTACTACAGCCTACTAATACTCTAATGACACTTAGTTGACATGTAGTTGAAAAGTTACTTATAGTTAGTAGAATGTCTAAAGTGACTATCGAAATAAAGTGTAACCGTGGATTATATAAATTCTTTATAATTGGGGTATCTGTTACGGGCGTGAGTGCTCTGAAAGCGGCACCAGACCTGAAATATATCTAAAATGGTAACTTCTAAAAAGAACATTTCAAAACGAAAGAAAACATACTGCTCTCGTATATGTAATCCATTTTTCTCTCTGGCGCTTTCACTACTGCGAAGATCACGATCAGCATTGTTGACTTCTTCTTTGCAGGCAACACTGACACATAAAAACAATTAAAATGTCTCCATGTTATATTTGACATATTCATAATCATTAGGCTACTTCGGCAACGAGCACTTTGATCACTTGATTTAAAAAAACAACACATTTCAGCGCTAGATGGACTCTAATTTGACAAGCGAACAAATTGAATGGTCTGAAAGTTAACTGGAGATGTTTTATTAATTTGTATTGGTACATTCTTGCCGCGAAGATGTTTTAAAAAGTGTTGGGGAGAATACTGAACATGGCAAAAGAGTGGTGACATGCGTTAATGTAAACACCCCTCATCAGTGCTCCGCTGGCGCCGGCTCTGAGTCATTTGAAATACAATAAACATACAAATAAATATTACAGATTAAAAAACGATCGGAAATGTCATCCAATTTTCGAATACTATTATTTGATGACAACAATACATTTGGAAAACAAAATAAAGCCATTTCTGATTTTTTCTTTTAAACAAAAAACCAAGTTGCACCCTTTTTTTAAATTTCATTTTTCATTCTGAAATAGAATAATGAATGAACGTAAAAAGTACACGGACCTTGTTTGTTTGTTTGTTATTGTTATTGACACCAAATAACAATAACAAACAAACAAACAAGGTCCGTATACTTTTTCGTTCATTCATTATTCTGTTATTGTATTTTATTTTTTATTCTAAACTGTTTTAATTATTTACTGTATTTTATTTTTTTTATTCTAAACTGTTTTAATTATTCTGATTTCTTTTGATTATTTTAATTTCTTCTATGTAAAGCACTTTGAATTACCATTGTGTATGAAATGTGCTATATAAATAAACTTGCCTTGCCTTGCCTTGCTTTGCATTTAATCTGTAATATTTATTTGTATGTTTATTGTATTTTTTTGTTTTGTTTGTTTTTTTGTTTGTTTGTTTTTTTGCGACCAGTGCTACATACAGTATTACCAGTGATTTTCAAATCTGTCCTGGAGGCCCCTCGTCACTGCATATTTTTACTGTATTTCTTTATTACTGATCATACCCAGTTCAAGTCTTGCAAATTTTATTAGTGACATGTTTTATGCCAAATCCCTCATTTTTTCTCACATTAAATGCAGTTTGTTTGTTTGTTTTTGTTTTTTTTTTTAACTAAGAAAAACGTGTCAAGTTAAAAGATGTTTAACTTTTAAAAAGCATCTGATTTCATCTGCAATAGTAAAAATTGTGAAAGAAAGCCATTCAACCATTTTCAAACATCTACCAGATCCGTCAAGATTAAAGAAGGTGGAATCCAGTTCAGTTGTTTTTGGATAAAAGTGGCAGAACGGAAGATGACAACAGACCCACCTTTTCACTACTCTTGAGTTCGGCTTTTGTGCAACATAGACCAGGTTAAACATCTCTACATTCACACTTTGAAAGCAGTTTCTGAACAGCTGTCATGTGAAATCAGTTTGATAATTTGCCTCTGCAATTCAGGCATTGACTTTACCTAACCATTGTTAATTGCCTCATGTTGTCACACAACCAGAAGGACACAGACGGGTGAGTAAACAATGTTTATTTAAATGAAGATGGCAGAATGAACAGGTGAGTTGCAGATACTCAGGAGGAGGTACCACCTCAGCGCCAGAATCTGGGAAAGAGGGAATGAGAGGGTTAGTGTAGGGCTTGAGGAGAGAGACATGAAAAGAAGGTGAAATACGGTAGTGTCGTGGTAGGGATAGCCGGTAGGTGACATCGTTGATCTGTCTCTGTATTGCGAACGGACCGATGTATCTGGGACTCAGCTTGCGGCAGGGCTGTCGGAGGCGGATGTCCCGGATGGAAAGCCAGACCAGCTGACCTGGTTGGTATTGCGGGGTTGGAGAGCGTCGAGCATCGGCCTGGTTATTGTGCCTCCGGACAGCCTGCTGTGGGTGGAGGTGGGCTGAGTCCCAGACCCTCTCGCTCACCTGGAACCAGTGGTGGACTGCTGGAAGAGGGGAGGTTGGAAGCCGAGTATGCACTGAAAGGGGGTTAGACCGGTGGTGGGTTGGCGGAGTGAGTTCTGTGCATACTCGGCCCAGGGAAGGTAACGGCTCCAGCAGTCCTGATGGTCGTGGCAGTATGACCGCAGGTATCTCCCGATCTCTTGTATCTTCCGCTCAGTCTGGCCGTTGGACTGGGGATGGTACCCGGAGGTAAGACTGACGGTCACTCCGAGCAGGTGGAAAAACGCCTTCCACACGCTGGAGATGAACTGTGGGCCACGATCAGAGACGATGTCCTCCGGGAGGCCGAAGTGTCGGAAGACCTGGTGGAAGAGGGCCTCCGCCGTTTCGAAGGCAGTGGGTAACGCAGCCAGGGGAATTAGCTTGCAAGCTTTGGAGAACCGGTCTACCACTACCAGGATGCAGGTGTGAGTCTCTGAAGGTGGCAGGTCGGTGACAAAGTCCACCCCCAGGTGGGACCACGGCCGGGATGGAATGGGCAGGGGGACCAGCTTACCCTCCGGGAGGCGACGGGGCACCTTGGCCATGGCGCAGACTGAGCAACCCCTCACGTACCGGGAGACATCCTGGGCCATACCTGGCCACCAGTAGCGCTGTTGGATGAGCGAGAGGGTTTGGTGGCTGCCTGGGTGTCCAGAGCCCGGAGAGGTGTGCACTGAGTCCATGAGGGACGGGCGCAGACGAGTGGGGACATAGACCCGTCCCTCAGGACCTCCCGGCGGAGCTGGTTCGGATTGGGTGGCCTCGGTTATGTGGTCATCGAGGGTCCACTGGATGGGGCTGACTACCATGGCTGGAGGGAGAATGGTGTCCGGTTCTGAGATATCCAAGGGGGGTTGAAACTGACGAGAAAGGGCGTCAGCTTTGACGTTCTTAGGTCCAGGGCGGTAGGTGGCGGTGAAATTGAAACGTGTGAAGAAGAGGGCCCACCGGGCTTGGCGGGGGTTGAGGCGTCGTGCTTCCCAGAGATAGGCGAGGTTACGGTGGTCAGTGATGACGGTAAATGGGTGTTTGGCTCCCTCCAGCCAGTGTCTCCACTCTTCCAGGGCGAGCTTGATGGCAAGCAGCTCTCGATTCCCGATGTCGTAGTTCAGCTCCGCCGGGGACAGTTTCCTGGAGAAGAAGGCGCATGGATGGAGTCGTGGGGGATTCCCCTGCCGCTGAGAGTAGCACCGCTCCTACCCCGGTGGTAGAGGCGTCGAGCTTCAACCAGGAAAGGGCGGTCTGGATCGGGTAGGACGAGGGTAGGGGCGGTGCTGAAGGTCCTCTTGAGGGTCTCGAAGGCTTCGTTGGCTTGAGGGTTCCAGGACAGAGACTTGGCCCCACATTTCAGGAGGGAGGTTATGGGTGCGGTGATTTGGCTGTAGCCCCTGATGAATCGTCGGTAGAAGTTTGCGAAACCTAGGAAACGTTGGAGTTCTTTGACTGAGGTGGGTCGGGGCCATTGGGTGACTGCTTCCACCTTCCTCTGGTCCATGGTGACTCCATGGGGGGTGATGACGTAACCGAGGAAGTGGATGGTGTGTTGATGAAATACGCATTTTTCGAGCTTCAGATAGAGTTGGTACTGGCGGAGGCGGTGGAGGACGAGTTGGACATGGTGGATGTGTTCAGTCAGGGAGCGGGAGTAGATGAGGATATCGTCGATGTATATGATGACAAACTGGTTGAGGAAATCCCGGAATATTTCGTTCATGAACCCTTGAAAGATGGATGGTGAGTTGGACAGCCCGAAGGGCATCACGAGATATTCATAGTGCCCAGCCGGGGTGATAAAGGCTGTCTTCCACTCATCGCCCTCTCGGATGCGGATGAGGTTGTAGGCACTACGAAGATCTAGTTTGGTGAAGATGTGAGCCCCTCGGAGCTGTTCCAACGCGGCGGGGACCAGAGGAAGGGGATACCTGAACTTGACTGTGGCTTGATTGAGGACCCGGTAATCGATGCAGGGGCGCAAGCCTCCGTCCTTTTTGCCAACGAAGAAGAAACTCGGCGACTGACGATCGGCCTTGGTGGAGACGGAACAGTTGATCCGGCACCGAGATGGTGTGGGCGGATAAAGTGAAAACCTCCCGGAAGTGGCGTGCGAGAGCGGGGTACGACTGGACAACGGGGCCGTTGCTGTTCCACAGTGCTTCAGCCCAGCGTAGCGCTTGACCTCGCAACAGAGAGAAGAAGAATGCTATCTTGGAGCGATCCGTCCGAAACTGCATCGCGTTCATCTCCATGAAGAGCTCGCACTGGAGAAGAAATCCAACGCATTCCCCCTCATCGCCTGTGAAGGGCGCTGGTTGGGCCATGGGACTGACAGAGACAGCCGGCGAGGAAAAGGCCATGGCGGCGGTGGTTGAGGAGATCGTCCGGGTTGTAGAGGTGCTGGTGGATGAAGTAGCTGCAGCCGCGGTGGTAAGCGTGGGCTGCAGCATGTTGGGTCTGGTTTTCTGTCACACAACCAGAAGGACACAGACGGGTGAGTAAACAATGTTTATTTAAATGAAGATGGCGGAATAAACAGGTGAGTTGCAGATACTCAGAACAGCTGAATGTTGGCAGGGTGGTGGAATTAAAGAGTCTCTTATATGTTTGCAGAAGTTGGAGAGTGGACCAGGGGTTCGATCGAGCTAGGACAGGATGGACACAGGAACGGAGACACACTCGGAGGTGGACACGGACAGGTAGGTAGCGGGAGTCTGTTGTCTTGAGCATTGACGAGACCAGACAGTGCAGAGGTGAGTGAGCGAGTCTTTTATGGGAGTTGGTGATGGGCTGCAGGTGGTGGAGACAGGTGATGGTGATGATTAGTATTCTGGGGAGCGGGAACGCGTGGGTGGAGTGATGGTGTCTGGCACTGAGGTGGGTGTATCCGTGACACATGTTGCTTTGAATACTCTCACAGGAAAGTGCTAATTGTCAAATATCTTTTAAATGAACAAACAAAACAAACTCTCTTTTAAGCTCTGTTATACTGCTAAAGTACAATGAACCTAATGTGACTTTTTTTACCTTAAGAAGAGCTGTGAGTTTTGCTCACATAGCATTGACTCGCATTAATGCAGCACATTCAATGCTAATGGAAATGTGAAATGGCACAAGAAACTTCAAAGATCAGTCCTGCTATTACTGTTTGTTCAAGTTAATTTATAAAGCACATTTAAAAACAATTAAACATTAAGCTGTACCAAAGTGCTGTACAACAAGCAACATGCAATAAATACCAAAAGCAAACTGAAATAGTCAAAATCTGTTTACAAAATCTGTTTACAATGGCTCATGTAGAAGATACAGTGATAGAATGACCATTTCTAAAATAGTCTTTCTATCTGTATGGAAGTATTATATTATGAATTATATAAAATATAGACAAAGTATATGGTCTCAATTGTACAGCAATACATTCTGTTTTAAAAAATGTTTTCAAATATCATTAGTGCGTGTAAAAATCAATGTAATGATCTACAGTATATGCATTTTGGAGATCACAGATTTCATTGCAAACTGTATATACTTAAATCTATTAAATTATAATGAATGTAAAATAATTTCTTATCCTCTTGTCAACAACATTAATATTACGGCCATCATCTATAGTATCATAACAATTTATATAAATGGCTGATGTTTTAGAAATAGCTGTTAGCCCCCAAAGCATCAGAAATTCATGAAATTTGTTAATTTTCCTTATGGCCATTCACACAGAACACATTTTTCCATTACACTGCGCTACTTTTTAAAATTGTTTTTCAGTGTAAACGCTGAAAAGGCCTTTAACTGTTGAGCTCTTGTGCAGTGTCTCACATATGACACGCCAATCTAAAATATGTGGCGCTCAAGTTAAAAGAAGTTAAACTTTTAAAAACATTACACTGACCTGCGTCTTGCATTTTAAACAGTAAAAACGTGGTCTGTGTGAACTGGACCTAAGAATGTCTTGTGAAGTTTGGACATTATGTTCACAAGATAAAGGTCAATTAGTCATTATGTTACATGACTACAGATAATTTGGCCTATATCTATAACGGTTAAACTATTCAAAATTATTTTGATGACTTTCGGTAAGGGGTGTCCTGAGAATGTGTAATTTCTGGAAATCAAGCAAACAGCCAATTATGGTTCCAGAGTTGTTAAACACATACATTTGCTTTTTACAGCACTACCATGGCAGATTCTCACCAAATGTAATGCACAAAGTATTCTAAACACCTTCCAAGTACCTGTTTAATTTTGCAATGGTCGGCCATTCAGATGTGATGTTGTAAGCTTTCAAAGATGTTTGTTTGTTTATGTGATATTTGAATAATTTGTCAGCATTTGCATTTGCCCAGCCTTTTTCAACTTGAAAGATCCCAGTGAGCTGCAGAGTTATGACCATTTGAGCTGTTTACCATGATGGTCTCTGGGTGATTGATAATGGCATGTGATGATTGATTATGAGCATCACCTGTGCGCCATAACAGCTTTGTATCTGTCACAGAGGAGATACGGAAGCATAAAAGCAGGAGTGACCACAGTGAAGGACGAGGGGGTGACCAGGCCTGGACTTTACGTTAGGTTTCCTTTTGTGTGTGTTTATTTAATATTAAAATGTTTAAACATTCACAGGTTGCCACGTGTAACGAGGACGCAGATGCTGAGTGAGAATCTGAGTGCGTAAGTTTATTACAGACAGTTTCCACAAACAAATATGATAAGGCAGGCAGAGGATCATAACCAAGGTATCAATCATATCTTTCAACATACAAAGGGAAATTCCAAAAGGCAAGCGTGAGTAGACAGGCAAAAGGCCCAAGCAAAAACATCAGTCCGATCAGGCAACCAAAGCAAAGGGGACAATCCAGAAAAACAAAAAACAGATAACCAGGCAGAAACATACACAGTAGACAGGCAGGATCAACAGGAAACAACGCTCGTTAAGGGAGGTAAACTGTCCATACTTAGCAATGAGTATAAGAATGGTCTCTGGTTAAATACAAGGGGATAATCCATCAGCCAGAAGTTGAATCCTTGCGGGAGCCGCCATTGTGGCAGAACTTCACCTTCTGTTAGCATTTCATTGACTCCCATTCATTTTGGCGTCCAAAGACTTAATTTGTCCATTATTTATTTTTTTTTAAATGTATAAAAGGCTCCCTTACCTTGTATCTTACGTTATGGCCCTGTAGAAGCAGTTTTCGTAAAAAAAAATAGGCTAACGATTGCATCATAATGAATCAACTCTCTGTCGCAAAGTACAGAAATGACCATATAGACGAATCCAGCGAAACTACCGGAAGTAAAGTGGGCGCCATTACTGAGCTTGGTAGCGTCTGCGCCATTGCCTCCTATTGTTTTAGTTGCAACTTGCGTCCACTGGAATAAACAGCCCACGATTTACGACTGTCACTAATGTTAGAACTTTTATAATGTCGAGTGGGAACATGTTCCGTTATAGATTGTTTCAATGGCGGCAGTAAAATTTCAATTTGGAAGAAAAAACATTGTGAGCTACATAAAATACCCCAGGTCGACTGCCCCTGTCTGGTGCCATACGGTTCTGCTGGTATTATTAAAGGTTTAAAAAAAACCAAATTAAATTAAATATAATGCCGTTTTTGTTATAATAACAATTATGTAATGACATAAGTAAAAAATATAATAAATATGTAATATACTGCTCAGCAAAATCTCCTCTCTAGCTATTTTGTCTATTCAATTAACATGCTATGATCATTAAATGGCTTTCCTGAGCTAAATGTAACGTTTTGAAACATATTTTTTCTCCTGCTGTTATATTAACCTCTTTCCATGGTTTAAAAAAACACTAATTGGTCGATATTATGTATACTTTCAAGCTGTAACATTACCTACTTGCCTTTTGCAATGTGAAAAAGATAAATAATGGACACAAATGAAAAACATGAATTCGTTTATTTGATGTTATCATTTATCAGCTACGTCCTGGCAGTCATTCTGCCAGGACGTAGCTGTCATCGAGGGTTGCGTTATCACCATAGACAGTAAAATCATGGAGGTTTGATTACACACCGGTAATAGCCATTGACAGTATAAGAAGTTAACAGCTCAGTAATGGCGTCGCCACAAGATGGCAGCCTACACAGAACGCTCTATCGGATTCGTCTATAGCGGGGGTCCCCAACTGGCGGACCGGGGTCCAGGTCCGGACCCCAATACCTTTTTATCCGGACCTCTAAACATTTTTGTTAAAAAAAAAAAATTACCGAACAGGCGTGCGCGCGGGCAGCTATAGTCTGTGTCAGGTCCTTTGCAAGAGCCTTTCTTTTACTGTCTATGGCAAGAGCCAGTGTCCTGAGAGATCGCAAACTTTGGCTTGTGCACACATTGCTATGACATTCGTAAATGGACTATTATAAATGGCTTTGTCAAAAATTAGAAAAGTGGACTCTGAAAACCGCATCTTTCGAGATGAGTGGACTGAAGCGTACGCGTTCATTTTGCCGTCATTGAGCTCAACGAGGCCCGTGTGTCTTATTTGTTCTGAGTCTGTTGCTGTTGTTAAAAGTGGAAACATCAAGCGGCATTTCGAAGACAAGACACAAAACTTTCAATGAAAATAACCCGCCAGGATGTTCAAAGATTTGACATTTGAATATTTGCACTAAAATGAAATAATACTTGAATGAATGTCAACAAAATGAGTTGAATACATTTAAACAAAGATTTTATTGTCAAAGGTTTTATTGTCATTTTGTTGCACTAAGAAGTATTGTGTAATTTTTTATATAATGCATTATAAGGTGCATTATTTGTTCCCTTTTGCACTTTTGAAGTGCAATGTTTGCAAGTTTATGTGCAATAGCAGCTGTTCACAACACTGAATGCATTTGTCTTTGAGTAGTTATGAAGGTAAATCATTTGCACCTAATATATTAAGATTGTAATTGTCAGTCTTTATTTTTTATGCTTCCTGTTGCTGTTCTTGATGTTCAAAGATTTGACATTTGAATATTTGCACTAAAATGAAATAATACTTGAATGAATTTCAACAAAATCAGTTGAATGTATTCAACTGTATTCAAGTATTCAAGATAAAGATTTTATTGTCAAAGATTGTCAATTTGTTGACATGGTTACAATTTAATAAAATGAAAGAAAACTTATTTTGTCGGGTGTTTTTGCATGTCCGGACCCTCGTTTACTGGGCTGATCTGGTTAGTGGACCTCTTGCCAATTTAGTTGGGGACCCCTGGTCTATAGACCGGAGGAGAAGCTTGCAGGCAATCGGGGACGTGGAGGCATAAAGTCGAGGGAGAAGCCCATAGAGAGTCATAAAGCTGATCCTGCTGCAAGCTCATGAACAGCTAATACTCACTCTCTACATCTCTGTGAGATTCTGAAGGGAATTATTCAGATTTCACTCTATTTCATCAGCTACTAGAAGACATACATGACAGGCTCAGTTTGAGCCTGCGCTGTACGCCAGGCTATCAGCTTTTAACGGGCTTCAATGTTCTCTGTTGAAATCAGCAAATTAAAAAAGCAAATTAAAAAGCAAACTTGATGGTAAAAATGTGCGGTCCTTCACGCAAGCTCTGACCCAGGCGTACACACAAAATCGGGCGAAATGAGAATGGCGAGCACCGTCGGCAGTTGGAAAAAACACATGAAACTGTAGACGGTTGTGTAAAATAAATGGCAATACTGTGCCTCAGCCTCTCATAAATAACACTGAAGACTTCACAAAGCAAGTCTTACAATTAACAGCCTACACAAACACCTGTTTGAGCTGCAACAGAAATGCAAATTAACACATAGGCCTATTTCCAAAAAGAAAGTGAAATATGTTCTGCAGTAATATTGGCATGTTATACAACTCATCCTCATAAATAAGATGGAACGAAAATAATAAACAAAACTGATATTCTCGCCAATGTGTCTAACGGAGCAGATATAGCAATTAGATAGTCAGTCAGATAGATAAATAATTAGGGAGATCTATAGATAGATCCAGATAAATAGATAGATGTATTATTTGCCCACTGGGGAAAGTTGTTTTCATAGTAAAAATGTCTTCATCAGCTACGGAATCATGGTATTCATGTATATTTAGTTTGTTTTATTTTTAATAAAATAACATATGACGTATGTCTCAACCATTCAGAAAGCTGCAAGAATTACATCTGCGCTGTAACTATTTCCCATTTCCAAGTAGATTATAACCGACATTGTAGCTTATCAGATGCAGAATTAAATGGATGGAAATAAAATGCCCCATCACAATGCGGTAATGACGCACAATGGCTGATATTGCGCTCTTAGAAGATGTGGAAATTAAATGGAAGGATTCGGAGTGAACGTGTCATCTTCACAACAAAAGGTGTTGAAAACGAATCGGTTACCTAACGTAACCTCGGTTCTCTCTAGATGAGGGAACGAGTATTGCGTAAGCTAGCTTACGCTACGGGAAAGATTCTTCTTTGCCGAACAATTGAAGCCAAAAATTTTTATAATTTGTAAACATTGTCAACGCACTTCTCAGGTGCAGGACCTAGAGCGGGCTAACTAGCAGGCTCATTGGTTCGTTTCTGGGAAGTGCTCAAACCAATCGGAGAGCGGCGCTGAACCCGCGCCCAATGAGCGGACGACGCTCGCTGATTACGTCAGAGCCCGCCGAAGGGGCGTGGCTTGAGTGTATATAAGCACTCTCCGCGGTTTGGAACAACGATTTATAGTGATGAAGCGAATCGCTGTTAGAGCGGGCACGGCCGGGAACTGCAATACTCGTTCCCTCATCTAGAGAGAACCGAGGTTACGTTAGGTAACCGATTCGTTCTCTTACGAGAGGTTCTCTCGTATTGCGTAAGCTAGCTTACGCTACGGGAACCCCTGGTCAACGCCGTGCCCGGTCAGTCACCACAAGCATCCCCGGGAGGGTGGAGGGAGCAATAGTGGAGAATAATAATAAAGGGCAGACGCCGTTTATATGAGAATATGAGGCCTAAGAGGCGGCCGGCATAGCGGGCCATAGTATAGGAAGTTTCCATAGAATGGAGGGGAAGATCAAGGGGCTAGCCGGTTGAAGGATTCCCCATAAAGCGTGGCTAGCACGCTGCGCCGGGTTAGACCGCTAGTAATTTAGCCTGTAAGGCCGGTACTTCCAAGTTATAAAATCTGATAAAGGTGGACGGGGAAGCCCAGCCCGCGGCCACACAGATATCATGAATAGAAATACCACAGGACCAAGCCCACGAGGAGGCCATGCCTCGAGTGGGAGTGAGCCCTGACGCCGAGCGGGCAAGGCAGATTTTTAGCGCATAGGCGGAGGCGATAGCGTCTACTATCCATCTGGATAGTGTTTGTTTAGAAGCGGCCAAGCCTTTTGTGCGTCCCCCAAACGCCACGAACAGCTGCTCAGACCGTCTGAACGTGGCAGCGCGTGTAATGTACGCTCTCAGCGCCCGGACCGGGCAGAGGAGGTTGGCATTGGGCTCGCTATCAGAGGTGGGCAGAGCCGATAAGGATATCACCTGTGCTCTAAATGGGGTGCCAATCGCCTTAGGCACATATCCGTGTCTGGGTTCTGAGAATGACGACGGAGTCGTTAGGGCCAAACTCGAGACACGATGCGTTCGAAGAGAGCGCGTGAATGTCGCCCACCGTTTAACTGAGGCAAGAGCGATCAGAAAAACGGCTTTTAGGGAGAGATATTTGAGGTCAATAGACTCGAGCGGTTCGAAGGGGGGCTCTTCAAGGCCTCGAGGACTATTGAAAGGTCCCAAACCGGCACCGAGGGGGGCGAGGGGGTTCATCCTCCTGGCTCCCCTGAGGAAGCGGATAACCAGCTCGTCTTTGCCAATAGACTGGGCGCGTCGGGGACCAACGAAGGCCGCGACGGCTGCCACATAAACCTTCAGGGTGGATGGGGTTCTGCCCTTGTCCAGCATATCTTGAAGGAAGGAGAGCAAAGAGGAGACCTCACACATAAGGGGGTCCAAATTCTTTTCGGTGCACCATTTTGAAAATACAGACCATTTAGCCGCATAGAGCTTTCTGGTAGATGCCGCTCTAGCGTGTTTGATCGTATTCAAGACTCCCTCTGGCAAATCAACGTGTAATCGTTGGTCACCCATGCATGAAGCGCCCAGCGCTGCGGGTGGGGATGCCAGATTGTGCCGCGGGCTTGAGAGAGGAGATCTGCTCTGACCGGGATGGGCCACGGGGCTGTCTGAGACAGCTGTGTGAGCTCCGGGTACCAAATCTGATTCTCCCAACGCGGGGCTATGAGGAGCACCGGGTGGCGAAATTCCCTGATTCTCTGAATGACCTGCGGTAGCAGGGAGATGGGAGGGAAGGCATAGAGCGGGCGGTATGGCCATTCTAGCGCTAACGCGTCCTCGTTCTTCGAGAGAATATCGGACAGTGCGAGTTCTCTTCTGTCGCAAAGAGATCTATCTCCGCTCTGCCAAAGAGGCGCCACAGTGACTGGACTGTAAGAGGGTTCAGGGACCATTCTCCTGGAGAGAGAAGGTTCCTGGATAGAATGTCTGGACCGTCGTTTAGGTGTCCCGGGACATGCGTCGCTCTGAGCGAGAGCAGATGACTCTGGGACCAAACTAGAATGCGGCGTGTCAGCAGGAAGAGATTCCTGGATCTGACCCCGCCCTGACGGTTGATGTAGGATACCACTGTCATGTTGTCTGAACGAATCAGGACGTGGTGACCCTGGATGCGCGGGAGGAACTGCAACAGTGCATACTCGACCGCGAGCATCTCGAGACAGTTTATGTGAAATGGGGTCTCCCGATCCGACCATCGGCCAGAGGCCGGTGAGCCCTCGCAGACCGCACCCCAGCCTGTGTTGGATGCGTCTGTCGAGATTACCTTCCGGTGAGAGAAGGTCCCCATCGTGACGCCCCGTGAAACCAATCGGTCACCGTCCAAGGCTGTAGTGCAGAAATGCATGCCTGAGTGACTCTGATTAGCTGGCGGCCCGTGGTCCACTCGCGGCGGGGTACACGGGTCTTTAGCCAGAATTGTAGGGGGCGCATATGTAAAAGACCTAGCTGTAGCGCGGCTGCAGCTGAGGCCATGTGACCCAGCATTCTCTGAAAAGTTTTCACCGGAACGCGGGTATTCATCTGGAACGAAGCGGCTGAAACGCTGCAAGCGGTGTGTGCGCTGAGCGGATAAGCATGCTTTCATAGTGGTAGAGTCCAGGTCTATCCCCAGAAACGAGATAGTTTGACTGGGCTGGAGAACGCTCTTTGTCCAGTTGACAGAGAGGCCCAGCGTTTCCAGATGAGCGAGAAGAGCTGTACGGTGCGACAGAAGCTCTGTTTTGGAACGTGCTAGTATCAGCCAATCGTCCAAATAATTCAAAATGCGCATCCCTGGGTTTGAAGGGGTGAGCGCCCTGTCCATACATTTCGTGAACGTGCGTGGCACTAAGGAAAGGCCGAACGGGAGAACGGCGTATTGATAAACCTGGCCCTCGAAGGCGAAGCCAAAAACTGCCTGTGACGAGGTGTATTCGAATCTGAAAATAAGCGTCTTTCAGATCTAGGGAGATGAACCAATCGCCCTGGCGTACATGTGCGAGGAGTTTCCTGACCGTCAGCATTCTGAATGATCTCGTCATGAGAGCTTTGTTCAGAAATCTGAGGTCTAGAATCGGCCTGAGGCCGCCGTCTTTCTTGGGGACCAGAAAAAACGGCCGTAAAACCCCGGCTCGGTTATGGGTGGAGGGACTCTCTCTATCGCGCCTTTTGTTAACAGTTTCGATATTTCTGTGCAGAGCGTGCTCGCGGCAGCTGGGCTGACCACAGAAAGGGGCCGGGCGCGGGAACGCGCGGGCGGCGGCGAAACTGTAACTGGTAGCCGTCTTTTATAATGCTTAGTACCCACGGGGATATGCCGGGAATGGCTTCCCACGCTTTGAAGCATAATGCTAGAGGCTGAATGGCCGTGCTGTCCCGGTTGCTGCATGGAACGGGCTGGACACTGTGTGTGTGCTCGTGTAAACTGTGTGTGGCAACGGGATTTGCACTCAGAGAGGAGCTTATGGGCCGTGATACAGAGCGAGCAGAGGGGACACGCGCTGCTCTGAGGGCGTGCTTATGCTTTCTGCTACCCGAGCGGACGGAGGCCGCTGAGTGGGAGTGAGCTCTGTGGGGGGCACGGGAGAAAGTGTGAGTGAACACGTGCTTGTGGTCACATTTTTTACACTTGAGGCTTTTATGCTCTTTTTGTGAACTCTCTGGGTAGCCGTGAAAACGGCTGTTTGTCGCTCGCAAGCGGGTCGAGTCACCGGCTTGCTCTCGGCGAGACTCGCTGCTGCAGTCGTCAAAGGTTCGGGGACTAACAGAGGGTGAAACTTTGACGGCGGTCCGGCCGCGGCGGAAAGAGCCGTCTTTCCCAGAAGTGCTAGGCGGACTTCTGCTGATCAGGCTTCAGCGCTGACCTTTGGGCGGGGCGCTTGGGGAGCCTGTCTGCGTCCGGCTGTCGGAGCGAGAGCGAGGGCGGCGCTCTGCCTGTGCTGGGGATGGGCCTGAGCTTGCTGCGGCGGCGTCGTTGAGGCGTTCTGGCAGGGGGCTCACGAGAGCGGCCTGCAGAAGTGTTACCGCGGCGAGGCAGGAACAAATTCATGGCCTGGGTGGCTTTCTGGACCTCAGAAAAGCGTTCTACGATGCCCGTGACGGCAGATCCGAAGAGGCCAGAGGGTGAGACGGGTGCGTTGAGGAAGACGGAGCACTCAGCTTCGCTCATGTCCGTGAGCGTGAGCCACAAGTGTCTCTCGGCGACACAGAGGATGGCCATGCATCTTCCCAGCGCTTGAGCGACAGCTTTGGTGGCGCGAAGGGAGAGGTCCGTAGCACATCTTAAGTCGTTGAGCGCACGGCCGTCTGATTCTCTCTCATTCTGCGCTATGTCACTCAACAGGTCGGATTGCAGCACCTGGAGAACCGACATGGAGTGCAGCGCTGCAGCGGCCTGGCCAGCGGCTGCATAGGCGCGGGTGTGGAAGGTAGAGGACGCTCTGCAAGCTTTAGAAGGAAGCTTAGGGGAGGATCGCCATCCAGCGGAGGGCGAGCACAAGTGAGCGGCGACCAGATCTTCGACGGGCGGCATCGCTGTATAGCCCTTCTCGGTGGCTCCGTCCACCGAGCGCAGCGAGGCGGAGACATCAGAGCGGGTCCTGAGCCGAGAGAGGAGCTTTCCACGATTCAGTGAGCTCGGCGTGGAGCTCAGGCAGGAAGGAGTGGACCGGGTGCCAGCGGGGGCGGGCGCCGGTGCAGGTACTTTCCATCCATCCGGTTCGGTGGTAACTCGGGTGGTGGTGACCAGTCGAGGCCCAGACGCTCGACGGCAAGAGTCAGGAGGCGCATTAGGTCCTCTTCGATGCCGGAGCGGGTCCCGCGGAGCATGACGCCGAAGAGCCCAGTGAAGACCATTCGTCGCTGTTAGAAGCGTGCAACGAAGGCGACTCTTTCTCTTCCTCAGAGTCGAGGGACGCTGCAGAGCGGCCACTCGGCGGCAATGGGGGGTCCAGCTCGGGTGGAGAGAGAGAGCGGTCGGGGGCGGCGGCTGCGGCCCAGACGCAGCCATCGCAGGTTCCGGCGGCCTCTGAGAGCGGCGCTTCTTCTTCCGCGGAGAAGTCAGAGGCGGCGCGGCTTGGGCGGATTTAACGGTGAGGAGTCTTGCCCGCAGGGAAGACATTGTCAGCGCCTCGCAGAGAGAGCATCCTCCATTGGCGAGGGTGAGTTCCGCATGTTCAAGCCCGAGACAGAGAGGGCAGATGAGGTGGCGGTCTCCGTCTTCGAGCGGTGCGCTGCATGAGCCGCAGGAAATGCGAGACATCTTTAAAAGACGCTCACGCTCTTTTGTGATGGAGCAAGTGGAAGTCGTCGGACGGCGCTAGCTCGCTGAGGCGGCTGAAGGTGGCAGAGGCCGGCTTCTTCAGGCTTCTTGCTTGCTAGAATGTGCCTTGTCACGACGACGGCTTCAGTCTTGCAACGGCAGGCGATTAGATCGCTGAATCAAAATGAATCGTTGTTCCAAACCGCGGAGAGTGCTTATATACACTCAAGCCACGCCCCATTTCGGCGGGCTCTGACGTGATAAGCGAGCGTCGTCCGCTCATTGGGCGCGGGTTCAGCGCCGCTCTCCGATTGGTTTGAGCACTTCCCAGAAACGAACCAATGAGCCTGCTAGTTAGCCCGCTCTAGGTCCTGCACCTGAGAAGTGCGTTGACAATGTTTACAAATTATAAAAATTTTTGGCTTCAATTGTTCGGCAAAGAAGAATCTTCCCGTAGCGTAAGCTAGCTTACGCAATACGAGAGAACCTCTCGTAAGAGAACTATATTATTTATTCAATAATTCCCTCATTGTGCAGTTTATTTCAGTTAGGACAGTCTTCGATTTCGCACAACTCCTTGGCCATCTCTCTAATTGAATTAATGACTAGACGCTTTTTTGCCTCGACTTTGATGTCCGACCATTTCTTTTTCATTTCGGCCACAGTCCGAGGTTGTGAGGCTACAGCATTTACGGCGTCTGCAATCTTTTGCCACTCAAGTTCCTTTTTGGCATTAGTAATGCCCACACTGTGCCCTCCAAACAACATTTTCTCCTATTTTCCACCTCACCAACGATAACTTCTACTTCACATTGAGTGAAGTTACGTTTTTATTATTTCCTCTCTGTGTTTAACATGATTTTGCAATTGATGAATATTAACTTGTGGGCGTTTCACAGACTATTTATGGGCAACTATGGGCGTGACATGAAGCCGCAAAAAGCTGTGCTACATTTAGAATTGATTGTGATTTATTAAGGGAAAAATGTGTAGGATGCGTGCACACGGTTTTATAAATCCGAATATTTTTGTGCGTACGCACGTCCTATTTTTCATCCGTATGCCACTTCTGATGCAAATCCTACGCAAAGTTTTATAAATGAGGCCCCAGGTGATGAAAAGAAGAAGCTTAAAGGTGGGGTAAGCGAAATTTCAAAAACGCACGAAAGTGTGGCATGGTAGGTGGGCATTAAATATTCTATAAATAATCTGCTTTCAACTTCACAGAAAGTTGCGTTTGATCTGTATCCAAAAGGAACCCAACAACCACTCGAGCAAGTATTATCAAGTAATTAATTTTATAATGATTGCATAACCCTATACTCTTATTTGATTAAATGAAAAGCCATTAGGCTTTTGTTTCCATCTATCTCCATGTTGAACTGTTTTATGTGCTTACTGTATCCACTTATGATTGTATCATTATGGAAACACGTTCATGAACAATAAAAGTTATTACTTTGTATAGGATCCGTTTGAGCCCTAGAGCAGACTGGAGATCTCTCCATTTGTTGAAAGCCTTCCCGATGTTGACTCTCATCTTATTCCGACGCCTGGCACTAGACAGAAGTTTGCGTTGGGGTTTGGAATGAACTACAAGCCGGTCTCTTTGAATCCATCTTCTACTTTTGTCGAAAGTTGATTAAAGTTGTGTCGTCTCGAGTTGTCTTCTCTGATACGGAAATGGCGGCGAATACACAACCTGCCGGACATAGCCAGGCGAATCGTGAACGCGCATGACGTCAAACGGCTATTTTTAACATGAAATGTTGCTTAATGCACCTTTAAACGTGTAAAGATTTAGGAAGCTCCATTTAATAATTTACTAAAACTTCAATCACTTTTCTTAGATGCTGATTCCAGATGCGTTCTGATAGCGCGCTGCACTTTCTGAAAGCGTTTCTAAAAGCGTTCTGATTCTGAACCAATCAGCTGTGCTATGTAGATAATAAAGTGATTACTACCAAATGAGTCAAAGACTTATCAGCTTGCGCCATCTAGAGTTTCATGCCAGAAATAGGTATTATGGTGAACAGCAATGCTGGATTTTTTAGCAGGGAGTATAGAAATTATGAATACAGTCGTACACTATAGATACTGTTGCACCCTCCGTTTGAAAAAGGTTAAAGCATAGACCCTCACACCATGGGGTCACCTAGATCCAAATAACTTAGCAAATTACAGACCCATTTCAAATCTTCCATTTATGTCCAAAATACTAGAAAAAGTTGTGTCCGCTCCACTGTGCTCTTTTTTGCAAGAAAATTATATCTATGAAAAATTTCGGTCACACTTTATATTAAGTGGCTTAAAGTACTACGTACCCACATTGAAATTAATAATTTGACACAATGGACTTATTGTGTACATACATGTTTTTTACATTTTACTTATATTTTAAAAATTCCAGCATGTAATTACAGCTGTAATTAATTTATGTAATTACATTTGTAATTACACAGTTGACCCATCCCTCACACCTTAACCTACCCATACCACCCCACCTGTCTCTAACCTTACCTGTATCATACCTCAATAGCAGCTAAAGTGTTTTACAATACAACAGGACCACAATAATACATTGTACTTATTTTTCGTTGTAAGTACATAGTACTTAAAGCCACTTAATATAAAGTGGGACCAAAATTTCAGTTAGGATTCAGACAGCATCATAGCACAGAAACCGCGCTAGTTAAAATTACAAATGATTTACTTTTAGCTTCTGACCAAGGCTGTATTTCAATACTAGTTCTACTAGATCTTAGCGCTGCGTTTAACACTATAGATCATAAAATACTCTTGGATCGACTACAAAACTACACTGGTGTTCAGGGACCGGCATTAAGCTGGTTTAGATCGTACTTATCCGACCGTTATCATTTTGTCTGTTTAAATGGGGTAAAATCAAAGATAAAGTCAGTAGACTATGGAGTACCACAAGGATCGGTTTTAGGCCCTCTGCTATTCTCAATATATATGCTGCCACTTGGTAATATTATAAGAAAACATGGAATTAATTTCCACTGTATTGCTGACGACACTCAATTATATATTTCATTACGACCAGACGAAAACACTAACTCATCTAAATTGACAGAGTGTCTCCAGATATAAAATGCTGGATGACGCGTAATTTCCTGTTATTAAATTCAGACAAAACGGAGGTATTACTTATTGGTCCAAAAAACTACAAAGCCTCTTACAATACAACTTTAATATAGAAGGTTGTCCTGTTACTTTTTCCACTACAGTAAAAGACCTGGGTGTTACACTAGACCGCAACTTGTCTTTTGAAAATCATGCCGCGTCTGACGTCTGGTTCAACGATAATTCGATGAGCAAAACAATGCCAGATCAACGTTGTTTCGATGTCATGAGAGACGTCATTTCCACGTTGATTCAATGTCAGTTTGCTGTCTGGGTGACCATGGTACAACTATCACACTTATGCTGGAAATTCACCCTATCTATTTTCTAAATGCATGTTGTAGATCTTATTGGGAGCAATTCATCTGTGCATATGCTTAATGTCATACCTTTTTAACCAAATCATTTTTAATCAAAATGTCATAACTGAATCTTTAAAAAGAAGACTGTGCAAGGCGCTAGCTTATGTTTATCTGCCTCTACTTTTGAGAGAAACACTCTCAAAGTCGAATCAACAACTGATGTAAAGTTGTTTTTTCAACTTTTTGATAATCTGTTACACTCTAATGTACATCACATACAGAAGAAAAGATCTGGGTAAGATTCATGGTAAGAATAATATTTGTCTTAACTGGTACATTTGTATTAGCCTGGTTCAACCAGACTCTAGTACATTTGATTTGCACATAGAGTCTGGCCCCCCTCCATTGAGAAACGTTTCCTTCCTTGTAGGCGGGTTCACTGTTAAAGTTCAAAACTATTGGATCTGCCCAGAGTCACTCAGGATCTGCCATAGCCAATCGCTGAACGTGTGGTCGTGAGTGACGTATATCATGCGCCGAAACGGCTGGAAACAGCAAGTCCGAATATCAGAGGATTATGTTTACAATAGGATTTCAGTCAACGAGACCTGCAGGTTTTGTTAATCTAGGAACAACTATTAATTCGAAATGTATATTTGACACGAAGGACAGCGATGTATTCATTCAACGGTCGTATTCATTCAGCCGTGTCTAATCATTACAAATATGCAGACGCCGCTGCGGTCATTTCTGATCTGCCGCAAATGCTGTAACAGTTACACTGAATGATCTGTATATGTGTAATAAATAACAACTTTTCATATAAAGTCTTATTGTTTCTTAATTAGCTTAATTATGGTCTTCAAAGTATGTGTTTGTACCATAGACTGTGGTTTGTACATTTTTATATGGCATTTTGTTATTAAAACAAATTAACCATCTAAAACTGAAAATATGGTCTTCAAAGTATGGGTTTTCACATTTTTATTTATGACAATTATTTTTAAAAAATTACAACCAATTTGTATGATTTACAACATGTAAAACTGACACCAACCTCCTGCGCGAGTAGACAAAGGGGCTCAAAGTGTTCTATTCATCACAAGAATCCGTAAATTTACTGTTGGGAATATTAGCTGACATGACTCCTGAGTGCATATTCAACAACAGTTTAGCAGCCAGGACTCAGGGCTTCCAAACACCAGGCTACAGCGTCCGTTCAAAATGTCACGGTCATCGTTTTTTTCCAACAACGGACCGAAATAGCATTTCTCACGTCTTTCTCCGCTGCCAAACTCAAACTGACGCGCGTACATCAACATCATCGTTCTCAGCCACTCCCTCTATTCGCTGATTGGTCCTACAAAAAATTTATTTCTGGAAACCTAAGGCTATGGAGCGAATCCTAGACGTAATAATAATAATAATAATAATAATAATGCATTTTATTTAAAAGCGCCTTTCTGGACACTCAAGGTCGCTGTACAAAGTAAAAACACCAGAATATGTCAAATTAATCAAAAGAATAAAATACAACATAAAACATAACACAGATACAAGTAAACAGGACAATGGATGTTTCACAGTAAATAAGATAATTTGAACAGGTACGTCTTGAGAATGGATTTGAATTCTGCAAGCGAGTTTATGTTCCTTATGTGAGATGGAAGAGAGTTCCACAGTTTGGGAGCAGAGCAGCAGAAGGCTCTGCTCCCCATAGTACTGAGGCGAACAGAAGGAACAGAGAGATGAGTGGAAGACGAGGATCGGAGAGTACGGGACATGGTAACAACTTGGAGGAGGTCAGAGATATAAGGAGGAGTGAGATTATGGATGGCCTTGTAAGTAAGCACGAGAATTTTGAACTCAATTCTATGTTGAACTGGTAGCCAATGTAATTGTTGAAGAATAGGAGTAATATGGTGAGAAAAGGGAGGTTTGATTATAACACGTGCTGCCGAATTCTGGACCAACTGAAGCTTATGGAGAGTTTTTTGAGGGAGACCAAAAAGAAGAGAATTACAGTAGTCAATGCGCGAGGTAACCAGACTATGAACAAGGATGGAAGCAGAGTCAATGGTAAGGGAGGGGCGGAGGCGGTTGATATTACGGAGATGGAAATAAGCTGACTGTGTGATGCTATTAATATGAGATTGAAACGATAGTGTACTGTCGAGGATGACACCCAGACTCTTAACCTGAGGGGAGGGGAAACTGTGGTATCATCAATAAGGAGAGAAAAACTGTCAGATTTAGAGAGTGTATTTTTAGAGCCAATGACAAGAAGTTCTGTTTTATCAGTATTCAATTTTAGAAAATTAGAACTTAGCCAGGATTTAATTTCTTGTATGCAGGAGATGAGGGAAGAGGGAGGAAATATGGAATTTGGTTTACTGGAAAGATAGAGCTGGGTGTCATCCGCGAAACAGTGAAATTGAATATTAAATCTACGAAAATATTGCCAAGTGGTAAGATGTATGTAATTAAGAGGAGGGACCCCAGGACAGAGCCCTGTGGCACTCCTGAAGTGACTGGAGAAGGCTGGGAACTGAAGGATTTGATAGAGATGAACTGAGTGCGGCCAGATAGGTAGGACTGAAACCAATGTAAAGGAATGTTAGCAATGCAATGGAGGATAACCTATGAAGAAGGATGGAATGAGAGATTGTGTCAAAGGCCGCACTCAGATCAAGGAGCACCAGGATGGATAACAGACCAGAATCAGCAGCAATGAGAAGATCATTAGTTATTTTGAGTAGTGCAGTTTCTGTGCTATGTAATGGACGGAATCCAGACTGAAAAGGTTCATAAAGAGAGTTGTGGGTGAGGTAAGTGTGGAGTTGAGTAGCAACTATTTTTCTAGAATTTTAGAAATAAAGGGTAAATTAGAAATGGGGCAAAAATTATTGTAAATATTTGGATCAGAACCAGGCTTTTTAAGTATCGGAGTAACAGCAGCAGATTTGAAGAGTGAAGTACTGAAGGAAAATGAAACGTAGTACGTAGTACTGAAGGAAAATGAAATTGAGCGGAAGTGTGTAGGAGGGCGCAGCCAGGCTACATTTGTATACCTTAGAAAGAAAGAAAAATAAGAATATACTGTATATTAAGAATAAAGCTTTGAGACCATCATATTTCAGCACCCTCATGTAAAATAACAAAAACAGTACTAGGCTTTTTTTTTAAAAGAGCAGTCAGATTGACTTCCTCACAGCTACAATAATGATTTATTTTTGTGGGACTTATTACACTATGAGTGTGCCCTGCTGTTCTCTAGCAACCTGATTAATAGCTTAATTGATCAATTTGACAACACATCTATGAAGAAAATATTTAATCATGCAGACTTTTCCGCCTAATCCTAATATGCCGAATCCACCTAATCAGTGTTTAAAGAGTTTAAAAAATCTGACGGTAGTTGACAATCTGTCCATTAAAAAGATTACCTCACATGTAAGAGAAGAGCGATCAAAGAAACCTTCTAATTTAGTGTTTGATTTAGTCATACTGTTACAGTCAAAGGACAGCTTATCCATGAGAAACTTGAACACTGCAACACATCAACAAAACAAGTACTGAATCACTCACTGACTTTAAAAAATGAAGAAATTACACCGGTGGTCTCCGTCTTACCACCACTCAGAGATTTGGTGGTAGATGGAGACAGTTTTGTTATATTTCATTGGATCTTGGGGGCGAGCACAAACAGATAAAGATGGTGGGAACATTGGCAGATACCTTGAATCCCCTGAAAGGACAAGAAGGACCTTAGGCCTGTGAAGAACAGGATTTCTCCACACGTGCAGTTTCTGACCTTCACCCAGTTTAAAATGAATTCTTAAAGGACTAGTTCACTCCAGAATTCAATTTTCCTGATAATTCACTTCAAGCTCGGAGTCTACAATTTGCGAGGCGGCAACAGATACGACCACATTCTGAGTCTCCAGTCTGGGAGGAATGAGACATTAACAGACACACTGTTTAGAGTCTTCATCCAGAATCCCAAGGGTGGGTGATATGACCAAAATCGTATATCCAATCCAATCCAATCCACTTTATTTCTATAGCACATTTTACAAACAGAAAGTTACCAAAGTGCTGCACAGAAGATTCAAACATACAAACCAGTTAAAGGGTTAGTTTACCACACAAAAAAACATGCCGGTCAAAATTCATACCTCAGTTTTAATGTGGCACTATTTTTCTATCTATTTCTATCAATCCACGCTGCCGTAACGTCAACAGTGCGCACGTTACGATCAGCTGTTGATAGTGCGCGACTCGCTGACAACATGTCTGACTGTGAAACTTATGGTGATGAAACCAATTTTAGCATAATGTCATATGGATCAGATCAAGAAGTAATTTTAGCAGCAACGACAAAGGGATACCTTTATGAACCGGAGTATAGAGGAAATGCATTGACATCACTTTCCTGCCGGAACAACCCCCTTCAGCCTACTGAGTGGCAAAAGATCTGCTGTCGTGACTGGATTTAATAGGGGAACTGCGAAAATGCGACTAAAACGAACAATTTTATCAATTTAAACTAAATGTTGGACTCAATATAGTGTTCCTTACAACTTACTAAAGATCCAGTGATCCATGGATATTGACATACAGCCAGGAATAGTGTTGCCTGACATTTATGTTTGCCTGATTTCCACACCGGGGAAATAAAAGCAATATAGGCCTAAACCTAAAGCAAATTTGCCTGTGAACGTTTTATATAAATACAATATAGGTAGGTCTAAATCCGGGTGATCACTTATATCAGTGTTTTATACAGCCTATATATCATCATATTCGTCCAGCCATAAAACTTTATAGTTTTTTTGGGTCAGTGTTTATTAAAAAAACATCCAATAATGCAGAATATGCAATGATAAATATTTAATTGACTGAGTTGTTAATATATATATAACAATACAAAATATATGGGTATGGTTTTACACCTAAATTCAGCATATTGACACAAAATGATAAAATGCAAATCCACCTTTCTGGAGGATTTCTTCATTAATCTTCAATTTTCTTCTTTACAACTCATTTATAAACTAGCACTTTCTATTTTTCTATCATGTGAACTTATCCTCGATACTATTCCTTATAAAAACAATTGGATTGCTTCTGATATCGCTAACGTTACTTAGATCCAATTTTTCGAATTCTAGGCTACTAGCCTTTAGCCCGCTAGCATTCCACGCGTGGCCTTCGCCTGATCGAGACGCCTGAGCATACGGGTTGCATCTGGCATTCAGTCCTAAATTAGTCGGGATATTGACTTCCTGTTCATCTTTTATAATGGCGAACACATCGGATGAGAGTCTAACGTTACCTCTGTGTGTGCAGGTGAGGACACATTCGAGCTCTTCACGGTGAAGCAGGAGCTGGAACGCGTCGAGAAGCAGATCCGCAGTCTCCTGATGAAGCAAGCCGAGCTGTTGGACCGGCGTTCAACGCTTGAAGCTTCACGCGCCGAACCCTCACAACTCAGTGGTTAGTAACGTTAACTCTGTTAGACTTCCTCATCCACTCCGTATGCTCCTCTGCCCAGGACGACGCGACCAGCCCGGCCTTCTTTCACTCCGACTCCGGCCCGTGGAGCATGGATCACGCAGCGGAGGACACGAGCCAGGACCAGAGCTGCCTCTCCGCCCCTCCCGGTCTTCGAGATCTCCACTCGGAACCGCTTCTCCTCTTCTCGCGAGCCGGAACGTCGATGACGCCGTGATCATCGGGACATCCATGGTCCGTCATGTCCGTGCTATTTCGGGTAAAGGTAATGTACGCACACACTGTTTCCCCGGTGCCCGGTGTTCTCGATATCGCCGCTCAGGTTCCCGAGATCGTGGGCGGTGACACGCGCATCGGAGCTGTTGTGCTGGAAGCGGGAGCGAACGACATCAGGCAACGGCAGACCAGAGGTTCTGAAGAAGGACTACATGAGCCTGATCGAGACGGTACGCAGCACAGCGCCTAAAGCAACGATCATCGTGTCCGGACCGCTTCCCACGTACAGACAAGGACAGGAAAGGTTCAGTAGACTTTTTGCATTTAATGAATGGCTAATGTTAATGTGTAATGAACAGAAACTGCTCTTTGTAAATAATTGGCATCTGTTTTGGGAGCGACCCAGGCTGTACCGGGCAGACGGACTCCACCCCAGCAGAATCGGAGCGGGTGTTCTGTCGGACAACATCTCCCAGAGACGTTACGCACCAGATGACTAGTAAGTCAAAGTCCAAATTGCAGCCTCTGTTGTCCAAACTTAACTAATATGCATAGTGTGAAGCGTTACATAGAAACTGTGTCCATTCCTCGTTTAGTGAAGCCAAACAATAAATCTAGTGCAGGATTTAGCAAAAATCTTATCGTAATTAAACCAGAAAATCTAAATATCAGTGAACAAAAACAATTTTTAAAGCTAGGTCTTCTAAACATTAGATCGCTCACACCTAAAGCAGTTATTGTAAATGAAATGGTCACAGATAATAATTTTGATGTTCTATGCCTTACTGAAACCTGGCTTAAACCAAATGAGTATTTTGGTCTAAATGAGTCTAGTCCACCAGGATACTGTTATGAGCATGAGCCTCGTCTAATCGGTTCGGCGGCGGTGTTGCGACAATCTATAAAGATATTTTTAATGTTACTCAGAAAACAGGTCACAAGTTTAATTCTTTTGAAGTACTTGTGCTAAATGTTACGCTGTTAGATGTAAGAAAGAAATCCATATTATCTCTAGCCTTGGCTACTGTATATAGACCTTCCAGGGCCATATGCTGAATTCCTAAAGGAGTTTGCAGACTTTCTCTCGGATCTATTGGTGAATGTCGATAAAGCAATAATTGTTGGAGATTTTAACATACACGTAGATAATACAAATGATGCTTTAGGGGCTGCGTTTACAGACTTATTAAACTCCTTTGGGGTCAAACAAAACGTCAGTGGTCCCACTCATCGTCTGAAATCATACACTGAGATTTAATTATATCATATGGAACCAGTCCAACTGATATAAATATTATACCGCAAAACGATGATGTCACTGATCATTACATGGTGACTTGCATAATACGTACTGCCGAAATATGTCATGTTGCGCCGCGTTATAGAAAAGGCAGAACAATCCTTCCAACCACTATAGATAGATTCTCAAATAGCTTACCTGATCTATCTAAGCTGCTAAGTGAACCCAAACAAACTGATCAATTAGATGAAATGACTAGCAGTTTGAGCACCATTTTCACTAGTACATTAGATATTGTTGCACCAATTAGATTAAAAAAGGTTAGAGAGAAAACTAAAGCACCCTGGTACAACAGTGATACGCATGCTATCAAGAGAGAAACTCGTATCTTAGAGCGTAAATGGAAACAAACTAATTTAGAGGTCTTTAGAATCGCGTGGAAAGACAGTATGTCACGTTATAAAAAGGCTCTAAAAACTGCCAGGGCTGAGCATCTCCGCAAACTAATAGAAAATAACCAAAATAATCCAAGGTTTTTATTTAACACCGTGGCTAGACTAACAAATAAACAGACATCGCCAGAGCAAAATATACCGTTACAGTTTAGTAGTAATGATTTTATGAATTACTTCAATGAGAAAATAGAAAGCATCCAAAACGCAATTATAAATGTACAATCCTCTTTGGTGTCTTATGATTCAGCCTCAATTATGGCCCCTCTAGAACAACTACACCGCTTTACAACGATAGGACAGGAAGAGCTAAATAAACTTATCATTGCATCTAAACCAACAACATGTTTATTAGATCCAATACCCACTAAACTACTAAAAGAAGTGTTACCTGTAGTGGAAGAGCCTCTCCTCAATATTATTAACTCGTCTTTATCTTTAGGTCATGTTCCAAAAATATTCAAGCTGGCAGTAATAAAACCTCTCATTAAGAAACCGCAATTAGATCCAAATAACTTAGCAAATTACAGACCTATTTCAAATCTTCCATTTATGTCAAAAATACTAGAAAAAGTTGTGTCCGCTCAATTGTGCTCTTTTTTGCAAGAAAATGATATCTATGAAAAATTCCAGTCAGGATTCAGACCGCATCATAGTACAGAAACTGCACTAGTTAAAATTACAAATGATTTACTTTTAGCTTCTGACCAAGGCTGTATCTCAATACTAGTCCTACTTGATCTTAGCGCTGCGTTCGACACTATAGATCATAAAATACTCTTGGATCGACTACAAAACTACACTGGTGTTCAGGGACAGGCATTAAGCTGGTTTAGATCGTACTTATCGGACCGTTCTCATTTTGTTTGTTTAAATGGGGAAAAATCAAAGATAACGCCAGTAGACTATGGAGTACCGCAAGGATCTGTTTTAGGCCCTCTGCTATTCTCAATATATATGCTGCCACTTGGTAACATTATAAGAAAACATGGAATTAACTTCCACTGTTATGCTGATGATACTCAATTATATATTTCATTACGACCAGACGAAAACACTAACTCATCTAAATTGACAGAGTGTCTCAAAGATATAAAATGCTGGATGACGCGTAATTACCTGCTATTAAATTCAGATAAAATGGAGGTTTTACTTATTGGTCCAAAAAACTACTCACAAAACCTCTTACAATACAACTTTAATGTAGATGGATGTCCTGTTACTTTATCCTCTACAGTAAAAGACCTGGGTGTTATACTAGACCGCAACTTGTCTTTCGAAAATCATATTTCATATGTTACAAGAACAGCCTTTTTCCACCTTAGAAACATTGCTAAGCTACGTAACATGCTATCTGTTTCTGATGCAGAAAAGTTAGTTCATGCATTTATGACCTCGAGACTAGATTACCGTAATGCTTTATTAGCCGGTTGTCCTGCATCCTCAATAAACAAGCTACAGTTAGTCCAAAATGCAGCCGCTAGAGTTCTTACTAGGTCAAGAAAATACGATCATATAACACCGATTTTATCATCTCTACACTGGTTACCTATTAAGTTCCGCATCAACTACAAAATACTACTACTAACCTATAAAGCCCTAAACGGTTTAGCTCCAATGTACTTAACGGACCTTCTTTCGCCCTACAATCCACCGCGTTCTTTAAGATCACTAAATTCAAGGCTTCTTGTCATTCCTAGGATATCTAAGTCCACTAAAGGAGGGAGGGCGTTCTCACATTTAGCTCCAAAACTCTGGAATAGCCTTCCCGAGACGGTTCGAGGCTCTGACTCGCTGACACAGTTTAAAACTAGACTAAAGACGCATCTCTTCAGTCAAGCATTCACATAACGCTTACCTTTTAGTCCTCTGTTATGCCATACAGAACCGTTTGCCACTGACCCTGCAGTACCGCGGCAGTGGGGCTCGACAGCCTTTTAGACAAACGGTTCGACACGTTCGGCACGTATGGTTGGGTTGCGGAGAGTTTGTGAGATAGTGATTTTCTAACACTGACTCCTGTATAATGGAAATCATTCTGAACATCAGCTATGCTAATTATCTCCCATCTGCCTTTCTGCTGTTATCTCGGGACGGTTGTCCCGAGAAAAATGGCGTCGTCAGGTCCAGTTTGTATCCAGCCTCTCACGGGGATCTCAGATGCCCCAACGCCTGTGAAGAGACGACTCAACGCTGGCGATATGTTATGGCTCCATATTATATATGAACAATATTTATATTTAATATTTATATATAAACAATATGAATGGAAGCCAGAGGAGAACTGGCCCCGACTGAGCCTGGGTTCTCCCAAGGTTTTTTCTCCATCCAATCTGATGGAGTTTTGGTTCCTTGCCACTGTCGCCTTGCTTTGCCTTGCTTTTGGCTTGCTTAGTCGGGTTTTTACCATTTAACAATATTACTTATCTGTGTTGTACTTCTGTCATGTTATCACTGTGAAGCTGCTTTGATACAATCTGTATTGTGAAAAGCGCTATATAAATAAATGTGACTTGACTTGACTTGACCTTTCGCTGACTCGAGTCCAGTTGTTTCTGTGAATTGCAGCGATCCATTTGCTCCTCTTTCTATAGCAGTCTGTAAAAATATACCTCAGATTTTTTGTCAAATCTAGTTGTACAGTCAATTGCAAAGCTCTTTCCCACTTTCCCAAACACTGTGTTTGTTATCGCGGCATTCACGCTGAAAACATACAGCCGCTCAGTCTTTTTGCCACTCACTGTGAGGAACTGCAGGACTCCGGCCAACGGTGATGTGCACGCGCAAACCCTCTATACCGAGTGCGAACTTTAGCAGAAGGAGATAGAACGTGAAGAGAGAGAGCGAGAGGACAGAAATGAAGTTGTCCAAGGTGATGCTGGGCCCACAACTGTAGTAAGAGCCAGGATAAACGACAAATGGTGGTGCACTTGTTCAAATTGTCAAGTTATGCTAACAGAGGTTGAAAGCTATTGCTTCTACGAATGGGAACTCATCATGCCACAGATGCAAAACCTACTCGAATTGACGAGGAGCCCCACTAGCTACATCCAATGACATTTTCCCTGCAATGCTAAATGCAGGTGTCCTGGAGACATTCTTCTACATACCTAAACTCAATTGGAAAAAGCGACCCAAACCAGCAGGACTTGACGGTCAGATGTCGGCTGAGTAAGTGTGATCGCTCATGTTGATTTGTAGTTTTTTTAAGAATTTAATGTCTTGACCAGTTGGCTATATAATAGTCTATCTGACTGCATTATTATTATTATACTGAGTGGACAGTAATACAATTATTGGTAACACTTTATTTGGATAGTCAATCTGTAGATGCTCTACAGAGTATCAGACAGAGTATCAGTATCATTTCTCTACTGAATGTCTGCAGACTTTCAACAGTTCATCTGTACATGATTTACAAACTATCAACAAATTATCATAAATTCATAATTGAATGTCTGTAGACATTCAACAACGAAGTGTTTGTAGTACATCTATAGATATTCAACAAACCATCTATAACCCATAAGAAGCACTGAAAACCACATTTGCAACTATCAGTAGCGGTCCCTGAACGTATATTTTCATTTTCTTTATGGCAATCTACATATCTATAGCTACTCAGCTGCATTGCTACAGCACATTTGTAGATTTTTAGGAGCATCTCTATATCTTTGCATTTTCATTATGGTAATCTACATAATTATCATAGTTACTCAGCTGCATTGCTACAGCACATTTGTAGATTTTCAGTAGCATCTCTGTATGTATCTTTTCATATCTGGTGTACTATATGACACGTACAGCAAATATTTAGGAGTGTATTCACAACATCTCTAATGTATCCGTAACCCTTTCACAACACATGTGATGTCATTCAAGTAACTATCCATAGATGTTCCTTGTGACTATCCAAATAAAGTGAAACACAAGTGAAGCTTAGTTGACAGTTTATAGCTTATGTACTTCACATGAACACATTATCAAGTAACAAAATCAGTGCGTTTTCAAACTCTACAAATCATCCATAGATGTTTCTTGTGACTATCCAAATAAAGTGAAACACACATGAAGCTTAGTTGACTGTTTATGGCTTATGTACTTCACATTAACAAATTATCAAGTCATCAAAAAAAAAACAAAAAAAAAACAGTGCATTTACAAACTATCCCGTGTTATAAAATAAATATCTACAAATCAAGTTCAGTGCATTCACAAACTGGAGCAATAGGGAAAATACCAGGTAAAAACAATCAACGCGTCAACATCTTTTCTGGCTGTAATTCAAAAAAAGCATCAGAGGTCAACATTTTAATGAAATGAAATCCCAGAATTATATTGCCGGGTATATTGCATCATTTACCAAATTTTACACATCTTATACAGCAAACAGAGACTCTTTTACAAATAACTGTCAGAAATCTGCCCCAAATTGAACAACAAAAAAACAATTACAGAGCCTAATGCTGAACATTATATCATGGTTGTAACACCCTACTGCGTGATCTCATGAGAATACGTATGTATTTGTACGTTCTATAATATGTGCATATAATTACATTTTATATGCGCAGAAACGTATAATACTGACGTATTTACTAAAACGTAAAACATTTACGTATTGACAGCACAAAAACGTAATTTATTTACGTATGAACAAATCCACCGACGTACACATTTGTAGGCTACATATCACAATTTATGCATATTAAAATCGTAGCATTATGTTTTGACTATTGCACTCAACTGTCTTATTAAATAAGTTTTCAGTCACATTTATTGATCATAAATATTAACATTTTGCTTGTTTCACCTGCATGGTGTTAAACAATACATTAAAAATCCTTAAAAAATACATTCTTTAACGTTACTCGTTTAACCATTTTGTGATATAGTTTATTTACCTTGAGACACATAAAGCGTTTTCTCCTTTAAAACACAACAAAAATTCACAAAAGAAATCAATTTTATTAGTTTGATGTAATCCAAATCTTTAGAATCCATAGCCTTCGTTGTTTGCAAGAAACAACTCCTAATTCAGCCTTTTATCCAGTCGTGAGCTTCATCTCGCTCTCAGCAGCGACCGTATACGTCAAATCCCGCGCTAGTTATGAATTCAAATTAAAAAATTGCGCCCTTGAGAAGCGTTACGTCATGTTTTACGGCAGTGATATCAAACGTTCATTGGCTCTTCCCTGCTTCGTCACAGATTGCAACATGAAGGACTCGGTGACGGTTAGTTCATTTGAAATGGAGCGAAGCTGCAGAACCGAAGCCAGATTGACATTTTCATTGATTATTAGTTTAAATTCTGCTCTGTACTTCATACACAACTATTACAATACTGCCAGAGAGGACTGCGACTGCAACACTTCATCATGTGAACGGCTTTTGGTATCAGTTTTGACATTTTCGCAATAAATACATTATTAAGATTATACTTGTCTGTTAGTTGTGTTTTTCTTCATAATTGTAGTTTACGTAGTTAAGGAATTGTCATGGGTAGGTTTATGGGTAGGAGTAGGATTGGTGGCTCAAATATATATTTTAATGCTATATTGTTAATAAAACTGCCATTTCCCAACAAATTTGTCCATTACGTTTTATTTTTTATATTCTGTATAAAAGGGGTATGTTTAGGTTTGGGATTTGGGTTACGGGATCTTACATTTATCTATAAAATGGTAAAAAGGGAAATTATACAGATATCTTTATGATATAGAATATACATAAATAGTTTACGTTTTGTAGCTGTAAAAAACTTAATGTTACGTTTAAATGTTGCAGATACGTCTCTATTATACGTTTCAGCATCTATCCAAACATACTAAAAAGTATGTTTTCTATCTTTGCAAAAAAAAAAAAAACGTAAAATACCAACGTATTAACAATGAGACCAGGCTGTTACCTGGTATTTTCCCTATTGCTCCAGTTTGTGAATGCACTGAACTTGATTTGTAGATATTTATTTTATAACATGGTAGAGTTTGTTACTGATTTTGTTGATGACTTGATAATTTGTTCATGTGAAGTACACAGGGCGTTGCCAGCCGACTTTCCCGGGGCTTCAGCCCCGAATGTTTTGAGTCAGAGCCCCTGAATGTAATGACTGTCACTGAGCAAATATGAAACTGGACAACAATAGCCTATGTAAACGCCCGAAATCATAAGTTGCTTTATTTCATTGCGCTTTGGCTTTGCATGCATACAGCCTGTAAAAATAGATCTTAAAAATAATCTAGCCTATAGAATACATTTCTTTGCTGTCGGTAGCCTATGGGCTACTCCGTTTCTTCCTCTCTGTTAAATATGCAGCAGCAGCAGGTAGGGAGGAGCTAGCACAGTCAACCGCAAGAGGCGCGAGTTAACAACTGAGACAGTCAGCGAGCAGGAAAGAAAAGATTAAAGAAAAATAAAGCAAACGAGACTTTGGGGATTTTCGGAAAGAAGTCAGTGGGTAAGAAATTCAGTTTTTTTATCCTTAAAGTCTGAAGATAGATCATCATCTGTCTGGCTTTCACTGTAGGCCTATTGTTTAACTCAGCTCAGTTATTACCATAGGCTAACAAGTCGTATCAAAGTTACTATGGTTACAGCACGCTTATAGAGTGCGCACCGGAGGAGAGAGAGAGAGACATCGGTTAACTTACAGCTTTAGGGCTTGACTGTCATTGTTGTTTTTGGCTTAGTATGCTATGGACATTAGACACTTTTTAAAAAGTAAAATAAGGAGTCATGAACGATACGAGGCGGATGAGAGGCAAGAAGAGTTATCAACTTACTGGCGCCGTTTCCTCATCATTAGCTCAGGTCGGTGTCTCGGTGAAGGCTCTTCAGCAACACTGGTCTAACTTAAATTAGACCTGTAGGCTACTCACTGTGGTATTAATGCAGAACATGTCCGTTATAAATAAAGTACGTGGGACCTTACTATTTCGCCAATAGCTAACTTAATCCATTTTGTGAGTCATAATCCGTTTCTCGTGCAGAATGTGACGCAAATGAAGTAGCCTAACTTATATATCTGATTTGGCAATTGAAACATGATGTGTAGGCTAAATTAACGTTATTCCCCTCAGATAACGAGTAGATCAGGGGCCGTGAAGAGAGTAAGATAGGATTTTAACTTTAGGAATCCCATCTTGCTTCATCCTATCTTATGTTAGAAATTCCTACATCCTACATTGACTTTCTCGCAGCCAAACGGCTTTTAATCGCTGTTTTGCTGCCTTTTTTTAATGAAACATACACTTAAAATGTAGAATTAACAGCTTTTTATTGTTAACTGCTGCGTCATTGTTAACAGTCGTGTGATTTAGTCAGCTTGATTAACATTATTACAATTTATTCCTATTTAACACAGATGTTCTACGCTAGAAACTATAATCTTAATTCATAAGTAAAAAATATATATATATATATATTTATCAAATGTATAATTATATAGGCTAGACTTGTATGGTCCTCGAATGTGTTCAGCATTTCCAAGTGTGGATCATTTATTTCAACATTTATCCTCATTCTATATTTAAGAATCTGTTATCTGCTTGACAAATAATTTATGCTAGGCTACTGTCCACTTGACATACTTTTAAAGCTATTGTTATCCAATCTATATGACCTTCAAATACCCTAAAATGCACACATGTAGGTCTGAGAAATCAAAATTTTCTCGGGAGTATACCCCCAAACCCCTGAACTACCTCACCTTTGAATGTGTGTGACTGTGTGATAATCTGGGATGGTCTGGTTACAGTACCAGGGATGGGGGTGTCTCATCCAGTCTGCCCCCTGCATATAGGCATGCGATATACATTATTCTCTGTATTCGAAACATGTTATCTAATAATTACCATAACCCAGCCCCTGATGTTTTGGGTTCAGCCCCTGATGTTTTTGAAACCTAGAAACGCCCCTGGAAGTACATAAGCTATAAACTGTCAACTAAGCTTCATGTGTGTTTCACTTTATTTGGATAGTCACAAGGAACATCTATGGATAATTAGTAGAGTTTGAAAACGCACTGATTTTGTTACTTGATAATTTGTTCATGTGAAGTACATAAGCTATAAACTGTCAACTAAGCTTCACTTGTGTTTCACTTTATTTGGATAGTCACAAGGAACATCTATGGATAGTTACTTGAATGACATCACATGTGTTGTGAAAGGGTTACGGATACATTAGAGATGTTGTGAATACACTCCTAAATATTTGCTGTACGTGTCATATAGTACACCAGATATGAAAAGATACATACAGAGATGCTACTGAAAATCTACAAATGTGCTGTAGCAATGCAGCTGAGTAGCTATAGATATGTAGATTGCCATAAAGAAAATGAAAATATACATTCAGGGACCGCTACTGATAGTTGCAAATGTGGTTTTCAGTGCTTCTTATGGGTTATAGATGGTTTGTTGAATATCTATAGATGTACTACAAACACTTCAGTTGTTGAATGTCTACAGACATTCAATTATGAATTTATGATAATTTGTTGATAGTTTGTAAATCATGTACAGATGAACTGTTGAAAGTCTGCAGACATTCAGTAGAGAAATGATACTGATACTCTGTTGATACTCTGTAGAGCATCTACAGATTGACTATCCAAATAAAGTGTTACCAAACATTCTGAGATGCTCATGTCCTCTTAGGTGTTGAGCTCCTCTATAATGAGTGTGTGCTCCACCTAGGCGTTGACAGAATGCTTTGCTGACAGATTTCTAGAGTTGGGGGCTGGGCGACACCTAGTTTGAACCGCTGCTTTCGTGGGCTCCCCTCTACTAAAGCCAGTTTCTCTATGAGCCCGGTTCAAGTGTCGGCTTGCTGAACCATTCCCCTCCTATGGACTGGATATGTGCGCCTTCTACTCCAGTTCGAGTTCCCTTAAACTGAAACCTGTTGAGTTACTCCACACCCTCCGACATCGGACTTGTGTAACGTCTGGTGTTAGGCCTACCACTCATAAGCAGGTGTAGAACTTGTGTTTAGGCTGGGTCTATATGTTGCGGTCTCTATGGTGACCCCATATGTGTTCTCTTCCACGATATGGCTCCATACGGTGAGCCCAAGTCTTCCCTCGGCAGAGACCTAAGTCCCACATTCGAAACATTGCATACTTTCCGTTGTTGTGAAGATCATGTGAGAGCTTATCATGGCCAACAACATTTCCCATAGTCGTACGAACATCTTCCACTGTACAAATTTAGTCAGGAAATCCTTTGCATTAATTTCCAATGGAGACAACCAGACGTTCCCTCATTAGGAGGTGAGGCCATATCTTCCACAAATGGATGCAAACACAACAACAACAAAGAAATACTAGGTTCTTACCAATTCACACTTAATATTTTGACTAAGGTGAGAAAAAAGCCATAAAGTATAGATCAAAGGAAAAGCTTAAAAGAGAAAAAACAAACGCCTCTCACACACCTCACCACACCAAACGCGCATGCGCACAAGAGAGAGAGAGAGAGAGAGAAGCGAGAGCGAGAGGAAAGAATGATGTTCCAACCCCAGTTTGTACACAGTAACACACCGCAAGCTATTTACTCCCAATACAAACACTTAGAGGTCATGTTCTGCATCATATTTTGCCTGTAGTTGTTTTTAATTGCTTCTAAATAGGTGTGAAACAGACCTGACATTGGCCCAGGAAACAATAAAATTGGGCTTTCAGTGTAAGTGATATGTCCAATACAGGGATTTTTTAGTAATGTGCAATAAAACAAGAAATAGTATTTACATAACCTCTTTAAACAACTCTGTTTGATTATCAGTCTATATAATAATTATTTTAAAGAGAAACATCTAATAAAAGCTGCAAGGCCCTTACATTTATCAACCTTCCTCCAGAGTTCTCATTTCACAAGCAGAAGGAAATAGTTATAGATATGCAATTAAGATAAATAGATAGATATAGATAAATAAATAGATAGATAAATATGATAGATAGATAGATAGATAAATCAATCAATAGATAGATCAGATCAGATCAGATAGATATATATATAAATCAATAAATAAATAAATAGATAAATAAATCAATGAATAAATAAATAAATAGATAGATAAATCAATATATAATATAGATAGATATATAAATAGATAGATAGATAATAATAGATAAATAGATAGATAGATAGATATAATAGATAGATAGATACAATCAGATAAATATATATATAGATAGATAGATAGATAGATAGATAGATATATATAAATAGATAGAATAAATAGATAAATAGATAAATAGATAGATAGATAGATAAATAGATAGATAGATATAGATAAATAGATAGATAGATAGATATAATATAGATAGATATAAATAGATAGAATAAATATATAAATAGAATAATAGATAGATAGATAGATATAGATAAATAAATAGATAGATAGATAGATAGATGATAGATAGATAATAATATAGATAGATAGATAAATAAATAGATAGATAGATAAATAGATCATATAGATAGATAATATATAAATAATATATAATAGATAGATAAATATATATAGATAGATAGATAGATAGATATAATAGATAGATAGATATGATAGATAGATAGATAGATATAGATAGATAGATAAATAGATAGATAGATAGATAGATATATATAGATAGATATATAATATAGATAGTATATAATAGATAGATACATATATAGATAGATATAGATATATATATATATAGATAGATATAATAGATAGATAGATAGATAAATATAGATAGATGTGATTTCCAACACCTAAACTATTACGCCATTGTTATTCCTAAAATGAGCAAAAACTTCACCACTGAAGTTGCCATTTGTTCTCACACACGCTGCATTTGTCACACACACAGACACGCTCGCGCGCGTCGAGTCACTCTCTAGCCTACATTCAATTCAGTTTGCGCTGAGAGAGAGAGCAGTTGTCGATATGAAACTGCTTTACAATCACACAGTATCAATATTTATGTGTTACACATATTCAAATGATTAACATTACAGAATTAGTAAGATTATAGTTTGAGTAAACACTGACGGTAGTCACAGATGCACTTTTTTGTGTTCAGAATGTACAAAATATATACAATGAGCGAGTGCATCATAATGTTTTTTTTGTTTTTTTTCAAACCGTGTTTTTGTCTTACCTTGAATCACTATGTAAAAGTATCAGTCTATATAATAATTATTTTAAAGAGAAACATCTAATAAAAGCTGCAAGGCCCTTACATTTATCAACCTTCCTCCAGAGTCTCATTTCACAAGCAGAAGGAAATAGTTATAGATATGCAATTAAAATGATGAAGCACCGCTTTCTTGGGTCTCTAAGTATGTATCCCCATCTTAGTGATTCATGCAGACTTAGTGACTTGCCCAGAGGCAGATGTCACCAGTAAGATGTGGTGTAAAGGTTGTGCAGTTACTTTCTGCAAGTAGGCACAGATACACTCAGATGTTATACCCAAATGTCAAAAAAAAAAAAACTTGAATCAATGAACAGCATTAATAAAGCCCCGGTCTTACAGATCATTAACTTAAGAAAAGTTGTTTTAGGGTTTAGTTACCCTTTAATAAACAAGGAGAAAGCATAGGTGATTTAGATAAAGCAACTACACATTAACATAAACAAAAAGAACACTGAACTGAGTAAATCAAGGGCTTATAAAACAGGGAGTAATCAAGGGAAAACAAATTACAAACCATGACAACCTCGTGCATATAAAAAAACTCCATACTGAGGATGGAGGGAGGGAGGGGGTTCTGAAAGAGGATGAGGAGCAGGCAGGAGCAGGCAGAAGAAGGCATCATGGAGACAACCAGGGAGGAGATGAAGATGGGATAAGCAAGGGTAGAGACAGGAGGATATTCCGAAGCCCCGCAATGAAGCCGATGGAGATTGGGGCCAGTGTCAGAGCCCTCATGGAGAGACCGGACTAAGCCAGGGAGACGACCGGACAGAGCTGGAGTTGGTGGAGGTGGAGACCCGGGCAGAGCTGAAAAAATAATGAGACCAAGCAACTCCAATTGATCTGGAGTCCCAGGCGGAGACAGTGACTGAAGCAGAGCTTGTGGAACTGAGAACCAAGGCGGATCTAGAAGGTAATGCAGAGCCCAATGGAGCTGAAGGGATGGAGGGATGAAGCACAGCTGAAGGCTCTGAGACGTCCATGGTGCAGGCAGAGGAACGAGGGAGGCCAATGGAGCCGCAAGGATGACCACCCCAGGCAGCACTGAGGAAGGGAGAAACCAGAGACGCCGCTGACTGGTTCGATGGGCCGAGGTGGAGTGAAGGGCTCAGAGATAGAGTATCCTTGTGCCAAGATCGGAGCTGGAAACTTGAAGACCTGAAAAGAATCAGAGTTGCTGGTTGGAACCAACAGAGGAGGAGCCGAGGAGCTGAAGGGAGGCAGTGGAGGAGGTCCAAGGAACTACTGGCTTCGGTAGAGGAGGCAGTAAAGAGGCTGGTTAGCATCATCAGAGATGCAGGAGACTTAGAGCATGGCGGGAACAGTGGAGAAGCAAGAGACTTGGAGCTGGTCATGATGAGTGGTGACATGAGACTTTGAGGAATTACCTCCTCAAATTCCTCCAAATAATTCTCAGAGGCCAAATATAGCTCACACTCAGCTACAGGCACAGCTACAGCTTGGATCGCTCGCTGAGGCTGGTGTAGTAAGAGCACATAGCAAGTGATCTCGGTAAGAGGTGAGGGACACCAGGTCTAAAAAGTCCTTTGTGTGGTCTTTGAACGCGAGATCTCTTTGGTACACCAAAAGGAGAAATACTACATTCAAATTGTATTTGTAGTCAAACTGTAATTCTAGGTTTTTTTTTACAAAAAACAATACTATATATATATATATATATATATATATATATATATATATATATATATATATATATATATATATTTCTTAGGTTGTCCATTCTGTTACATGTAATACAATGCACACAAATCAAAGTAGTCAAAAGTCCTATTTAATAAACAAGGAGAGTACACATGAGAAATAGATAAAGCAACTACACTCAAACTACAGCAGTGGGCCCTGCACTTCAGCCAATAACTGACAGATCCTGATTCGGGTGAGTCAAAACAAATCAAAACTTCTAGTTTGTCTGGTGGACTGGGGTTCAAACCACATTTCAAAATTCAATCACTGGTGCTTGCGTTTTGCGTCAGTATTGCTAACATTTCAATATTTTAGTGAATGTAAGTGAGCTAATAGGTCATACCATTGAGAATACCAGAGCACTAAAAGTTTAAATAAATAGAAAACTCAGCTCAAAGAGGGATGCAGTTATTGCATGGACAGAGCAAGGATAATGTACTGTAAGTGTCTAAAGCATCTGGCATTGTGCACAGTTTCAGTTAAATTGTAAAACTTGCACTCTTTAACAATGCAGTTAAACTAAATGTATGAGACAAACTTTGTATGAAGCTGAAATAACCTCAACATTAGCAACAGTAAAATAAGATTGTATGATTTATCTGTAAATCAGATGCACGTAAAAGTGTAGTGCGTGTTTGTTACTATAGCAACAGTGAGCTCCCAGCACATTAGAACGAAATAGAGCATGCTCATTTCATTAGAGTATGTTTGCCTGTACTTGTACTCCCACTGAAGGCAAGTTTAAGAGAACCCAAATGCAGTTTATTTACAAAACATGATCAAACATAATATAAAGGCGTGACATGGCATGAACGCAAAATAAAGAACATAGACATGACATGGCACTCACCAACAGTGGTTATACGAAACAATACTTGACAACAACAACACATGGCAAACATTAGGGCTTAAATATACAAGGACTAATGACTAGACAAGAGAACACTTGCGAACAATGAAACAATGAACCAATGACAACATGACACAGAAAAGGGAACACATGGCAGGATAATATGACAAAGACGGGAAACATGACTGACTTGAAAACAAAACCAAAACAAGACGTGACAGTACCCCACTTAATGTTTTTTTTACTGGCACTTTTTTTATTCATACTGTTGTAATCCATAATTTATTTGATTCAGACCTCTCCCTTTACCGTTCTTTGCTTTTGCCCTTCTTAAAAAATATTAAAATTATCCTACTGTGGACTTTTAAAAATTAGTAATAAAACAGATGCTCTCTATGTTTGCATAGCATAACGTCAAACATTACTGTCAAGATATTAATGAGATTAATATCATGTTTTCTCCAAAACATGTTTTTCTCATGTTTGAAATAACTTATGTGGTCCCATGTAGCTTCTTAACACAGAGTGAGACAGAAAAAATATTATTTTATAAAATTCTATCATACAGGCGATTAGTATTGCATTATAGATAGGGGAGAGCGGGGCACAACCTAACGCATTTTGGTTTTCGATCAATTAATAAAAAATGTAGGTTAGATTAATATTTTTTTTACACAAGCAACATACACATCTCTGCTACAAATGAACACTTAAAGTTTTTTTCTAGGACCTACCATTTTGGTACAGTTGTACTGAAAGTGACAGAAGTGCAAGTGTTACAACTTACCCATATGTGGGTTTAATTATAACAGACAGAGGGGTTAGTTGTAACACTTGTGTGTAACACACATAATTCAGTACTATTTTATTTGTATAGTTTGATATTGTTTGTGCATCTGTATAGACAGATATCCATACATCCATCCCTCATCCAATCATCCTTCTATTGCGGATCAATATCATGGATAGAGAAATAGAAAAGGGCTGCACAGTATTGCAATAAATAATAATAAATAAAATTATAAAATATTGTAATTGTAATTAAATTAGATTTGTGTGTGGCAGCTGCATGTACAATTATTATTATTATTATTATTATTATTATTATTATTAACAATTATAATAATACATATGAGCTTAAAATACAAATTTAAAGGGTTTATTGCATTAAAACAGGTCATATTTTTAATAAATAAACAAGTTATCATTCATAGTTATCATCTAAATTTTAAACATTTTAAATTCCAACATTGTTTGTGAACGTCCAACAAAGTTAAATGTATACTCAAACCTGAAAATTTGTGTGGCTCCGTTTTCATTTGATTATCATTGTACACTTGGCGGCTTAGTTGTAACAGTGTTATAACGAACCCCGCCTGTGTATTACATAATTTAATCCTAATTAACTGTTAACTGTTTCAAAACGGTGCTATGTTTGAGCCAACAAGACAGTGATTAAGAATATTTTAAGTTGGATTTGGAAACATCATACACCCACACCCAAAATCTATGATGAAAAAATAACTTGCATGGTGTCAAAACAAATTCGCGGCGAGAGAAAGAGCGGAAAGACACCCTGCTTGATCCTGACTGACTATGTAAAACGTCCGTGTTACATTTTAACCTCGCGTTAGGTTGTGCCCCGCACTCCCCTACTGCAGATATATCATTCTAATGAAAATACTCAAAATGGCTTGAAGAACACAGATTCACAGATTATTGCTGTTACAACCCTTCTTAGATTTTAGCCGTCTAGGGATTTAGAAGGGGAACATTAATCATCCCTCGACAATTACTAAAGAAACACTGGAAGTGAGTGAGTGAATCCAAGACAGTATAATAGTTAAGGTTTTTTTATTGCTGGCCACAATCAAAATAGCTCTCCATAAAATATAAGTACATTATACATATATTCATGAAGAAACCATTCTAAACAAATTAACCAATCAATAAAGTAACAAGCATATCAGCAAATTATATTAATTCTGGGAAAGGAAAAGGGCAACTGGACAGTGCCAAATCAAAGAAATGAATAAAAAGAAAACAATCTTTCTAACCCGAATTTAATCTAACCTAACTAGTAAAAATAAAATGTAGAAAAGAAAGATCTTCGAACGTCTGTGACGTCGTATGCTTCCCTGACACTAACTAACCAAAACAAAAATACAACGGTGGCACTTGTCCCTAAATCTAGTGTGTTTAAACAAATAAAAATACTACGTGTGCGCAATGTATGTCACGTGACATCTTACCTGACCCTTTTCTTTATCCCATTTTTAACAAAGCATCCATACTCAAATTCACATAATGAGCAAAGAAATTCAGGTTAGATAAACTCTATTTCACATGACATAAACTTAATAACTTAATATAAACGAACTAATTCAATAATCAAACGAATGTCAACACAAACGTAACAAAGGACTCAGCAAACGGTTGCGGTTCACAAAACAAAAGGCTGGCCACCACAATCGCGTTCAGGTGCTCTTTTATAGTTCCCGCATCTCCTGATGATCCCCGTGATTGGATCGCTCTCCCTCCTCTCCGATGACAAGCCGCAGAGATCAGCTAATGACTGTAACCCGGACAACCAATCAGCGCCTCATCTGCGAAAGAGAAAGTACCACGGCAGAAACGCGAAGAAATACAGAGACACCCCAAAGTCGCAATCTCATGTAATCACCTTTATTCGTAACACCCCCACAATCAAAAACAAACGTCTACCGTTTGTTACAAATAATATTTTTAACAAAATAAGATCATAACTCACCCGTCATATGTTTTCTCAAACTCTGGAAAGAGCATGCGCCAGGACATTCTCAGCTCCTTTCTTGTGATGTATTTCAAGATGATAACTCTGTACAAACAGAGCCCAACGCATCAAACGTTGATTCGCATTGTACATCCGAGAAAGAAAAACAAGGGGGTTATGATCCGTATACACAACCGTGGGCAAATTGGAAGAGCCTAAATAAACCTCAAAAAATTGCAGGGCAAACAACAACGCCAAAGTTTCCTTCTCCACTGTAGAGTAGTTTCCTTGATGTCGATTAAACTTACGAGAGAAAAACACACGGGATGATCCACGCCATCCCCGCCCTCTTGAAGTAACACTGCTCCAGCGCCAACCGCGCTCCGCATCAACTTCCAATTTAAAAGGACGATCAAAGTTCGGAGCTGCTAAAACTGGAGTGCTGTACAATAAAGCCTTAGCACTCTCGAATGCAATCTGGCATTCATCAGTCCACACAAAATCTCGTTTTAGACTAAGAAGATTAGTGAGTGGGGTCACTGACCGTAGAGAAGTTCTTACAAAAGTTACTGATAGTACCCAGCCATGCCCAAAAATCGTCTTAACTCTCGACGTGTCTTAGGTACTGGAAATTCCGTTATGGCTACAACTTTCGTTTCAATAGGTTTCACTTGTCCCTGTCCCACCTGTTTACCCAGATAGGTAACACTGGCTTGGCCAAACACACACTTCGCCAAGTTAAGAGTTAATGAAGCGTTCTTCAACCTCTCAAACACAGTGTGAAGTAAGGACATGTGTTCTGTCCAGCTCTTAGAAAAAATTACCAAATCGTCCAGATATGCGTTACAGTTGGGAACACCAGCTAGAACAATCTGGATCAACCTTTGAAACGTAGCAGGTGCGTTCGCAACCCGAAAGCCATAACATTATACTGTAGAAAACAGTCAGGGGTTACAAACGTGGAGATGTCAGATGCACGCGATGTTAAGGGTACTTGCCAGTATCCCTTAAGTAAATCAAGTTTACTGACAAAATTGGCAGAACCTATATTATCCACACAATCTTCCATCCTGGGAAGAGGATAAGAATCAGGTACTGTCACGGCATTCACTTTACGGTAGTCCGTACAAAAGCGAAACGAAGCGTCTGGTTTGTTTACCAAAATGCATGGAGAACTCCACGGACTACAGCTATGTCTGAGACCAATCCGTGTTCCAACAGATACTCGGTCTCCTCCTTCATAACAGATCTCTTAACTGCATTAAGTCGATAAGCATGTTGTTTTATAGGTCTTGCACCACTAACCTCAATATCATGTCGCAACACATTAGTCTGAGATGGAACGTCCGAAAATAAAGCTGGAAAGGCAGTGATCAAATCCACCACATCCTGTCGCTGTTCATCAGGTAGATGAGAAAAACGAGAAGACAAGTTAGTTAGAATAGCGGAATTTTCTAACTTATTGCACTGTTGAGGAGTATTTCTCAGCACTAATCCATCTTCATCAGAGTCAGCTTCACTCTCTGCAACAGACATAAGTTCCGTCATAATAACAGGTGCAGTTTCCACAACTTTTTCAGGATCACATCGCACTTGCTCTCGATCAAAATACTCTTTAAGCATGTTCACATGACAGACACGCGTTTTACGTCTTCTCTCTGGTGTTCGTATAACATAGTTTGTCTCACTAAGTTTTCTGACCACTTCATAGGGACCGGTAAATCAAGTCGACAAGGCAGACCCTTGAATAGGTAAAAGCACCAATACCCGGTCACCAGTTATGAAAGAACGTACAACTGTCTTAATGTCGAAACGACTTTTCATTTCACTCTGAGTACTTTTCAAAGCTTTCTGAGCAAGATCGCAGGCGTCATGAAGTCTGTTTCTGAATCGACTGACATAGTCCAAAATATTAACTTTAGACTCTGAATTAGTCTCCAACATCTTATCTTTCAGGACCTTTAAGGGACCACGAACAGTATGCCCAAAAACCAGCTCGGCTGAGCTAAAACCGAGTGACTCTTGCACTGTTTCACGTATGGCAAACAACACCAAGGGAATTCCTTCGTCCCATTCCTTCTCTGTTTCCATACAGTATTTTCGAAGCATCGCTTTTAAGGTCTGGTGAAATCTCTCAATTACACCTTGGCTCTCAGGATGATATGCACTTGAGACTCTATGTTCTATGGATAAAGATTGGAGAGTCTGAGCAAAAATACGTGACAAAAAATTCGTTCCTTGGTATGTCTGAATCACCTTAGGAAGACCAAATGTAGAAAAGAATTTTATCAGCGTTTTCAGAATCACTGGAGCGGTTATTTTTCGTAGCGGTATCGCTTCTGGAAAACGTGTCGCTCTACACATAATAGTGCACAAGTATTGGTTGCCTGATTTTGTCTTTGGCAAAGGACCAACACAATCTACCAGCACTTCCTCAAATGCCTCACCCACAACGGGGATCGGAGATAGTGGAGCGGGAGAAATTATCTGATTCTGTTTTCCCATTATTTGGCAGGTGTGACAAGTACGACAGAACTTAGAAACATCACGCTTCAAACCCGGCCAAAAGAAATGGCGCAGAACACGATCGTATGTCTTAGTTATTCTCAAGTGTCCAGATAACACATGCTCATGAGCCAAACATAATACCCGAGTACGAAATGTAACTGGAACCACCACCTGATATACAACATTCCAGTCCAAATCATCATCAATTCTAGAACACCACTTTCGCATCAATAATCCATCATCCACAAAATACGCAGTGTGTCCTTTCTTAGTAGCTTCTGAAACTAAGAACAGTCAAAAAACATTTACGCAATCGATGGACTCTTCTTTTTGTGCTTCAATAATTTGAGAATCAGTGATGGCAAATTTAACAATTTGCGTTCCCCAGAACACCTTCTGAAACACTTTCACTTTCCTTTTTCAAACTAGTGTTCAAGCATTTTCCCTTTACTTTCGTTTCCAGACTCAGAACCTAACATGCCATCAGTTAACATCTGACCCGTCAATCAGTCCGCTAAAACAACTTGATCTTTTGCTAACCGAGCGCGTGTAACAGCACAGGCAGAAAATACGTCAGGATACAGATTAGCCACATCGTTAGAAATCGCACACACATCTGGAACATCAGTCACCTCGGGCACGGGCATGACTTTGCCTCCGGCCAAATCATTGCCTAAGATAAAGGTTATTCCGTTCACAGGCAGGGAATCACGAATACCAACCTTTACAAATCCTGAAACTAGTGAACTATTTAAGTACACACGATGCAAAGGAACTGGTACAATTTGCATCTCAATACCACGAACTAGAATATTTGAGCCACAGTATGATTCCTCAGTAAAAGGTAACACCTTACACACCATGAGTGACTGCATAGCCCCTGTATCTCTGAAGAATATGAACTTCTTTCTGATCTTCCACTCTTCCAGACAATGAAACAAAACCCGTCATTACAAACGGTTTTATAATTCACATCAGGAATCTCAGTAGCAATTCGACAATTCAGATGATTGCACAGTCTTAAGTAACGCGACACTTTCAGGAGGCTGCATCTGCTGCTTTCGTTTTAGCACCACACAGTCCGCAATTAAATGCCCCTGCTTATGGCAGTAAAAACATTCTCTTACCTCCTTTGACTGTGAAGTTCCCGTTTTTACTCGGACACTCTGACTGGGTGGTGGGGAGCAAGTCACGCTCTTTCAGTGCGCGTTACTGAAAATGCTGTCTTATGCGTGAGTACGAATTCATCTGCCAAGACCGCAGCACGAGACAGTGAATCAACTTTTTGTTCATTTAAGTACACCACCACACGTTCAGAAAGACATGATTTAAATTCCTCCAGCAGAATTAATTCTCTCAACGAAACAAAGTTATCAGCTTTGCTTGCATTACTCCATTTGTCAAACAGACTACTTTTATCCCTTGCAAATTCTACAAAAGTCTGATTAGAATTCTTTTTATGGCTTCGAAACTTTTGCCTGTATGCCTCTGGGACTAGCTCATACGCACGTAATATTGCCGATTTCACAGTCTCATACTCTAAACCATCCTCCAAAGAAAGAGTAGAAAAAGACTTCTTGCGCCTTTCCTATCAATCTGCACTGCAACAGAATAGCCCAAACCTCTCTAGGCCAACCGAGTGATAGAGCAATACGCTCAAAAGCGTTGAAGTATGAGTCCACCTCAGTCTCTCTAAAATGTGGAACTAGCGTAATATGCTTACTGACATCGAATGACCCAGCTACTAACGATGAAGAAGCTGATGACACTGGCGGTTGAAGATGAACAGAGGACAAGGTGGCCAACGGTGGAGTATGAAACTGCAAGGAACGGTGAAATCTCGAGGTGGAGGCGGATGCGCAGCAGAGTCTCACAATTTTCATAGCCTCGAGTCCGACTCTTGCATCTCTTCTATCTGTTTCTCTGCCTCAATTTCCGATACTGCGAATCTGTCATCGCAAATCCAACTCACCCTGACTATTCTGCACTTTCTCTTGTGCTTCCAGCTGTAATCGAGCCAGACGAACTTTCAGTCTCGCGTCTCCCTTTGAATTTATAGAAATAGAGAACGGTTCAAATCGAGGTAGCGCTTCTATTTCCTTCCCCTGTTGGCGTAAACCCGTCGCCTCTCAACGGTTCAATATCCACATCACCCTCTATATCCTCTTTGTCTGGTACCACAAGCACATTCCTCTCTACTAACTGTTCAAGTATAATGGATTTTATTTCCTTCTTTAAGAGACTGTCGAACCACAACGATCTGAAAATGTTTCGCGATTTCTAACAAGTCATCCCTTTCTGCAGCAATCTAACAATTCTGACAGTAGGATCTTTAATAAAACTTTCCAAATCAAACGTTGCCATTATTCCTGCTGATCAAATCTACTAGCCTACAAAAATTATTTATTCACTCACCACATTCCCAGTGTAAAAATAGCAAAATGTCTCGGGACAATTAATTAATTAATCCAATATTAATTAATTTCCAGGAAGAATTACGATCCGGATGAGCCCCCATTAGTGTTATGACCTTCTTAAACTCTAGCCTCTGAGGGATTTAGAAGGGGAACATTAATCATCCCTCGACAATTACGTAAAGAAACACTGGAAGTGAGTGAGTGAATCCAAGGCAGTATAATAGTTAAGGTTTTTTTTATTGCTGGCCACAACTCGGTTAAATAGCTCTCCATAAAATATAAGTACATTATACATATATTCATGAAGAAACCATTCCAAACAAATTAACCAATCAATAAAGTAACAAGCATACCAGCAAATTATATTAATTCTGGGAAAGGAAAAGGGCAACTGGACAGTGCCAAATCAAAGAAATGAATAAAAAGAAAACAATCTTTCTAACCCGAATTTAATCTAACCTAACTAGTAAAAATAAAATGTAGAAAAGAAAGATCTTCGACATGCGCGACGTCTGTATGCTTCCCTACACTAACTAACCAAAACAAAAATACAACGGTGGCACTTGTCCCTAAATCTACGTGTGTTTAAACAAATAAAAATACTACGTGTGCGCAATGTATGTTACGTGACATCTTACCTGACCCTTTTCTTTATCCCATTTTTAACAAAGCATCAATACTCAAATTCACATAATGAGCAAAGAAATTCAGGTTAGATAAACTCTATTTCGCATGACATAAACTTAATAACTTAATATAAACGAACTAATTCAATAATCAAACGAATGTCAACACAAACGTAACAAAGGACTCAGCAAACGGTTGCGGCTCACAAAACAAAAGGCTGGCCACCACAATCGTGTTCAGGTGCTCTTTTGTAGTTCCCGCATCTCCTGATGATCCCCGTAGATTGAATCGCCTCCCCCTCCTCTCCGATGACAAGCCGCAGAGATCAGCCAATGACTGTAACCCGGACAACCAATCAGCGCCTCATCTGCGAAAGAGAAAGTACCACGGCAGAAACGCGAAGAGAATACACAGAGCACCCCAAAGTCGCGATCTCATGTAATCACCTTTATTCGTAACAATTGCAATTCTGTGTTTGTCTTTTATGTTTCATCAGCCAAAACGTCTCTATTTGCATGTTATTAAAGGGATTTCTTGACGTCATACATTTAATAGTATGAATCTCACTTGTGAACTTTCTGCGTGAGGGTGCCCTCTGGCTTCAAGTATGAATGAATAAGAAATTACTTGAGACTGTTTGGCTCTCCAAATTGCTATTTTCGACTCATTAGGGCTAAAAATAGAAAAATAATACTAAAGTACTTTGTAACGTCAGTAATATGCAGTAGTTTTTGAGCAAACTACTTATTTCCTCTTACTTGAGTCATATTAATTTTCATTACTATCAGTATTATTCAGTAGAAATACTTTAACATAAGTACGTTTTTAGTACTCTTTCCACCACTGCATACACTTGACAGTTTCCAGCAATGAATGATTTTCTTTCAGCTCAAACTATTAAGTGAGAAACTCACAATAAAAACTATTCAAAGCATCAGATTCATTTTAGTAATCAGATAAATTAATTACTATATTACAATAATCAAATTTAATAATTAGACTAATTTGCGTCTACTTTTATTTTATTATACATTTCATGGCAAGCCATGAAAACGCCCAGCTCGATAAAAAAGCCAGTTTATCACAAAGCTGACCTTTACCTCGCCTTGCTGCGCTGTGAGGAATAATACTGTCATAATAATCCTTAAAAAGTTACCTGTTTCATTTCGACAGATGCAGCTGATGTAAGTCATTTATTCTTAAGTGCTTTGTTCTAATCGCGTTATTGAAAAGTGTCTGTAAACTGCACAAAGACTGTTTAAATTTTAAATGTGCGCACAGAGCGTTCATTCGACTCTCCGCTCCTACATAAGTACGACTATATAGACTACTGAGATTTGTTCTATACTTATCTGTAAAACCAAAAAGACTGTTTAAATATGAATTGGGTGTGTGAACGAATCGATCACACAGATGAAAGCCTACTGTTACAGACCGAAATAGATTAAAAAGTTTTTACTATAAAATAGACATCAAATAAGCTTTGGTTAGACAGTTTCTGCTCATATGTTAAATATATAGTGTGTTTTGTCAAAAATAAACGAATCAACTGTTATACAATCCAAGCTAAAGCAATGCACAAATCAAAATAATGAATCCTTAACTTTGAAATATGTATGATAAACCATATATTGGCCTACTTTAAAAATAATACTTTATATGGAAAAAGAATTTCTTTTCGAAATGTTTCCAACTCTAACTTTGAACCAATTCTACACAATGGCCCATATAACCTATTTGACCAGGATTTGTTTTCATTTATTTTTAGATTTTATATGCAGTATGTATATAAATATATATATAATGTAAATATGTATGTATGTTGTCCTTTACATTTTTTCTTGTCTGACTCACCTGAATGAAAGGTTCATTATTATGCATGTCTTTGTTTCTCTCAGGTGAGAATCACCTAATTATACATAATAAGGGCTGGCCTGTTCACGCCCATTCGCATATTGCCTTGGCAAAAAAAAAAAAAAAAAAATATATATATATATATATATATATATATATATATATATATATATATACACACATATATATATATATATATATATCCCCATATAACCCAATTCACAGTTTTACATGAAAAATTAAGCAGGATGATTTTCAGATCATTGTGAAGAAAAAAACTCTAGGCAACAACATCCATTAGTCAAAAGTCTTGTGGATGCATATTTCATGTGTTTTATGACCTTATTTCAGATGCTTTCATATTTTTTTCAATAACCACACATAAACAATATTCTCTCAAAAATACAAACATGTACATTCATGTTGCTCACATATTATGGTAGCCCTGTTTGTGCTAAATATAGTGTAATTTCACCTGTGCCATTAATATGTTTATAAGCAACTGAAAAAGCACAAATGTCAGGGCATGTCAGAACATCTCAAGGACCCCAAATACACCTTCGTCCCCAGGGGGTTAATCACTTCATAAAACTTAAAATATAGCTACTACTAAGTATAAATGAAAGCGTAGCGTAAGTTCTGCCGGGAAGACTCAATTGTCACGTCATTATTACCTTCTCATCTATCCAATTCGCGTTCTAATACGTGATGTATAAAAGACCCTTACTTGCACTTGTCTGAGTTCGCAGATGCTGATGCTTCACTTACCACCACCCTCCCCACCTCCACTAAAACGATCTTTGCTCCATCCTTCCCACCACCACCACCAGGTCGGTCCTTCCAAAACTCCAAGGGGGGTCGGCTGCGCCCCCGCCTTCCATCTTCAGGCAGGATATGCAGAATCCGTACCCTAGGATCGCGAGCTACGGACGGGGCCTACGCCAAAGACTTATTGCATAAATGGCTTGCTGGGCTGTTAATAAAATGCTTTATTGTACAGTTCATTATCTCCGAGTCTTTCTGGTAGAACTACTTTTTGGATACTTTCATCAGAACCATTTTGATCGAGAAACAGCGCCCTAGTCACAGCAAGGGTCTTTAAATCATGCTAATAAGACCCGGTAAAACTATTTACAAAGTTGTAAAGAAAATATTTGATACTGTCAAAATTATGGTCAGTTTGTTTTAGGGCACTTTCACACTTGGTTTGATTGCCTGTTCCGAACCAGAGTTCAATTGCCCCCATTCTGAGCCCACTGCCTGTTTCTTGAGGTAGTGGTTTCATAGACTCAGGAAGACATCCGCTCGTTCAGGGGACAGAGGAGACCCTAACCTTAATACCAATAATTCATTCAAAAAGCTTTGTCTTGTGATATAAAAACTTCAACTTACAGACACATTTGGCTAAAACATTGGCTGCAACAGTGGCTGCAACAGTGGCTGCAATGGATTCACCTATAAGTGATTGATCCAATGTTATACCCAAATATGTGACACTTGATTTGGATACAATTTCAGACCCATTACAAATCAGCTTTAAAGTATTTAATTTTGCAAACTTCATTTTTGTACCAAACAGGATTGATTCAGTCTTGCCTAGATGCATAGAGGAGCTTATTGGGTGGTGATGACGCAGTGGATAAGACACATGCCTTAAAGTGCTTATTTATTGGCTGAGATTACATTTTCTTGCGTGTGCAAAAAAACTGCATTATGGATCACTAAAAGCCACATCCAACACACCTGATTGACTTATCATTTCACAGTGAGATACCAGAATTAAGTCAAGAAGGGACAGGCTATTTATAGACAACCTAGTAGTCTCAGTAATTAACTGCTGAATGAAAGACATGAGAGAGATTCTTTCAAGCTACTTTGTGGCAATAATAGATTTGTATTAAAATCACCCATGAATGCAGTAGTTCATAAAAGTCTGTTCGCTACGTAGATCGGTAACATACACCAACAATAGGGTGCATCAAATTTGAATGGGAAAATATAATTTTAAAATATCAATTTGGCTGGCAGTGCATTTTGTTCCAGTTAATATCCAAATGACATTTGCAAAGTTTTGAGGAATTCCGTTGAGATTTAGGGGTGCCACCTAGCACATGAACATAGGCGAAATTTGGAAAAATTAGCAATATTTTGTTGGGTAATATTTTAACTGGGTAAAAGTTTCCTTTGGGCAACTTGGACATTTCTCAGAATTCAACTTTCAAGATTCTCCATTCATTTGTCCTATAGACAAAATGAAGGGAGGTCAATGGGGACATGTTCACGTGGGCCTTACCCTGGGATTGTGTGCAGCAGGTGCGTGGATGTCGGACACACATATAAAGTTTAATTGACTTTATTGTTGAACACAAGGGGCGATACTGACACAAGTAAAAGAACAAACCCTCTCTAGTCAACATGACATCATGACATTTGCGTAAACATTTGCTCATTTTGAGCTATCCGCGTGTATGCGTGTATGTCTACACCATTAACTGACCGCGTCATTCTGCGTGTCTGTACTCACGTCGGTCAAATGTACGAGCGAAAACAAAGCAAAATGTGCATCTACATCTGGGGAGCTATCTTTTTCTTTCCTAGGATGGTAAGGGAACAGTCATAAATGCCATTAACCCCAGTGACGGGTAGGTTTAGGGACAGGGTTGAGGTCATATATTTATATACAGTAATAACGTTAAGTCAACGGCGTTCATAAACACGCTGAAAAGCGATAGCATGTTGATAGCATGCCAAAAATAAAAACACGATTGGCGTGTCAGTATACACGCTACTTCATCAGATCAGTCTGCTCTAGTGGCCAACTCACTGGCAACTAACCTGAACTCTGAACCTAGCCAGGTGCTCCCCCAGATATGTCTCCCCACCCACCACCCAAGAGTAACCGTCCTATTCAGGAATTGGCTTGCGTTTGCAGCGCGAAGGTTTGGCTTTTGGTTGAGGTTATGTTCAACTGCCTGCAGCACACAATGCTACTCCTTCCTTGCCACTTCGATGGAGTCAGATGTGAGCTTGACACCACGCTAGGCACATTGACCTCACTTTTTTTTACGCAGCATTGGTCGCCCATTCCTTCACAACGAGAGACATACATTCTGGATCAATGTGCAGCTGGTGCATCCCAAACCAGCAATCCTTATTGGCGAGGTCAGCCAAAGCTGGTGGTTGGCAAGGGTGGGGAACTTTGGCTTCGATGCAAGAGCCAAATGTGCCAGTGCTTAAAGCGCTCCTCAGGGATGTGCACGGCACGGCTCGGTTGGGTTTTCACTGCAGTTAGTATCGACTTCAAAGTGGGTGGGATTATGACTGATTGTTATAAGTTTATCCGCTCCTGGGCAACCAACAAGATGATAATAATAATAATAATAATAATAATAGTTTATTTTTATAGCGCCTTTCAAGACCCCAAGGTCGCTTCACAATGTAATACAAAAAACAAAATAGCTTCACAATGTAATACAAAAAACAAAATAGCTTCACAATGTAATACAAAAAACAAAATAGCAAACAAACAACGAGCAAACAGATACAAAGGGCTTCTGCTTACGAGAGACAAAACAGATGGAAACAAGCATACACTGGTTTGCATGAAAAAGAGATATTGCATTATTTATCAAAATATGCTATTATGATAAAGTATGTAGCAGATAGAGTTGGAGAAGTATAGAACAGAGAAAACAGTGATAAGGAATATGAATTATTGGGCAAGCTTAAAGAAATGAGTTTTCAGATGTTTTTTAAAGGACTGTATGTTGTCGTTCGCACGAAGATTCGGGGGCAGCTTATTCCAGAGCGTAGGGCCAGCAACATTAAAAGCCCTTCCGCCCACTGTGGAGAGTCTTACCCGGGGTACCACGAGAAGGTTTTCTGTGCTAGATCTGAGGGCCCGAGTTGGGACATATGGCTGTACCAAGTCAACAAGGTATTTGGGTGCCGGGCCATGTAGGGCTTTAAATATTAGGATTAACAGTTTAAATTGGATGCGGTGTATGACAGGAAGCCAGTGCAGTTGGTGAAGGATAGGAGTGATGTGAGCAGATTTTTTATTATACGTGAGGGTGCGTGCAGCAGAGTTTTGAACCATTTGGAGGCGGTGTATTTCTTTGATGGGTAGTCCGTTATATAGTGAATTACAGAAGTCCAATCTGGAAGTGATGAAAGCATGGATAACAGTTTCCGCATCTGTAAAGGTAAGAGAGGGGCGAATACGAGCAATATTCCGCAGGTGGAAGAAGCATGATTTGACAGTCTGACTAATGTGTGAGTGAAAGCAGAGCGTGGGGTCGAACAAAACTCCCAGATTCCGTACAGTTTTTGAAGGCCTAATCTCAACACCGTCAATGTCAATAAAAATGTCATGTCTGGGTGAGTTTTGTGATCTAGGGTTAATCAACAGAATTTCTGTTTTACCAGCATTAAGCTGCAAAAAGTTAGAGGACATCCATGTTTTAAGGTCGTGAAGGCAGGAAATAACTGAAGGGGGTGGAAAAGATGAGTTCGGGTCAATCGTGAAGTAAATTTGAATATCATCAGCATAGCAATGAAAATTGAGACCATGCTGTCTGATGATCTGGCCTAACGGTAGTAAGTATATAAGAAATAGAAGCGGGCCAAGTACAGAGCCTTGGGGCACACCATGGGAAACACAAACTGACCGTGAGCGATTTTTGCCTATCTTAACAAATTGTTGTCTATCGCTTATATATGAAGTCAACCACAGATGAACATCTGAACTTCGTCCACTGCACACGATTCAGCAATTCTTTTTTGGATTTTTTTTATTTCTTTTTTTCTTCAAGCAAGTAGTTTTAAAACTGGTGCTACAGCGGTGGCTGTTACTGGCTGCTTACATCTCACGGGTGATAACTTGCTGTCCCAGTGTAGGGTGCACAATGGAGGTGGTGTCCACTGCTTGTTAGTATTCTCCTCTGACTCCTCATCACTCTCTGAACTCCAAGCTGGACATTGCCATCATCTTCTCCAGCTCCTTTTCACAGCCTTTTCACACCTGAGTCTAACTTCATCATAACTTACAGTTATATCAATACCAGAGTAGCTAGCTGTGCTTGCAAATATACTTGTATTTAACCCTTGTGCATCCTTATGGACATTTTTGTCCTTTTCAGTTTTTTTGTTTTTTTTTTATCACTTTGCCTGTGTTAAAGCTAACTGCAAAAAAAATTGGCACATGTGTGTATTTTTATTGAAATTTTACTATTTCACTGTCATTTTCTTAAAAAATATATTTTTTGCATTGGGTAGAGAAAATACTCCCTCTCAGCACCTTTTGGACAAAATATGCCCATTGAAACCCATTAAAAATGCAAATTTTAATCCCCGGTTCAGTTAACTATAAAATTATGCAATCTTTGTTAAGAGGCTTTCATTCTGTTGCCAAGGCTTCAAATTTTTTTTTTTTTTAATTTTTTTATTTTTTATTTTTTAGATGGTGCCATTGTTTTAGGTTTGGCCTATAAAACAAATATCACTTTATTCCTGTTTTCTGCTTCAGCATATTATAGAGCCAACTGGATAAATTATACAACAATATTTGTGTGGGTGTGTTGGTATGGATGTCAGAGTATGTGTGTTATAAAAAATATGTGTGTGTGTCGCATGTGTGTGTGTTTGTAATACTGAGGAGAAAAACAGCAAATAACAAATCCAATCACTGTGTGCAGCAGTGGGGTGTTGCTGGCATCCAGAGGGAAAATATGTTACTACACCCAAACAAACTTACTGAAAGCTCATTTTTTAGATATCATCCTCAAATTTGGAACACAACCTATTTAGATTGATGGCTTTGATTGTATTGCAGTTTTGAGTTGAACATTGATTTATAAAATAAATATTTTATATAAAATATTTTTTATAAATAATTTTCATAAACTTATACTATATAACTTTTTTTTGGATTTACTTTTTTTTTTTTACTTCAGCAATAATATGCAAATGGTCTTCTTTAAAATGATACCAAACTTAAGTCTGTGCTCCAAAGCGTCACATTTTTATGACATGGACATTTTTGTCCTCTGTGTACCAGTATGTGTAACTTTTTTAATTTATGCACAAGGGTTAAAATGTTAATTTATGGTAACCCTTTTGATGCACCCTAACCAACAATGATAGGCTTGGTTTTAGGAAAAAATAACTCCACCCAAGCTGCCTCCAAGCCATCCACCTGTAGAATGTGGCGCGGATTGACAGTTATATCAGTCCTTATAAAAGGACACCCTCCTCCACTGTCTGTTGCGATCGCATCAATAGATGTATTAACCTGTAAGCCCAACTTCACAATCTTGAATGAAACCGTCTGGCCAGGTCTCTGATACAGCGATCTCAGCCGCCATAGACGTATACAGCAAGGTGTACGATTTCATCCAGTTTGGGTAGCAGCTTCCTTGCATTAACGTGAATAAAATGCATCCCTATCCGATTTAAAAGGCAGAGTGAATCATAGTGTCTCCAGTTCGTTACAAACCAACGGGATATCCAACTAATTCCTTACTGCCCAGTCATACAGTTATGGAGCAATATTCCCACCCCTTATATAAACAAAAATGTTACAAAAGTCACAGGAAACTGCTTTAACATTTGCTCTTACCACCTTTCCGCAGTTAGGGCAGCAATCTGATGGTAGGCTTCTTTTGCCGGTTTTCTGCTGTCTTCCGAATAAGTGAGGCCCGGACACTGATGGATATCTACCGAAAGCAAGTAGGCAGATTGATAATATTTTTCCAAAGGCATCAGATCTTTGCTACCAGAAGCTCCCAAACACACCTGGCGGAACTGACGCAGGAAAGACGGTTTTGAGTGATAGATACTTCACTTTAAAAAGTGTTTCTTTCAAGTAACACCTTGTCGAGAAACACCCCACGAAAATGTAATCTGCATGTCGCATGTCACGGTGTGGGTTTTGTGTCTTGTTCCTTGGTCTGTCATGGGATTCCCTGTTTGTCATGTGGTCCTGCCATGTGTCTTGTCATTTGTTAATTGTCTGATCATTGTTCACAGGTGTTCCTTGTCTTGTAATTAGTCAGTGTATTTAAGCCCTCTTGTTTGCCCTGTGTCTTTGGCCATGTCCACACTAATACGTTTTTGTTTGAAAACGTATATTTTTCTCTCAGTTTTGGCCTTCCGTCGCAAGACTGAGACGGCGGTTTAAGTCAATGAAAACGTATCTTTTGGAAAACACTCTACAAAAGCGGATAAATTTGAAAACGCCAGTTTTTGCGTTGTAGTGTGGACTGTGAAGCCGGGGGTATTTGAAAACAATGATGTAAGTTTAGTCATGTGATCCATGTTGTACCAATAGATATTCATGTTTACCGATGCCTGTTATGTGTTTATTCATGTTTACCGGCCTTCAAAGCCGCTGCCACCCAACGACCGCAGCCCGGTCTACGCCTTTCCTGCCAGAACTCCACGCGGAACTTTCTGAATCATGGAGCACGCCTCTCTCGGCAAGGATCCAGTCCCATGTCTTCGCTCTTCAATGTGGACGGCGCTGCCGAGAAAGGCTATTCGTCGATCACCTCCATGAGATGGCACTCAAAGCCTGTGCTCCTGTCAAAGGCCTGCAGAACTACATCCGTTTGAGTTGGCCGTGACTACGCCGCCACCGGCCAAGCTGCATCTGCTCGGCACTCTATGGGCGTCCTGCAGATCATCCAGGCGGACCTCCTTCGTGAGTGGGACGAGAAAGGCAGGAAACCAGAGGCTGTTACGGATTTCAGAAGCGCGATGGACCCGTCCCTTCGTGCTACAAAGTCTGCAGCGCTAGCCCTGGGAAAAGTTCAGAAGACCGCTCAAGCCATGAGTTTATTCCTGCCTCGACGCTCTAGCTTCTCTGTAGGCCGCTCACGTGACCAGCCTCCTGCACGAGCCACCTCACAGTGCCAAGCTCAGCATAGCCAGACTTCGCAGCGCCGCCACTGCGGCCGCCCTGAGATCTCGCTCGGGTAGCCGCCACAGACCGCCCCAAGGCTATCGTAACACGCTGAGATCCGAAGAGATCGGGGCATCACACAGATATGTAAACAACGTGCCCGGCTCCCAAGCGCTCACGCTTACAGAAAGACACCCCACCCATGGCGATGCTCACGCACTGCAAAGCAGAATTAAAACGCTCCCCATTCACTGCAATCGGGGTGTCACTCACAAAGCAGTTTGTCACTGCTGTCTGCGAGCCGCAGTGTTCAAACACTGTGAGCGTGCGTGCCGCGCATACACCTTCGACACAGCCTGTAAAGCCCACACAGTGTGGCAATCAGAGCACGGAGGCCATTCATCCCCTAGCTTCGCATATAAAAGCATGGGAAGCTATCCCAGGGAATTAGAATGGGTGTTAAGCACAACAAGACAGGGCTATAGGCCAATCTTTCGAGCGTGGCTCAAAACTACTGGAAATACGAAAGCAGCAGTCCTAGTCCGTTCGGACAAAAGGTCTGTGGTGTCCTACCTGAACCATCAGGGCGGAGTAAGATCCAGAAACCTCGGCAATCTGCCAGAACGCATGCTAGTTTGGTCTCAGCACCACCTGTGCTCGCTGAGAGCGTCGCACGTGCCAGGCCACCTGAATGACGGCCCAGACAAACTGTCCAGGGACAACGTTCCCCCAGGGGAATGGTCCCTGCACCCCCAGACAGAGCGGAAGTCGACCTTTTGGTCAGAAGACAACGCTCACTGCCCAGTATTCTTCTCAAAGAGTGAGGACGCGCTGGCCCAGGACTGGCCCAGCCGCCCGCTTACGCCTTCCCACCTGTCTCACTGTTACCACAGGAAATACAGAGAATCAGGGAAACATGCTCCTCGTGCTCCTCGTAGCCCTGCGTTGGGAGAATCAGACTTGGTTCCCGGAGCTTGCACAGCTGCAACAGACAGCCCCGTGGCCCATTCTGGTGAGAATAAATCTCCACTTTCAGTTATGCCAGAGCTCTTTCTACTAGAAAGCTCTATGCGTCTAAATGGTCTGTGTTTTCTAAATGGTGCACTGACAAAAATCTGAACCCTCTGAAATGGAAAATCTGAAATGTGGGGTTTCGTGGTTGCTCGTGTTTCTACAAGAGCTGTTGGATAAGGGCAGGTCCCCATCCACGCTAAAATTATATGTGGCGGCCATCACAACGTTCTCTGAGCCCCTGCACGAGCTGGTCATCCGCTTCCTAAGAGGAGCTAGAAGGATGAACCCTCCGTGCCTCCAGTCGGTTCCTATATGGGATCTTTCTGTAGTCCTCGAGGCCTTGAAAGCTTTCCCTTTTGAACCACTACAATCCATGGATTTGAAGTATCTATCAATCAAAACCGTTTTCTGACAGCTTTGTCTCCAAAGTAATTCTCAAACCTAGACACGGTTATGTCCCTAAAGTGATTGGTACTCCCTTTAGAGACGCAGATCATTTCCCTATTGGCTCTGCCAGCATCCAATAGCGAATGCGATGCCAATCTCCTCTGCCTAGTCAGAGCATTGAGATTCTACACTGCGCGCTCCGTCTCTTTCAGACGCACGGAGCAGCTATGTGTTTCGTTTGGTGGGCATACTGAACGTCTCACCACCTCCCAAACAGAGACTGTCTAGATGGATAGTGGACACTATTACGGTTACATTGCGCGTGTCAAAAGGCCTGCAATGCCCATTGGGTACAGTGGTAAAGTGTAAACAACAAAAACAGCTCTCCTGGTGAGCTGCACTATTGGGTTGCTATCAAGGGTGTAAAGTAACGAATTACAAATACTCACGTTACTGTATATAGTTTTTTCCAGAAATTTTACTTTTTTGAGTAAGTTTAAAATTGTGTAATTTTCCTTTTACCTGAGTACATTTTAAGTGATGTATCGGTACTTTTTCTCCGCTATTTTCCTTCTGTTTGTGGTCGTTACTCGTTACATGCTTGTTCTAATTTTATTTTTATCCATCAACGTGATTGGATCGAGTAATCGATTCGTGACTGTCATCAAATCAAATTAAGCATAGAAAACTTTAACCGCCTATTCCTGCTGTTACTCGTGACTGCTGTGGAAGTGCATTCTTCACGCATCAATTCAATCCAGATATCAGCATCTTCCTCTAATATGCTAAGGTACATTTCACATTTCTGCTTAATATGATATTTATATAGGCTGGCCTGTCTACAGGGCCTAACATTTGGTCTGAGGTTGGGGGTATTGCGTGACGAGTTCATAATGCGGTGAATTCCCGCTCCCATTTACTTCACAATCACATTATAGAGAGCGCGCGTCACGATCTGTGCACTGCCGCGTCTCGCGCTTCGCCATGCCGCCAGATTCAGAATCAGTGCACCAGGTCGTTAACTTGAACTGCATCCATTATACGATCTGTCTTCATTTGGCAAGTGCACTTGAACATGTTGAACTTTTTTTTTTTTTTTTTGTGGATGCTGCTGATAAAACAGCTTCGCCTCACAGACAAAGAGACAAAATGTGTTTGTTTGTTTCTTTTGTAAAAGTTTCCTGGATATAACTTTCCTATTTAATGCACAATTTTCCTTACAAATTATATTATCAGCATTACAATGTGAGTAAATGTAGCCGTGTAAAATGTAAGGGATGATGCCACCCTTCTAGAACAATGTGCATTTACGTTTAAATTGTAACATATTCAATATCTTCACTATTTATTCTACACAATCACTATTTATTCTATAAAAAAGGGCTATACGTATTATATACAGGGCTGATTATCTTGAACATACAAATCCACTTTTTCTTAAATCTAAATTATTAAAAATACAGGACCTAGTTAAAGTTAACATAGCAAAATTTCTATTTAAAGCATTTCACAACCTTTTACCTGTTAACATACAAAAGTTATTTACACAGAGAGAGCAGTCGTACAGTTCAAAGGAGTTATGGGAACTTTGTAATACCAGTGATTAGAACAACTAGGAGAAGTTTTTGTGTGTCTGTATGTGGGGTTAAACTTTGGAATAGTTTGGGGCTTGAACTTAAACAAAGTCAAAATATTAATCAATTTAAAGTACATTATAAACAGAAGGTCTTATCGCAATACATGGTGGACATGGTTTAATTTTGAGGGTTGTATTCATGTATTTCTGTTAATATTACCCTGTAGGTATTCTGATTACCATTGTTGGTATTATCATAGATGTATTTATGAGTTCATAATCTGTCTTATTTTACCTTGTTCGTAGGTATTTGATTACCATTGTTGGTATTATTATAATTGTTACCTAAGATCAAAATCATATATGGTGTGTATTTAGGATATGTTTTGTTTTGGTATTGTTTTGGTATTTGATGAGGTAGAAGGGGTTCCCCTTCCTTCCTTTCTTATGTTTTCTTATATGTATTTATATTCAAAATTGTTATTGAGTGTTATGATAATGTGTAAGGAAGCAGCTACCACTGTTTTTTTTTGTTTTTCCTTTGTTGGTGACCGGGGTGGGTTCAAATAAGTTTGACTTCTACCCACTCCGTTTCGAGCAATAGATTGAGGTTTTGTTAAAGTTGATGGAAATATGATGAATTTAAAAGGCTTTTACTGATTAACCAAAATGCTTGTTAATTGCCTTGTCATGTGTGACTACATATTGCTCGAAATAAATAAATAAATAAATAGCGTGGAATTAAAGTGTGTAATTAGTGTTAGCTCACTATTCATTTCTAATGTGGTAGACCTTGAATTCAAGGACCAGTTTAATTTAGCCTAACCATCTTCCCACAAGTGACCTTGATTTTGTGCAAAATCCAACAAATATAATTCAGCCAAAGGACAAATTCAGGGTCTTAACCACCATGCTGTACTGTCCGATTTGCTCAGCAATCAGCCAAGAAAAATACATTTGCTGATTTTAAAACAGTGTAATGACAATAGCATTTAATATGAATGGACATTTTTCTCAGTGGAGTTTGGACCATACAGAGGTTTGAGAAGCACTTAGAGAGAGCTCTTAGTAAAGAAATGACCACAGCTTCAGTATAATAAAAGCTTTTATAACCTTCACACAGGCAGATATCATAGATTAACTTTCACACTTTCAGATCTCTGGTGGTTTTGACAGAGTAAACCGTCAAAGCATGCTTACTGAAGTGCTCTTCTGCTTTATCAAACATACTGTTTGACAAGAACCTGAAATCAAACAGCTGACACTAAACAGAAAATGTATATTCACTTCCATTCATTCCATTCACATCAATGTATTAGATTCTAAAGTCCAACACTGAAGATGCTCAAGTCTTTTTGATTGCAACACTGATCCTGTGATGATTGATGCTGCAACAGATTACTGTATAAAGCACAAAATCTAAACAATGATTCCATTTTGGGCTTTTTGAATGCAGAAACCTGTTAGCTCACCTGTTACAGCATTGCACTTCCAATGTGGAGTGCTCTAATTCAAGTCCCATGAAAAATTACTCAAGACACATTTGTTTGTTTCATGTTTATAGTTTTATTTTGAAATTCTCATAGTCTTGTTTCCTGGTTTCCAAAAAAAGATTAGGTGTACGGTGCCACTGTTCTACATAAAATATCTGTGACTACGTTTACATGCAGCCAATTTTCGGGTTATGGTCGGGTTAAGGTCACTTTTCGGGTTTCTGAAACATTAGGGATAACCCGTTTACATGCGTGAGCAGAGAGAGTTTCTCCTGTTATACATGGAATTGCAATATCCCGATGTAAACGGCGACGCGCGGTTAGCGTCTTGACGTACGGAGCAACCTTAAGACGCAAACTGCGTCATTTCCGATTCTTCTTCCTGCATCCAAAGACAACAACAACAGCAGCATGCGGATAATGAATAGTTCGGGGCAGATAGCGATCGCCTTTGTTTGCGCTTAGATGCTGGTAACGTTACTTAACTCGCTCCAAAAGTATGCTGTGCTGTGTCTCGCCATGTTTACTTCCGGTATACTGCACGCGGATTTTTGTATGCGCCGAGAAGTTTCTCTACTCAAAAGACCAAGATTCCTTGCGAATAGAACATGCGCAGAACACAAATCACTATGGGGATATGCCGATACGCGTTTACATGAGCAAAAATTCGGGTTTGAAAAGGGGTACCCCAGGCATAATATCCCGGTTTTTAAAATCCGGGATATGAGCATTTTTCGGGTTTTTGCCGGTGTTTCACATGGCCGTTCGCGACCAGGGTTATTGCTAATATCCCGATTTTAAACGGGTTATTGGCTGCATGAAATCGCAGTGAATGTTAAGATCTGTGCAACAAATTCAAAAACCTTTAGAAACTCATATGAGAGTTCAGCATCAGACACCATGAGATGGGTTAAATGAAGAGATTAAAAGAGACAATTTCTCTCCAAAGTGGTACCAGTGTTTTGATAAAGAAATAAGAATCTCTAATCTTACCAGTTTACCTCACCTGATGCACTGAAAAAGGCTAAGATAGTGAGCTAACACTAATTACACTGTAATTTCATGCCATTAAATATGTTACAATTTAAACGTAAATGCACATTGTTCTAGAAGGGGGGCATCATCCCTTACAGTTTACATGGCTGCATTGTTATTCTGATAATATCATTTGTAAGGAAAATTATATTAAATAGGGAAGTATTTTTGGGGAAACTTTTTCAAAAGAAACACACGTCTCTTTCCAGTGTCGGATAAGCTGTTTTAACAATGAATCTGAATGAAACATGGTGGATTGTGTGAAATGAATCAATCAAAAATTGTTGTTTATTAACCAGCTACAGTCACAGACTGAAATGCAGTACAAGTTAACGCCATGGTCATAAGGTGCACTGCATAAGAAATTTGGCTGTCCAATTTTAGTACAAAAAGGTGTTTTTCCACATTAAAGGGATACTCCACTTTTTTTTCTTTTTTTTTTGGAAATAGGCTCATTTTACAACTCCCTCAGAGTTAAACAGTTGAGTTTTACCGTTTTCGAATCCATTCAGCCGATTTTCTGATATTTAGAAGAATATCAGTAACCAGACATTTTCTGATCTCATTGACTACCATAGTATAATTTTTTTTTCCTACTATGGTAGTCAATGAGAAAACAGGAATTGAAAGTCGATTTCAAAGGTTGGAGTCGATTCCATTAAGAGGAATCGACTCCTCCTTTAAGATTTTTAACACAAACCGCGGCTGTAAGCAATTTCATTTGTTAACACAATCACGTCTCATGTAAAATAAATAAAGACTAATTCAAATTCACAGCGTCACCGTTTGGTTTACTGATTAAGAACGAACAAATCGGGAACGTGACCCTTAGAAACGACAAATAAATAAATAAAATGAGAAATAAGGGGGCTTTTACACTGGGCTCGTTTGCTGCGTTCCGAGCGCGTTTGTTCCCGACGCCCCCGCAGCGTGGGTCTGGTTTCACACTCAACTTGATTCTATCAAACCCTGGTGCGTTTGCGTGCATGCATCTTACATCATCGCAAACGTGCACGGCGCATGATAGAAAGCAGAACGTGGGTAAATTTTGTGTTTTATTTATTTATTTTTTCATTCATTTATTTTAATTTGCTGCTATTATGCGCAGTTGAATGAACATAACAGGTTTATTGTTATAGGTTGAGGTTTATTTTACAGGTTTATTTACTAGGTTGATTTTTTTTTTTTTTTTTTGCTGCTTACAAACGGACTCTTAAGGAGAAGTGGATTTCCAAATGTGTTGCTCTGATTCCACGCACAATGCTCGAATACACTGCAGGCTGACTCTCGCTTGTATCCAAGGTAATTCGTCAACACTATCATCCCTTATTTATTTAATTGAATACATCACAATAAGCTAAAATGCATGCGCAGGATACTTCCTGAACAAGTGCGCACCCGAGCTGCTTTCACATACAAGAAAGCGCGAAGCGCGGCACGGTTCGGGAGCAACCGAACTCAGACCACCTCCTCCAGGTAGTTTCGGGTTCGGTACCCCAGTGCGCACCCGGGTCCCATGACGGCATTCACATTAGCGATTTTCATGCGAACCGTGCCCCGTTACGGACTTAACTGCCAGGGTGAAAGCTCCCTAAGCTATTTTCAAATGTTAATAAAGATGCGCATAATCCTGCAAAGATTTAATCTCCCCTCTTTTTCGCGTCTTTGATTACGCTCAAGAAGATGATCATCGGCCCGCCAGGCCCCAATCTACTTCCCCCTTCGCTCAGCTTCACACCACAGCTCAATTTACACAGGTACGTTTCTCCACCGCCACAGCAGTGATGTCTACTCTGCTCCCACTGGAGCTCTGTTTCTCTGGCTAATTTTCTCCACTGCCACAGCAGTGATGTCTACTCTGCTCACGCAGGAGCTCTCTTTCTCTGGCTAATTTTCTCCACTGCCACAGCAGTGATGTCTACTCTGCTCCCACAGGATCTCTGTTTCTCTGGCTAATTTTCTACACGGCCCCAGCAGTGACGTCTACTCTGCTCCCACAGGATCTCTGTTTCTCTGGCTAATTTTCTACACAGCTCTGTTTCTCTGGCTAATTTTCTCCACTGCCCCAGCAGTGATGTCTACTCTGCTCCCTCAGGATCTCTGTTTCTCTGGCTAATTTTCTACACAGCTCTGTTTCTCTGGCTAATTTTCTCCACTGCCAGCAGCAGTGATGTCTACTCTGCTCCCTCAGGATCTCTGTTTCTCTGGCTAATTTTCTACACAGCTCTGTTTCTCTGGCTAATTTTCTCCACTGCCCCAGCAGTGAGGTCTACTCTGCTCCCACAGGATCTCTGTTTCTCTGGCTAATTTTCTACACTGCCACAGCAGTGATGTCTCCTCTGCTCACGCAGGAGCTTTCTTTCTCTGGCTAATTTTCTACACAGCTCTGTTTCTCTGGCTAATTTTCTCCACGGCCACAGCAGTGATGTCTAATCTGCTCCCACAGGAGCTCTCTTTCTCTGGCTAATTTTCTACACTGCCCCAGCAGTGTTGTCTACTCTGCTCCCACAGGAGCTCTGTTTCTCTGGCTAATTTTCTACACGGCCTCAGCAGTAATGTATCCTCAGCTCCCACTGGAGCTCTGTTTTTCCAGCTAATTTTCTCCACTGCCACAGCAGTATGTGTCCTCTGCTCACACAGGAGCTCTTCTTCTCTGGCTAATTTTCTCCACTGCCACAGCAGTGACGTCTACTCTGCTCCCATTGGAGCTCTTTTTCTCAGGCTAATTTTCTACATGGCCTCAGCAGTGATGTCTACTCTGCTCCCACCGGAGCTCTGTTTTTCTAGCTAATTCTCTACACTGCCACAGCAGTGATGTCTCCTCTGCTCCCGCAGGAGCTCTTTTCTCCAGGTAAGTTTCTCCACTGCCACAGCAGTATGTGTCCTCTGCTCCCACTGGAGCTCTGTTTCTCTGGCTTATGTTCTACACGGCCCCAGCAGTGATGTCTCCTCTGCTCCCACAGGAGCTCTTTTTCTCCAGGTAAGTTTCTCCACTGCCACAGCAGTATGTGTCCTCTATTCCCTCAGGAGCGTTTGTGTTGGTCACGTAAGCTATAGCTGCAATTAACCTATTATCTTCCAATAAACATTTACTAGACCTGGCTACATAACATATAACTACAGACTAGATTCACGAGAGGTCGGCTAATGTGTGTAAAAGTAAAAAATACAGTAATTTCATTAATTTACCAGCAAGAGGACATCGGAAACACCAGAAAATGCATGGGGTTCAATGCTGGAACTATCAGTAGTTGGAACTAATGGGCGTGTCACGATACACACCGGAGATTGACAGCAGATCCAAGTGCAGTATAGATGTTTAATGGGTAATCCTTAAAGTGTAAGTCCAGTCCAGGCAAAGGTCAAATACCGTGTAAACAATCCAAATACAAAAATAACAAACCACAAGGTACAAACAGGAACAGACCAGGAAGTGTCAGACATAACAACGGACTCCGTAGAACTCCGTAACGGCCAGGGCGGGTGAGAGACCCTCGGGGGGCGGCCAGGGCGGTGCAGACCCCTCGGGCGGCCAGGGCGGGTGAAGACCCCTCGGGCGGCCAGGGCGGTGACGAGCCCCTCGCGGGCGGCCAGGGCGGTGAAGACCCCTCCGGGCGGCCAGGGCGGTGAGAGACCCCTCGGGCGGCCAGGGCGGTGGAAGACCCCTCGGGCGGCCAGGGCGGTGAAGAGCCCCTCGGGCGGCCAGGGCGGTGCAGACCCCTCGGGCGGCCAGGGCGGTGAAGACCCCTCGGGCGGCCAGGGCGGTGCAGACCCCTCGGGCGGCCAGGGCGGTGCAGACCCCTCGGGCGGCCAGGGCGGTGAAGACCCCTCCGGGCGGCCAGGGCGGTGCAGACCCCTCGGGCGGCCAGGGCGGTGCAGACCCCTCGGGCGGCCAGGGCGGTGCAGACCCTCGGCGGCGGCCAGGGCGGTGGAGACCCCTCGGGCGGCCAGGGCGGTGAAGACTCCTCGGGCGGCCAGGGCAGAGCAGACCCTTCGGGCGGCCAGGGGCGGTGCAGACCCCTCGGGCGACCAGGGCGGTGCAGACCCCCTCGGCTGCGAGAGTCGGTCTCTCCTGATCTGTCTCTGGCTTCTTGACCATGGCAGGACAGATGACGGGTATTTCAGGGATGGTCTCTGGGGCAACTGCAGACTGTACTAGGACGGCCTTTGACACAACTGCATGTTGTACAGGGACGGTCTCTGAAATGACTGCGTGTTGCACAGGGACGACCTCCAAAACGCCCGCACACAGTACAGGGACGACCTCTGAAACGGCCGCATGCTGTACCGGGACAGCCTCTGAAATAAAGGCATGCTGCACAAGGACGGCCTCCAAAGCAATCGCACGCTGCACAGGAACGGCCTCAGAAATGACTGCATGCTGTGCCTCCTCCCCTGCAACCTCCCCGAGTTCCGGAAAACTTCACCAGCCGTGTTCCCAGAAATGACTCAACATTTCTGCTGGAAGACTTAGCTGAAGTCTTAGCCGATGCTGCTTCCTCAGTTAGCTGGGTCCATAAGGCAAAACATTGGTTAATATTTAGTCGGGGCGCTTCCTCCCCAACCTGCAACCCTCCTTTCTGCAGCACCCTTCCTTCCCCATATACGGGAGAAGGATTACAGAAACCCGAACTGCTGGATCTGTTCATTGTGACGGAGTCGTTCTGTCACGATACACACCGGAGATTGACAGCAGATCCAAGTGCAGTATAGATGTTTAATGGGTAATCCGTAAAGTGTAAATCCAGTCCAGGCAAAGGTCAAATACCGTGTAAACAATCCAAATACAAAAATAACAAACCACAAGGTACAAACAGGAACAGACCAGGAAGTGTCAGACATAACAACGACTCCGTAACATATACTGACACAGACAGGGAATAAATACACACAGATCTAACAAGACTAACAATGTACAGCTGGGACAATGATTATAGGAAACAGCTGAGTGCAATGATCAGTAGTGACAGAACAGGATGATGGGAAATGCAGTTCCAGATAGTGAATGACACAGTGGGGAATGAGGACATCTAGTGGACAAACAAGGGAGCACAACCAGACACTGTGACAGGGCGGGTCCATCGACACACTGTTACTTCCGCATTCCTGAGTTACAATGGCGGTCTACGGCTATGTGGTCTACGGCTATGTCTGAACTCTCGTAATACATGGCTCTGAAAAATACAACATGGCAGCATGCCGCTGCTAGAAAAAGATAACAAACTTTTTATTTTTATTTTACTTTTTCTTTTTCTATCTCTCGTTTTTCCGTAACAACATCACCCGCTTTAAACCTGACTCAAAAACCTGGATTCT